>VYXD01003798.1:62301-147912 GCA_013397195.1 Hylia prasina
GTTGGGGTGGTGTTTGTGGGGGTTTTTTTGGTTTTTTTTTTTTTTTGTTTTTTTTTTTTTTTTACTAGACTGTATACATTATCACTCAGAAAGATAGTTTGTGGGTCTCTTTCTCCAGAGACAACTGAGGTGCGCAAGAGGAAAGGGTAAGGGTTTGGTAATCCATATCCTTGTCACATAAAGGAAGGTCAAGAGGTGGTGTCAGCTAGGATTGCCATAAAGTTGAGCTGAATCTAGAAGACATGGAGTGTGCCTGGCTTGTTATTCAGGGCGAAATTCTTGGGCCCAGTAGTCACTGCATTCCAGTCCTTGCTGGATCTTCTGATTTGAAGTGGGCACACCCAGGTTTGCAAAATTGCCTTCCTACCTGCTGTGGAAGGAAGTAAGGAGAGAGCCTGTGTGTGGCTTTCTCCCCCTGCCCCACCACTTCCCTGGAAGTATTTGAAAAACAGACGAGGAGAAATGCTGTCGTTGAAAAAAGAGCCCTGGTCAAGGTTTTCTTGATGGAAGGGTGGGGAATTATTTTGGGGGAGGTGCAAAGCATTTAATAAGCTCAGGAGTAGATTCCTGACTTACTATTGAAATCTCAAGGGAATGCCAAAGGAATGCAGCATTTCTGCATTCAGACCCCTCAGTATGGAAGAAGGCTATTGCAATATTTAAGGGTTTAGGTCACTTTATGCAAAAGTTAGAGGAGGCATTGTAATGATTTTGACTGCGAGTCACGCTCTGCTGGGGAAGGCAGGGCACCGTTAGTCACATCCACTACTTAGAGGAGTTTTCTCCTGACAAAGCAGCAGTGAGGGAGGAGGATGGTGGCTGCCCATGGGGTATGTGGAACTGGTGGTGCGAGGCTTTGGGTACTACCTCGCAGCAATCCAAGAGCAGCTGGTATCTCACAAGGCGATGTAGGCTGCAATCTGATTATTCAAATGGCCCTGATGTCACTTGTGCGTAATGAGGGGGGAGGGCAGGCACTAACTCTGGGCACCTGGGGATGTGCCTGGCGCAGCCTCCCAGCCTGGCTTCCATGTCCAGGTGGGCTTCCCACCCAGACCTGATCCACTCTGCCTGCTCCTGGGGCCCTCAGGTACCTAAAATGCTCACAAACGCCTCAGTTGTGGTAATGACGAGGTGTTTTTCCACCTGGAAGGTTAGTTATTTTTTTTCCCCACCTCGAGGGGTTCTTGGTTGAGAAAATAAATTCACTGTGTCCCTTCTGGGGGATTTGCTTGGGAAGGGAGCAGGAGAAGCGGGTAACAGAGCTGCACCCTGTTGGTGCTCTATGGGGAGGGCAATGCCTGCCAGCTGGGCTTCACTTCTGATGCTGAGGTGTCAGAAGGCTGATCTGGGGAAAACAGCCCCCAAGTCCCCCTCATGCAGCCACCTGTGTTCCACAGGCAACCATTAGATGGGAATTGGATTGTGTTGCTAATTTTCAGTATAATGAGGGTTTGTGTCCCGTGTGCACAAGGTGGTGGGAAATGGTTTTGTGAGGCTGAAGTATGCATGGGAGCTGCAATGGTCATAGTTATTTAAAAAATTAAATTAGTAGCATTGATTTTTAGTTTTGCTTCTGTAAATATCAAGTAGGTAGAAATATGCTCAAAGAAGACATGTTAGAAAATATGCCTTTTCTTAGCTGTTTTTGTTCTGTTTTCTCTTCTCTCTGCACAAACTTAGTGGTTTTGAGAGTGAAGGGCCAAAACTTCGTATAGTGATTTCAAGTTTTTATTCTGTTTCCACATTGGTTTTTGCAGATGTGAACAGAAGATTTTTTTTTGCTTTAATCTTTGAAATTTTACAGCTAGAGTGGAAACACCAGTTGTGACTTCCTATACATACAATGAGTTATGACAAAACCAGATAATTTTCATCAACCACGTTAACTGTTACGTTGTGGGAAATTTAATTTTTATAGTTCCTCATGCTGTTTGATCATTAATTAAAAAAAAAATCCCTTCTTGCTGCAGTTTTTAAAAATCAGCTGGAACCCATGAAACACAACTGTAAATGTGTGTCCTGAAAGATTGGTCCTGTTCTCTTTTTGCTAACTTCCTTTTACAGATGGTACCCAGAGAAATATACTTGTAGTGGACTTTAAATTGTGCATAGATATGGTAAATTTTAAAGGGGTGGAATAAAAAATAACATTTTGGAAGTGTAATTCAAGGGTAGTAAAAATATGATCAGGAAATGTTCAAGATTTTTTTTTTTTATTTCTCCCATTTTTTTCCCTTCAAGCATGGGGTAATAACATTTTCCACATTTTTGAGACCTTGAAGGTGGTATTTTTGTAAAATGGGGCTGTGTTCATTTCAGTCACTCTTTTAAGTGCAGAGCATAGGACTCCACAGTGCTGGAGTTCTTTTATGGCTTCTGGCTAGCTACTGGGTGAACTTCAAATGCTTAGTTTTGACCTGAAAAATTTTTAAATGGCTTGAGCTTTACCTGCCTAACAACAGATGTGATGCTTCCCATAATGCCTGTGAGAGAGGGACCCAGACAGAATTAAAATACACCTAGTATTTAGCCGTGGACAGGGCTAGTCCTTCAGGGAACCTCACAAAAAAGATTCTTCCCTTCTTAAACCTGTTCCTCTCCTTAGGGTCATCTTAGCTTTTAGTGTTTTATTGTCCTGGGATTTTGGTAAAAATATATATAGTGGCATGCAACACAGCTAAAAACTATTTCTTCTAGATTTCATCCTTATATGAGTCCAGTGAGATAGGCACAGGACAATATTGATGTTGGACCTTTTTCTTGTAATTTAAGTGTAAAATTTATCATTGGAATTTGATTATTCAGAATCAGTAAATGGATAGAGGATGTGCAAAAGTTGAATGCTCTAAAATCCAAGTGACAGCTTTATGTTTTTTATATAGAGTGGGATGGACTAGAAAGTTTGAATAGGTTTGATACATTTCGCAATATCAAGGTGCTTTATGTAATTTTAGAGTGCTTAAAGACCATTCTCTTTTAATGTATTTTTATTTTGATATGCAAAAAGTCTATCTCCACATCAGTCCATTCTTCATCTCTAATGATCCAGAATATAGAATTATATAAAGTTATATGCTAATTACTGTTGAAAGCTAAGATAAAACCATAATTTTCCCTTATTTTGTCTGGAAACATGAGGGACTCAAATACTTGAGCATTATTTTATAGTTTTAGTTTGAGGTTTCCATAGTTTTTCCTTTATTTCTTTTCCTGGGCATGTCAAATGTAGGCACTTGAATGCCTCTTCACCCTGCAACTTTGCTGGGTGTTACCTCTGCTGTCCAAATGAGGAAAATATCTGGAATGCACCATTCAAAAATCTCCCCATGTGTCTGTGTTGAGGGTATGCTGGGGAGACCAGTTAGCCCAGTGCACACCTCTCTGGGCATGTCTGTCCATCTGGATACTCCAGTGACAGTTGTTCCTTGTCATCAACTGGAATATGTAATTTGGCTTTGAAAAATTTCTGTGTGGGAGCAAGAGCTCCTATGTATTTGTGGTAAGTATTAAAAAAATTGCAATTTTGTATGACCTCCCACATTTGCTTCTTTCTAGATCTGCAATATGGATTTATGAGTGTATTATCAAAGATGCATATATTTAACAGAGAAGAAAATCTTGATATATGTCTTGGAATACTTAGCAAATGAAGTGCATTATCCTAATAATGACCCTAGTAAACCTTAAAGTACTCTATGTGTAATGGCAGTAAAAGAGTGGCGTCAAAAAAGGTGGTTTTCCTTTTTTTTTCCCCTGCAAGTGCTTTGAAATTTCAAAATGAAAAATTATAATATTAATTGTTATTTTGCTGACTTGTATTATTGTGACAGCTGGCTCAAGGGGAACCTATAGTATAAAAGGTCTCCTGTTCAACACAGCCTCAGCAGCCATGAGCTTCCCCTATAGCCTGCCCCTTCATGGTGCAGGGGAATCAGCATCTATTCAAACTGTCCTTCTGCAGATATGAATGAATGGAAAACTGCCACTAGCGTGCAAAAGGAGGTATTCTGTGCTTTTAATTAAGTTAAAATTTGGATAAGGGCACAGATGATGAGTCAAAGAAGGATCTCTGACTCTTCTTGGGTATGGGACTATGTACAGAAATGAAACTGTCTTGAAATAGAAGATCTTCAGCTGGGAAGGGCTTTACTCCATTTTAAATTTTTTGGTGTCTTGATTATCTTGTGACTGTAGCCTCTGCATTATTTCTCACCAATCAGTAGTTTCAAAGCAAATGTGTACGTATATATGTGTCTCTTGTGTGTGTATATATATCCACATATGCATTTTAAAAGATTGTATTACCATAAAATAATTTGCAGTTCAAGAAGGGACCAGCTAAAAATATCTAGAGAAATCACAAAAATAGTAAGGTTGGGGTTTTTTTGGGTTGTGGGTTTGTTGTTTTTTTTTTTTTTTTTCCTAGTACAAATACCCTTGAACACAACTGGAGCTGAATGTTCACTTTTGAAAGATTAACTTTCATGCTCAGCTGAACTCTAGGAATGTTATTTTAAAATATGTAGTCTACGCCATGTGTCTAATACATTTTTCCTCTTTGAAAATAGCAGTGTTTTATTGTTTTGGTGAATTGTTTTTTAGTTTTTAAATGTTAGATATACAGGTTCTGTTTTCCCTCACAAGTGGAACTCACTTCACCTTAATGGAGCCTTAAAAATTGTAGTGCAGAAATAAAAATTCCCAATAAAGGGAGCTCTAGTGTGTGTGAACAAAAATTTCTGTTGGAAAAAATAATAAGCTTAAGTTATTAGTTGGCTTTGCAGTTACTTATTTTCCTGAAATTTCATATTAAAGAGCAGTCAGAGATGGAATAAAAAGCTTGGATTTGGAATTATTCATTAACTATCTAGTGTGCATTGATCAAGGTTGGGCTCTAATTTTCTAGGAATAATCAGGGCAGGAGGACTGGCTATGAGGAAGGGGAGGGGTGGGGGAATTCCTGCCTCTGAGTGGTGCTGTGCAGGTGCTCCACACAAATTTTATCCTAGGGCCTGATCCTCCCTGACGCTTCTCCCCTGTTGTCAGAGGGAATCCTGAACCCCGAGCGTGCTGCGAGGAGACCCTTGGGAAGCAGAGTTGAAAAAATGTCTCTAGCTTTGATAGGGAAAATGCATACATCTATAAAGGCAGAAGACACCAGTTGTTTGTTTGTTCGGGTTGTTGTTTTTTTCTTTTACAGTAGTTTTAAAACAGTTACAGAACAGATAATCCAGAAATTTATTTTTGGTGATAGAGTGGGTTATTCAGTTTATACGCATTGGGGAAATTCTTTGTGCTGGTGGCTTCCTGATTATCATGGAAGAATAGTTCAATTTTTCCTCCTACATCTAAAGTAAAAATGTCAAAGAAGGGTCTCTTTGGGACAGTGCCTGGAAAACATAATTTGTGGGATGCTAGAGGAAGTTAGGTAACAGTTTAATCCATGACTATAGAATGTATTTATAGAATATAATGTAAATCTTATTTTTTTAAAATATGAATTCTGATATTCATGCTGTAAATTATTTTCTGGTGAAAGTTTGGTGGCAAACTTATCTAGGAAATGGCTAGGGAAAAAAATGTCTACCTTGGACAATTGCTGCTAATTTAGAAATAATTTTTCAAATGACTTTGCTAACTGTGCACCAGCTTGCACAGGCTCCCCTCACCATTGAGCTACTGCTTTGTTAGAGTTATGTACTTCTGTGCTGTAGGGAGCACAAGGGTCTTTCCCACCAAGGCAGCAGAATTCCTGAATGAACCACCTTTTTCTCCGTGGAAAACCAGTGCTCTGGTGTACAGAGGGAGCTATTCAGCAGGGTCAGGAGAGAGGCACTGGATGCTCTGTGTCTCCCAGCCCTATGGCTCACAGTGGGTGCTGCTGCTTAGCAGCAGCAGGAGCTCTCACATGGTGAGGTCTGTGTTAATGGGAGCTCCGTTATTTAAGCAAGTTCTTGGTGGTGGTGGTGGGCAGCAGCATAACTCGGTGTTGTGCTGACCAAAAGTGCTAAAAGCTGCCACTGCTAATCAGGAGGCACTGCTATTGACCTGAGAGAAATGCTGCAGTACCTCAAACCTTGCTTGTTACCTGTGTGTATGAATTTCCTACCCACGCAGAAGCTTTTAACACAGGATGAGAAATAAATAAGAAATGGACAGCTCTTATTGTTTGAGGTTTTTTAAATACTGTGTACTCATTACTAAATTTCTTTTTGGAACTTAATTCTGGAACTCAGTAGGAGTGGTGTAAAATTGTTCTTGTACTGCTAATACAAGTTCATTTGAAGATGAATCAGAATGCTTACTCTGCTGAAATACTTAAAAACAAAAATCCACCCCATAAAGCGACCAAACACCCTACATTGTTGTAATAGACAAAAGGTAGAGGATCCTTTTTTTTATTAAAAACTAAAATTTTTTCCTCAGTGGTAGTCGGAGTCGCAATAGCAAACGGTGAATTCCTGTTCTATTTGATGCCTTGCTCTGGGTTGCTGCTTATTGTATTTATTTAGAGTGCATTATATACCTCTATTTAGAAATTTTCTTTTTTTTCCTGTCATGTACTTGAGGGAGAATTTTAATAAATAATGTAATTTCTACCCATTCTTTTGCCCTGGCTACTCTTAAACAAGAAGTGATTGTTGACATGTAAATATGTGCCAAATTCTGCATTTGACATAGAATGGTAAGCTTTGGATAAAAGTGGTGTACACACCCTTTGTACAACTGGGCTCTATAGCAGTTGTTCAATTGAGCTCAAAGCATGAGCAGAATTGTGTTTAACCTACTTATAGTTGAAGCTACGGATTTTTTTTTTCTTGAAAGTAATCTTGGGAAAACAGTTTCAAAACTTGTCATTAACTGAAGTCTTGAAATTATAAGGATTGCTCTACCTTTGTGTTTGACTAGCTTCACTAAAATCACAGAACTGCACTCACTGGCCGTGGCTGGATTTTGCCTGCCTCTGTGGTAAATAATAAGCTTATGTATATTGCTTTTCTTCCTGGCCCTTGTGCTCACGTCACCTGATCCACACAGTTCACCCAGTATGACTCTTACTGGTTTTGCACACACTAAGCTCAGCATCTCAACATGAAACTGAGACTTCAGTTCAGATCCAGCACCACACGTGTGGTTGTGTCTGTCTCCCGGGGTGTAGCCGTGCTGTGTTTTGTGCTGGAGCACTTGAAAAATGGGTTTTCAAATGCAAGTTTAAATTAATCTTAACTTGTTAAGCTGGAGACTCCTGGTGGAAATCACGTGTGATTTTTGCATTCCAGAAGGCCTCTCTTTGACATAGTTCTCACTTGTGTCACTGGATGTATCATTTTGGGTGGTACCTTTGGGAGAAAAAGGCAGTAAAAGTTAAAAAAAAGAGGGTAAAGCATGGAGAAGTCTGTCCAAAACTTAGTCATGTTTTACCATGATGAAAGCCTGCAGATTCCAGGGGAACAAATGGCATTTGAGCAGTGATAGTTTTCTGGAGGTGGCTCTGATGTGTCACCTACCTGTTGAGACTGGGGCAAGACGAGGGGAGCTTGGCTGGTTTGGGGATGCTGACCTCTTTTCTCTCTAACATTCAGCCCTGTGAACTTCCCTTGCTCTCTGTGTGTAACGTGATTGTGGTTGTGAGGTATTAAAGCATGTCTTTGAGGTTTGGGGGATGAGAGGGAGGGAGTGATTGCTTTGTTTTGGGGCTCTGGTAGCTCCTGTTCTGGTTGTTACTGTCTCACTGCGTAGCCCAGCACTAGGGACGAAGCTGGTGCCAGCATCATTTGAAATAAGCTGATTTTTTGGGGGACAATGGTGGGGATTAAAGAAGACATGCAAGAAGTAGTGCTAGCAAAAAGTGGTTAGTAACCCCAAAAGAAAGATGATTTATATCTGGTTAAATATCTTACAACACCATAGTCTTCTTTAAGTTTTTTTTTTCTTTTTAATTTGCTGTTTTAACTTTCTCCAGATCTTTTTAAAACATGTTCTTAAATCCCCAGTTGTTGGGTGTTTCTATATGCAGGTGGAATGGCTGAATTTAGAAGCTTTCAAAGGCATATTTAAACTATACTAAACTGTGCTCTAAGGTAAAAGCAACCCAATCTATTTGTGAGGGAAAGGACCACCTAATTTAGGTATATGTTTATAAATCAGTACCGCATGATTGTAAAAATAAGATAGTAATTACTGTCTTGGTGTGATAATAAGCTTGCACATCTGTATACAAACTAAATTCAAACTAATTATCTGCTAAATAATTTATTAAATGTGGTCAAAATTTTCATCTTCATTCATATGAACTTTGTTCATAATCTTGATTTAAATACCCTGCAAAATGCCATGTCTTTGAAAACTGTAACTTACTAAATACAAATAATCTTGATGTTAATGATGATTAACTTATAAATTATGCTTATTATTTAACTGGTTAGATGATACAAGACTTTTCTCTTCTTTAAAAGTAATTAGTCCAAAATTATAATTTTGTTTAATATGAAGTGAACTAAAATAATGTCAATGTTAAGTGCTATGTAAAGAGTGTACTTTCCAGTGCAGAAATGTAAACTATTTTTTGTTCCCTGATCATGGCAGTATATTCAAATCTACACTGACAGTGAAAAAGTCAGTGCTATCTGTGATATTCATCCTCAAAACCTGTGCTATATCCTGTTTTCTGTGAAAAAGAAACTAAAAATAATGAAATTCTTTAAAAGGTGATAGTATTTATCCTATAATTGCTCTATATATGACTACCCAAAGTCAAAACAGATTTTTTAATAATATTACTAATGTGAGGGAAATTATTATATATTTACTGTAAAGGTTGCTAAAGAAAATACACTTACACCTCTTATATACAAGCAATTTTTCAACATAACTTCCCTTTGAAAGAAATTGTAGAACTGAAATGTTGCATAATTTAAAGTCAGTGAACAATTGAATTTTAGTTGTTGACTTTTCCAGTTGAACAGAATGAAATGATACTCTAAGGCTTTAATCAAGCCCTGGTATGAAAGCTCAGGGATTGCTTTCAGATATTATACTATATAAGCCTCTGTGCACTAATCAAAGCTGCTATGACAAAAGCACAGAAGATTGTTTTGGTAATTCTTAAAAATGAAGTTTAATGCAAGATATAATTAACAGCATTTCTATTAAGTAAATATAAAATATTGCAAAAGACTCTTTACATGCAATCTGTGAGGATTCAGCTGTGGCAGTACAAATTATTTACTGTACATGGAGATTTACTTGTGTAGATATACTTACCCTGTCCAAACTTATTGCCCAGAAAAAAAAAACAACTTGCCTGGTTACTTCTGCATAAATTCAACTTCTTAAAACATGTCAATTAAAAAGTTAATTTTTTTCAGTGGTCAGTCTTTAGATCACACCTTAATGTGAAGAATATTGTGTAGGTGTGTCTCTTTAGTTCTACGTACCAGCTGAAGGATAGGGCATTCTATACTTCAAGGGTATAATATTTTTTCTATACTTCAAGGGTATAACATTTTTTGAGGGGAGAATGTGCAGGTCTTCTAAATAATGTTACATTTTTCTGAAAGTACAGCTATGAAATAATTTCATTTGGTGCTGTTCTCTCCGCAAAACTTTTGTGTAATTGAATAGCATTAAATTTGTGGAGGAGAATTCTTCAGAGAAAATTACTAAAAAAGTGAAAATAATGTTTGGAAACCATACACTCAATTTGTTTCACTTTACAAGTAACAGAAATACAGAAGAAGCAATGTCATTTAAAAAAGAAACTTCTGTATTTATTGGCATTCAGCATAAAAATGACAAGTCAAACAGCAGAGTGGTCACTTTTGATGACTTTTGGGTTTTGAGAAAGGAAGGGAAGAGAAGGCAAGAGAAAGGAAGGGAAGCTGTTTGGTGGTGATAGCGCAAACCCTGCGGGTTCTAGCACTCCTCTGGTCAAGGTGTTATATCTCATCTGATTTAGGTCACTTAATCAGTTTAAGGCCACGTGGAATTGCCATTAGTAAGGGACAGCACTTGAGTGCTCTTCTTGCTGGCATTCTGTTAGTTCAACAGTGTGTACTAGAGAAATAATGATTAGAGCATCAAAGTGAGAATTGGTATCTCTGCAGTCTTGGCTACAGCAGGCATCAATTTATACTTTAAAAGTTTGGTTTAAACTTGTGTTAATAAGGTTTATTGTACTGAAGCTATTGAAACAGAAGAACTTATTTATTTTAAAGATATTAAAGATAATAGGAAATGTACAGCAAACTTGACATTTCTGATGTAAAGCTGGTAGAGTATTCTACTTTTTTCCTGTTGCTGTGGTCTAGAAGATTTAAAAGAAACCATTTATCTTTCCAGTACTTTTAAATTTTTTCTTGATTTGTCTTGAGATTGAAAGGTATAAATTTTTTTAATTTAAAAAAAAGTGTTTTGTCATGTGAGCAAACTAACTGCAGGTCATTGTTTGGCTTTGCTGGAACATCAGATGATGAGCATAATATCTTTCAAATGCTCAGTTATCATGTCAGTGTAAGCTGTCCTCTTGCCAAGTTGATTAATATATTTTTTTTGAAAAACAGTAATAAAAAAATGGAAGTTTCAGTCAGTACAGATGCAGAGAGAAAGTGTGCACGTGCACACACGCACACTCTAAATACTTTCCGTGGCTCTAAACAATAGAAAGATCCTGAACCTGTGGCTGTACATTTGGAAGTGTTGGTTTGTTCTGTGCATTTGTTAATTTTATTTTTAGTTTATTTTGGTCTTTTAAGACTAGGACTATTAATATTTTTAGATATTATTATTATATATACAGTTGCCCAAATGAAGTAGTTTGCCCTCGTTGCTGTCTTTTTATATCATGGAAGAGACTTGAAAATGTCAGGGAGCCAATATGGTAGCTGTAGTTCACAAATACACTTAAAACCAGACTAAGAAGATATTTCACTTAATCTAGTTATAGCACATAAGCTTTTTGAAATTAGATGGCGTTTTCAGCAGCATGAGTGTTTGTGTTTCCATTTGCTAGACCCCACAGGAATCTTCATTTACTGAGATCCTTCTAGGAACTGGACATTAATTTGCATCAGTTTTTGTGAAGTAGCCTGAGAGGGTCAGTGAACAGGATTTTCTTTAAAAACTGCATGTGTGGGGTGAAACAGTAAGGTGGTAGTGAAGCGGGATGAGTCCCTGAACTGCCCTAATGCCACGCTTAGTTTAAGTCCTGAAATAGCTTATTCTCAACTTGAACATTTTAAATCTGCTATCTGATATATATATATATATATAAAGTAGCAAATGCGGAGACTGTTGCAATTAAATGTTATAAGTGTATAGCAGGAGCAACTCTTGCTATTTTGTTTCTCATCCAGTCCTGACCCTCACCCCCCCCAACCAGAACTGAATTTGTTTAATCTGAAGCCTGCAGTGAACTCAAATTGAGAATGAACAACTGTAGTTTCACTTAAGTGTGACCCGAAAGAGACCAAAATAGGTTGGACTCCCTGTCTATCGCTGTGGTGTAAGGAATCTGGGAAGCATTTCCGATGTTCTCTGCACACACAGGCTCGTGGTTGAGCAGTTGGTCTCAGCAGCATGGTGGCTACTGAATTCGTCTACGGGCGCTGCTAATTTTATTTGGATATTTCAGTCTGAGAAGGGTGAATCACTGAGTTATTGTTAGATGAGATCTAATCTGGTGCCATACCTCCCATATCAAAAAAAAGTTGCCAAAATTTTGCATAGTACTTGCTATGTGTCACTTATTTCCATTGGAATTCTAACTGGTTTGCAAACTCCTGCTGAGCAAGAGATGGTAGTAGGGAAGATGTGCAAAATAAAAACACTGAGAAGTTTTATCCAGCAGCTGCTCAGAACTAAATATCTTGTTGGTTTTTTAATTATTGCAGTCCTGGTACCTTTTTTTTGGTTCAGAAATGACTCTGAAATATCCTTCACCTTTTTTGCTGCTTGAGCTCCTTAAAGGGAGCTGAATTCACTGGAAAGTAAGAAAAAAAGAGAGAAAAGTTTTTATTATTATTATTATTATTATTTTATCTACTGCTCCCTTACATGGCTGCATACTGCAGAGGATCCCTATGCAAGTTTCAGTCTGGAGCTGCTTCTTACAGCTGATGCAGATTTTCATAGCTAGCTCGTAATGGAAATAGTGACTGCTCCAAGTAGAGGGCCCTGTGGGCACTAGGAAAACAGGTGATGGGAGAGAAGAAGCCTTTGGCTATTTTGGTGGCTGAAGAAAATGAGGGGTGGGGAGAAGAAAGATAAAAGCTGAGTGTTGTGTCCCATTAAGGATATTAAGTAAGCAAAGTATTTTTGCATCCTTAGAAGTCCTTTTGTTGTTAAAGGTGTTCATTTTCAATCTTTCATATGCCTTATGACTGTTTTCACTTTTATCCACATCCCAGTTAGTTGCAAGTTAGTTGTGTGATGAGAGACTAAATGAAAAGTGACCGTAGCTTGAAAAAGCTTGGTCAACAAAATCAGCTCCATAGTACAGTTGTTTAAGGAAGAGACCCCTGCTCAGAGGGGGAAGGAAAGACAAAATGTGGCATTTAGAAAGAACAGCATACACCCCCACCCCAAGAAGGGAGGGAGGAACCAAAGGTAAAATCAACCCAACCATAAATATCATAATCCACAAATATTGGCTTGTTTTTCTAAAGGACACTAAAACTTCTCATTAGATTTAAAGCAGTGTTAAATTCTTTATAAAAAAAAAATCCTAACAGACTTTTCTATTAACATCTGAAAAATGAAAGGTGTGGGTTTTTTTAAATGAGAAATTCAACATTAATATGGTAATGGCAGAATTTTCAAAGTTTTCTTTTTAAAATGCCTTTATGGTCCACTCAAGAGAATTCACAAATAATGAATATAAGCTTTTAGTCTAATTAGTGACATGAAGAATTGCCGGGCTAAAATCCTAAAGCAAATGATAACAGGTGAGAGCCTACTATCCAGGTAATCCACACAAACACAAGAAGCTGGGCTTAGGCTACTTGATTTGCCAGTTTTGCACGATGTGACTCGGATGTGCCCGGCCCCGTGCCCGGCTCTGACTGCTCGCCCCGGGGAGAGGCAGTGAGCAAACCCCGTGTTTTGCAGGCAGTGCTAGGAAATTTGATCATCAGCACAGAGGGGTCTGTGAGGTAATCCAAGAGTCATATTTTCACTCTGAATGCCGAGATAATGCACCTCTCCACAGCAGCTGCTTTGCTGGGTTGTATGTGCAAGATGAAAGGGGAAAAGTGTAGTTAGGAGCCAACTATTATGCCTCACATGAGCTTTGAGAAAAAAAATTCCTTTGTCTAAATTTTATGGAAAATCCTTATTCTGAGTGGTAGTACAGACTGCTTTTAAATCTGGGTCTGGGATTAAATGAGTCAACACAAAGAGAAGTATTGCTGCAGTTTGCCTGTGGCTTAGCCAAGTTTTGTCTGCTTGAATTGCAGAATTGGGTCTGAAATTGGAGCAATAACATTTCCTCTTTGAGTACTGTGCTGACCAGATCAGTGTGTAGAAATAAAATGTGGTGATGTTTCTCAACAAATCAGTATTTGAAATCCTTTTCCTCTCTCCTGCTAGGTAAGTTCAAGATGAACTGGCTGTTTCACAGGCTAATGGCTTGATTTGTAAAAATGTAGTAACTGTCATCAGCGTGCCTTGTAATATATGCTAGAAATTAAATACCTTTTAATATAAGTAATATAAACACCTCTGTCAATTAACTGAACCTGATTTTATTTTTGAAAGGAGTTCAGAATACCTTCATTTTAGGTAGGATATGTCACCCTTTGGTTTCGTAGTTATCAGAACTATTTTTTAGGAAACAGCACTCTGAGATATATAATTGCATGAGTATATGTGTCCAAAATTTTATAGAAAAAGACAGTTTAGAATGTCCATTGAATAAGCTTTATTTGAATGGACTTACTGCTGTTTGTGAGGTACTTTTAGGAATCAAATGTGAACAATTTAGAGTGAAGAGATGGCTTAAGCCCATGAAATTTCTGTGAGGAGAGGGGCAGGTAGAGGCTGCAGAACCTCTTGCAGGACAAGCCACTCCAGTGGCTCAGTCTATATCATTACCTGCATTTACCATGAAGAAAATAATGACAATTCCCCCTCCTTCAGCTTGTAACTAGAAAACTATTGCTTTTTCCCCCAACCGCACTGATCTGAATTGAGAGTTAAGGATTATTTATTTTGTCCTGTAAACTTGGCTTCTTTTTTTTTCTTTCTTCCCACTAGAAGAGCATTAAAAACACTGATTCACTCTGTTTGCCCAAGCATCAGCTACTTGAAGCAACCCGAGGGGGAGAAACTAATGAACTCTGTGTGGGGGTAGCTTTTGTGTGGGATTTTCCTTGCCTGTTTTTGTTTTGCTGGCTGCAGAGTAAACAATAAGACACCTCTTTGCCTTCCTCTGTAAATTCAGTTGATTACCAGCAGTTTTCCATTTGGCTATAGGAGCTGCTAACTTTGCTTCTATGGCTGTTCCTGTCAGGACTTTTTCATACAGAGCTCATTTCTTACCGTATGGCATTACCCACACTCCATAGAAGGTTTTTTTGCTGTACGGTGGTTTTTTTTAACATTGCATCTCCAGCTGTCTATGTTCAGTTTGGGTTGTCAGTGAAGGAAGCCTGAGAACTGACAGTTTTTGTCTTGGTGCCGTTCTTTGGAGCTCGGGGAGAAAAAAAGACCGGCTGTTTTGGTGGGTGGGTTTGTGGGGGCATCACGTGTAGCTGTCACAGCTGGGGCACCACAAGCTGGAGGACGCCAGCACTGAGTGCTGGTGGGTACTGGCATACTCTGCACCTTGGTGTGACGTGCCAAGGCTTTTTCCAGGTAACCAGCATGGCAGTACAGCCCTAGAGCAGAGGAAGTGAACAAGCATTTGCTCTTTACATGTTCTCAACAGCGGAAAAGGTAGACCATTTGCTTTCTATCCCATAGGTATTGGGTTCAAACAGTTGAATGGACTAACATTGTAGATGTTCACTTGATCTCCTTTCAAACATGTTTAAGTCTTTTTCCATAGGCTCTTGTCCAAAAGGAGTATGTTTGCGCTCTGCGGGTTTAAGGCATTAATGTTGTGTGTAGTTCATATGGCTGCTGAAATAAGAGACTATTAAATGGTGTTATTGTTGAGAAATGGGAATTAAGGAGTTGGAGGCAGCATGTCTCTGCTGGGGGGGAGGGAGGGTGGTGAGAAGGGTCCACGTACAATTGTGTGGAAGTGCACTCACTTTGATACTTGCACTTTTTTTCCCCCTGAAATAGTAAAATTTTGACACATCTATGACAAAAAAATTGGGACTGTGAGCAAAAGCACGGTACTTTATTGTTCTTTGTTTTATAATTGTCTACCTTCTCTTATTTAAAATTATTTTCCCCTAAGGGGAGGTGCAATCTGATGTGATTTGCCTTTGCTAAGTGTCACATAAAGCATAGAGTGAGATTGTATTAGTGAAAGTGTGTAGTGAGACTTAATGCAGGGATGCAAAAATAGACAATTTTGACACCATTTTAACTAAAGGGAACTTGATATATTGAAGGAAAAAATTCTGGTGTATATATTGAGGGCAGAGAGAGAATGAAAGGGTATACATAAAAGAAATTAGGAAGAAAAGCCACAATTTCAGCATTTTCTTTCTCCCACCACCTTTTTCCTAAGACACATTTTGTATAGTTTCATATGTGTGGGGGGTTCTTGTGGGTTGGGAGTACTGGGTGTGGGAGCACTGGGTGTCCCTGTACATGTTTGTTCTGTGTATTGATTTTAAGAGAGTTTACCCCTTTAGAGATCACCAAAATGGCTTTTAGTAAATTATCCATCTTTATGGTACTTTGCCCTTTCTGTCCCTGCACACACGTGTAGCACAAATACGCTGCTTGCCTGGTGAAGGGGGACAATGGTGGCTGCTTGTTTCACTTGCTTTCAGTGTGGCAGAGATAGTTATGGCCCCCAAATACAGGGCTCTGTGTCTCAACATCCCCAGAATAAATATGTTGGCATATGGTCATCAGCAGTGGCTTAAAGTAACTGAATTCTGTTACCTGGATAGTACTTGAAAAGAAGAACTAGAATGTGTGGAGGTCCTCTTAAAAGTAAATTATTGCCAAACAATTGCTTATGGACTAACTTTGTACAGAAACCAGAGAAGTCTCTTTTCTTCTTACCCAAAACACATTTTATTGGGTATCTTTGAAAAAGAGAAAGAAGTGGGAATACCTATTCACATGCTGTGAACATAAGTAGCTTTCCAAAACCTTAGTATGATACAGAGCACAAACCTAATTTGCCCAGACTTTTTTTTCAGTTGACATCTATTTGCAATGCCTATTTAGAATGGGAGAAATGAACTAAGAAATCTGCTTAAACTGGAAAAAGTGCATACATAAGGCTTACGTGAGTCACATTGATGAGAAGTGCTGGCAGGGTTTTACTAAGGATTTTAGACTAGGTGGGCTATATATTAAATGAAGCTACTGTAACAAAATAAATACCTTCATGGGCTGAGAAAGGACTATTTCTCGTTTTACCCACTTGATGTGAGTGCAAGTAGTCATAAAGTAACAAAACTTGTCATTATTTCAAAGCAGAACATAACAAAACCCTCTGTAGGGTTTGGCTGCCTGGGATAGAAAAGTTATAGGATCTTTGCATATTTCTACTTTGCTGAAGAAAACAGGGTTATGAGGATGATGGAAAGCATCCTGAAAGAGCTAAATGCCTGAGATGGGAGCGTATTTCCAGGAAGATAATCTATACTCTTTCCTTTCCCCACCTATTGTGTGGAGTTTTGAAGCCGTGCAAAATAGTGCTGCTGAAGTCAGAACGCATCCTCGTGGAAAAGCTGTTGCTGCTCTGTTAAATTCACTCAGGACCCAGCTTTGTCCCTTAACCTTTGCTGCGCTTTTTGCATTTGGTTTGGGATTTCTCTTGAGGAGTGTGACAGCTGTTTTTACCTCGTGCAAGCGGCAAGAGAGAGTGCCTGCGGGAGGACTCGTGCAGCAGCCAGGAGCTGCGCGGGGTTTGCCCGAGCGCGGGAGGCACCGGGAGGAGCGATCCCCGAGCGGGAGCCGCATCCGCAGCTCCTGGCAGCACGTGGGAGACGGTCCCGCTCGGTCTGCTCGCTGCTCCTTCCGCTCCTGCCAACACAAAAGCAGCTACCTCACTTCTAGCTGTCCTTCCCGTGTGTAGAGAGGGAAAGAGGTACGAGCTTTGTGTACTTTAAGCCGTTCTTAAGGAATGTATTTGGACTTCTTAGGGGCTAACAGCAAATGAAATGGCAAAATCTCAAATGTGTCCATGATCTCTTATGCTGGTTCTGTGTGGTTCCTTTCTTGGCCGTGCAAAACTTTATTCAATTATGTTTTTTCCTTATGGCTAATTGTGATACAGAAATAATAACAATAAAAAAAAATTTCTCATGCATCAGCAAACACCAGATTTCAAACTTGTGCACTAGGTGACAAGTTAAAATTACTTGTAGCCAAGAAACTGATGAAGGTACAAATAGTTCCAAATTAAATGGTGTGTTTATAGCTATTCTTGTACTTTTGAAGTGACCTTTCAGCTTTGTACAATAGGTGTCTCACTATTGCCATAAATTGAGGTGCACAACAGGACGGTACCTGTTTCATACTTAGCTTGTCTTTTTCTTTTGCTGTTTATGAATGAGGCAGGAGAGTTAGTAATTTTAAGGTGGCATTTCTTCTTTGCTCATCTCCTTTCCTTCTCCTTCCCAGGATGTTCAAGGTATTTCTGTGCTACAAATGTTGGCTGGGTGAAGTTTTCAATTGTATCAAACTTTTTCAGTGCCTTGGAGTCACAAGGGGGAGGAAAAAACCCAACTCCAAACCTTGTGCTAGTCCTCAGCATTAGGTGATTAAAAGCACAGATTGCTTTTTGTTTTGTCCATCTTTCCAGTGTTGAGCAGTAGAGAAAGTGTGCAGGTTTTCCTTCTGAAATGAACTGTAAGGTGGTAGTTTTGTGAAACTTGTGTGTTTCTGGAAAGGCCTTTGCCCTCCCACCCCCCTTCTCATCAGTGGATAAAACCCTGTTCAGTGTGAGCATTGGTGGCCAAACTTGGGTGTGGGGCTGGGGTGAGACCTGCTGTGGGTATGGTGGCAGAGCTGTTGGCCTCGGATCCTTCTGTGAATGGCACTCCTTGCTATGAAACTCATGAATTTTAATTTGAATCTACAAGTGTGAGAGAGTAATGGCACAACACAATTTGAAGCACATTGAATAGTGTATTGGCTGCCAATTTTGCGGTTTGGGGTTTTGCTGTATGAAAATTTCCCAGTATTTTTAATAATGAATGAACATCCCCTTTTATGTTCTACTTCAGGACCCAACTTCCAAGTTTCAGGTTGCTGTGTGAGATTATCTTGATGTCTCAGAGCAGTATATCACTACTTTAGGGTGACTGTTTTGCAGCAGTATCACTAGCTGAGATGATGGTCTAAGGAAAACTTTGCAGCCTTCAAGGAAATTTTTGCCCTCCCTATTACAGTGAACCAGCTCCTGACTTTCCCTGCTTTATTGAAAATGAAACCTTAATTGGGTTGTGTGTGGTTTTGAGTTTTCGTTCTCTCTTCCTTGCCTATTTATATGATCAAATGCTGAAATCTGCTCCTACTTGCTTGAGAGGGAGTGAAAACAGCTGAGAAATGCTACAAAACTAAGACCTGTTTCTGTTTTCTGGCCAAATCAGGTTTGTTGCTTGATCTTGTGGTTGCTGTAGCGTTGGGGGTGACACCTCCACATGAGGAGCACTTTGGGCTAGGTGGCTTTGAGCTGTAACCTGTGCTTGTGCCTTGAACAAAGCCTGTTGGGAAGAACATTTCAAGATGTAAAACACTCACTGCAGGCCTGGGTAGGTGGTGGTGTTAGGGAAAGGAGTATATTTTAAAAGGATTTGGGGGCGAAAAAGAAAGCTTTTGATTTTATTGCTAGACAGGAACATCTCTAAAACTCGTTTTGCTTCAAGACTTTATTGGCTTGTATAAATTTAACTGTTATAAAAAGTCTTTAAAATGTTAAGCTTTTTTTTTTTTTCTGAGAGAGGCCATTATTGAGCGATTAAAATGTGAGGTAGAACTAAGTGTTTAAACACAAGATGCTTATTTTAGGTGCTTTGGTGTACCAAAAAGCAGTTGAGACCTTCCAAGTCTCAACTGCTCTCTTTTCCCCTCTCCCTTCCCCAGAGCTCCCCAGGATGGTCAGGCTGACCCTACTAGCTCAACATACCTGAGCCTAGCCGAAACTGTGTTAATCTACACATTCTTGTAAATCCCAAGGGGTTTGTGGCATCTCTGGCATTTATTTGTTCTCTCACTTTGGGGGAAGGGAGGAGACAAAGGGCTTGGCTGTGAAGGCAGCCAGCACACTGCCAGGCTTTGCAGTAGCACTTCAAAGTGAACGTTTTGTTTACTAGATAAGTGAAAACTGATGTAAATTTGGGGTGAAAATACAATGAATTTACTGATCCTTACCCTCTCCTCCCAATAAGGAATGAAGAATGTTAGTCATGTAAATATTAGAAAATAGTCCATCATTAGATTAACAAAAAGCTTGATATTAAACAAATGTATTTATTCAAATTTATATTCCTTACCTTGGAGGAATGTAACATCCTGACGTATCATGTTGGTGAATTAAAAAAAACCCAAAATAATAACAAAAACCTCTTAAAATGTGTAAGAGAGAACCTAGTACAAATACATGGGATTATCACACCCATTTATAACAGAGAATTAAATACTGAAGGCCTTAAAGCTAAAATAGAAATACTCTTCAAGAAAAGTGGAGGCTTCATGAAATGTAACAGCTGTCAAATGTGTAACAAGTATTTCTGTAACAGTTCTTTGGACTTGAAATGGTTTTGACCTGACATTCCCCTCTCGGCGATCTGTTGGTTTTTTTGAATCCTGTATTTGGTTTTGCCCCTTTTAGTATGACAGATGCTTAAATGTATGACACTGCTATGTATAGTCTATCTTGCAATAATGTTTTCTCTGGGTTTTTTTTAAAAACTATTTTCTTTAATTTATCTGCAGGAGTCGGAAGCTTCAGATCAGGAATATCCCGCCTCACTTGCAGTGGGAGGTAGGAAGTTACTTTAAAAAAATTATATCTTTGCTTAAAAACTGTGTTTCTGTTTCTCTCTTTATCCACAGGACTTTTCCCCTTCCCCCACCTTTCACTTGCTCTGCACACACCACCCATTCTGTTCTGGGGAAAAATCCTTTGGAAGAGGGAACAATAGAGCCTTCTAAGCAATTCAGATAACTGCCTTCATTTCTGTTTTCCAAGTTAACCATAAAAAATGTTGAAATGGATTCCTTGGTGAATGCTGACTTCCTGATGCAGTCACTCTCTTTGACTGAAAGCTCATCCATTTTGGACCTTGCTGGTGTTTGGTATATGAGTTCAGCAAACTTAATAAAAGTTCTTATTTAAATACTTGGCCAGAAACTTTTACAGAAGCAGAAATTTAGTTCTGGTCCTTTTTTTTTTTTTTTGGTGTGGGTGTGGGGTTTTTTGGGGGGCTTTTCTTTGTTTCCCTTGCTCCTCTGTATTGGTGGCATTATGGCAAATTGTTTGTTCACAGTATTTTGATTATTGCCTCTCACCAGCATAATACATCCTTGTTGTTTACACTCCACAAATAGTGCTCTAATTTTTGCAGTAGATGGCCAACGGTGAGAACAGATAGATCTGTATTTCTTTACTGTTTTTCTGCCTTGTATATGTTTAACATATTTTTTCATTAGTGGCAAGTCATTCTCTTGCCTGAGGGAATTTAGAGGGTGGTGGGTTTGGGGATAAAGTTCCACTAGCATTGTTCTCCAGCAGGTTTGGTCTGTCGACTTTCCATCTGCAGCTACTTCTTTGTTTGCACTGCCTGATTGCCTCCCAGCTTTGAAGGAAAATGGAGGCATTGGCCTGTTGAATCAAGGCTGTTAACCACAGTGTCCCCGTAAGGTATCACACCACCTCTCATTGCTCCACCCTGCCTTTCTGGTGCCTGCTGCCCAAGAGAGCTTTTCCTCTGTCCTGCATATCCTTCAGCTTAACAGTAGCCACTTGATATCTCTTATTTCAATTTTGTAACTGCTTTTTTATTTCAAGCTTCTGGGAAGCATAGGAATAGAAATGGTTGAGGCTAAGTTGAAGATTAACTTATTTTTTGGTACAAAATTCCTCTGAGGATTTTGTGCAGGAATAGTAAGGATCAGAGCAGAGGCACAAAACTCAGAGATGTGAAAAAACAGATGTTTAACAGAAGTGCTGTTGAGCAGAGTACTTACAAATGCTTTTTGCCTGCTCATGACTCCTTACACATGTAGCTAATACCAATTGTATTTTACAGGTATCTACCCTGTTTCTCATCTGTTTTCTGACTTTTAAATGATCCCTCTTCTCTATTGTTGCAGTCTGTGGTGACATCTGGTCTCAGATATTTTCTTTTCCCATCTTTTTAAAAATATTTTGTCTTCCTAAAGTTCCCAAGGAAGAGTTAAAATTGTCCCTATTAAAATAACCTCAGCCTTGCCTATGTGTCCTCAAGTTACTTTTACAGACCTGATCCTTTGAGCACAGAATTTATAGACCCCAAAATTTCTACAGTACTGTTTTCTTTGCAATCTCTTGCCATGTCAGGGTTGCCTACTAATTACAGTTTGTTTGTACTAACTTCCTGAAGTTTTTCTTTGTAAGTGCAGGTGGTCTGGCACCTCTGCACTTAAGCAGGTAAGCTTTGTATGTCCTTAAAACAGTGCTGACAAAGTACAGTGACTGGTGATTAAATTCATCAGGGAATTGTCTTATGTCAGTTTACCTTGGGTTCTGATATCTTTTTTTGGTGTTAAAGTCCTTGAAAAAACTTCTTTTGAACTCTGTAAGAAGGTTTTTGATGATTCCCCCCTAAAGCAAGCCTTTCTTAGTGGGGAGAGTAGAAATGTATGTGTTCAGAGAGGTATTTATGTTGAAGCAATGTTCTTGCAGAATATTTTCTGAGTGGATGGTATGTGAGTGTGCACATGTAGCAGCTGGAGTGATTTTACTTAGATTGTGTCTTATAGTCCCTCTGTGCCAATTTGCTTGCCTCATCACCCCTTTGTTAATTGCTTGAATCAAGACTGACTTCTAATAGGTGTGAAATCCTTAAAAGCAGACTAAAACAACTGATGAAAGAGGTCTCTAGGTTAGTTAGTCTCATGTATGTTCCATATTGAAATACAAAACACACTTTGTACTCTGCAGCACCTTTCCTTTTACTGTGACATAGGATATGTGAATATGTGAAAAGAACAGGTTTCCCATATTCCTGTGAACTGTTTTTCCCCAGTACAGCCACTATTAGGAGGGTTAGAGTGCCACTCTTTGCAAAAGCTGCAGAAACTGTCTTGTTTTAATTTCTTTTTTCTTTATAAAAACGAGCTCTTTATAAAGCCCGTGGGAGTGCCCCTAGAAGTCAGTGTGCTTGCCTCTAGTTCAGTGTTTCACAGCTGTTCTTGTTGCCAGTCTGTCACACAGTGCTACCTGTATGCCTTGGGCCAGGTGGGACTGGGACCCAGCGAGCCCCTCTGTGCACAGAGGTGGCCCTTGGCTTACCACAAAACACCCAAAGGCCCCTCTTACAGGAAAGGCATCCATAACATTCTCAAATACAGCTCATCTGCATCAGAGTGTGGTGGTAGCTCCCACTCCTGAGCACCACAGATGAGTTTTGCCTCCTGGTTTCCAAAAGCAGAAAAATTTCTAGGGAATATTGAAGGTTAATTTGAATTGCGAATGTTTTGAGATCCATCACCTGTTGATATAGGTCCTTTGTTCTCCACGTGGAGAGAAGCTGGCTTTTGAGATTTGTGGAATGCTGGAGTAAATCCTTTCCTGGTGAAAACCTAGAAATTGTTCCACTGGTGTACATTCTTACTTTTCTAAGAGATATGCATGTCTATTTAGTAAAATCTAGTGCCTTTCCTAGAAGAGAAGAGAGAAAACATTGAACTTCAGTGCTAAGGAAATTTTGACTTCCCTTTTGATGTAACTGGGTGTCCTGAAAACATTCATACCCACAGTAATTCCATATAAATTAGGAAACAGTGGGTATGAATGGCCACAGAGTAACAGGCGTTTATTAGCAACACCTTTCAGGAGCCAAGTACAGAAATTCAGATTAACTATTTGCTTTTCTGGTTGCCCCTTTTGACAAAAATATTCCAGCTAGTGTTCTCCTTCACGTAGGTTGACATTATTGATTAAAATACTGATTCTTGAATTAGCCCTAGCAATTGGGCTTGTAGTTGTTTCCTCTGTGTTGTGTAAGACCTCACTATGCACTTATCGGGCCATCACAGTATAAGCAAAAAAAGGTAAGATAACCCTTTTAGACCATATTCAGAGCTAAGTGGTGGAGAAAAAGGCGGATAATGAACTGTTATAATCTGCTGAGTTACTACTTTGAAACAAAACCGTAAGGTTGCTATCCTGAAGCGCTCACTTGAAAAGTGCAGCTGTAAAAGATAAAATTCTAATTTATTCCAAGGCATTCAAGGTTAAGTTTGTACAAATCTTGTCTGGTAATTAATTTGAACTTCACAAGATTTTTGGCAAGGCTCTGCAGGTTTCTGTATGTGTGGGTTGGGTACTCTTGTGCTCTTTGCCCAGCTAGGAGAAACTGGAGGTGGAGGGAAGACAGCATCTCTGTATGAACTAAAAAAATTTAGAAGTGACCTCAGACTGTAGCTGAAGTCTGGACTGGTAGAGGCTTAGCCAGGATCATGTGTTCTACTCATCCATGAGTTGTATCTTGCCCCTACCCTCACTAGACTGTGTCTGAGAATTCTGGATCAGTGACCAGTTCCATAAAAGCATCATGACTTCTACATGCATGATCTTCCTTTTCTGCTGCTTACACATAATTTGCCTATAAGAGGTTATCGTATCTGTAATTTGTAATTTGGAGTACTCATGCATGATCAGATTTTATTGTTCAAATAAATCATTTTATCTTGTTACAAAGCCTGTTTTGTGAAGCAAACTCTCAGTGCATCATTTTTAGTGGGTAGTATGTAGTGGTAGTGCTCTTCCCCCTTTCTGTCCTCACTCTTGAAATACAAAGCCCAGAGTGATGCTAAGAATCATGACTAGTGAAGGATTTGGAGCACCCTTGTTTCCCATTCTCCACATATACCAGTCTCATCTCTTACTCACTGGAAGCAAGCACCCTGGCTCTGTGGTCACTGCAGAAAAGCAAACAGATCTCTTCTTACTCTTTCCTGAACTGCCGTCTGTAGCACGCTGATTTGACTCCTAATTTGTAATGGCAAGCACTCTCCCTCTTAGCTTGTGTGTATTCAGCACTGGAGGTGTGTTTGCAAGACAGAATTATAAGCCCTCTGGAAGGAGATACAGGTATGGTGGTTTAAAACTGAAGTATCTAGAGTTTGTTTCTGGTGTAACACAACTGGGATTCGAGTACAGTTCTGAGAAGGAGCCGTGCAATGCCAACCCCTTTTTATTTCTCTTTCTTCTAAAGCATTTTAAAACTAGCATCTATGGGTGTAGAAGATGCTTCAAGAGATTTTCTTTCCAAATATTTTTGCCATGTTTAGTGAATAAAACACTAGAGAACAGACTTTCAGGACACAGATGGTGCCAGAAATGGCACTTGCTGGCTCAGCAGGAAGGTAGCTGTTGAAGAGTTCCCACTTATCTTCTGTGGGCTTATTTCCTTATCGGTTTGGATGGAGCAGATAAACAGATAGTGTTGATGAACTTGGTAACAAAAAAGGTAGACTAAAAGCTTGGCCTCTGAAGTGTGAACCTGTTGAGTGAGCAAAGAAAGCAAGAAAAATGCTGTGAATGTGTATTCCTAGCTTTGCTGTGAGACTTGCAGGTTGCTTTTGGGGACAGAAATGTGTGGGAAGGAAGGTCTGATTTAGCTCTTCTGAAGGCAAAAGAATGTTACTAAACAGGGTTTGCTTTTCCTCACTTTTTCATGGAAATGGAAAATGAAGTCTCACAGCTGTGCTGAGACCTCCAATGTTTCAGATTCACCAAGCAGAAGCAGTAATGGAAAAGGATTTCTAGAGCTGCAAAGTGAGTGAGGGTCCCACACTGAGATTTCTAACAGTGCAAGGAAGGTGGAGATGGCTCAAACCTATCTGCATATTTTGTAAGGCAACTTTCATTATCATTAAAAGAATAGAGACTGATTCTCACTGGGCAAATGTTTGTCTTAGACTGCCCTGAATAACTGTCCTGAGGTTCTGTAGTAGCTTGTATAGCTGCTTTGAATAAAGCAACTAAGCTCTGTGGGGTGGATTGTTTGTTCTTCAGAGATGCAGTGTAAAAACTAATCTTGATGAACGGTACCTGCTTAAGATGCAGCCCATTTTAGAATACTAAGGGTATGAAGAGGACAGGTGGGGATTTTGTGGGTTAGGAAAAGAAAACCAATGAAACGACAGCAATGAAGAATAAATTACAATTGTATAGATATTTCTCATAAGACCAAGATGTACAGAGGAGATGCAGGAATGAGCTGTAAGTACAATGAAAAGAATTCTAGAAGTGACTCAACAGATGTATAAAATATATCAAAATATGGTCTCTCACCTCAAGCTTCCTCCAAGAATCCTAACTTAATGTAGTACCATAAAAATAATGTTTAGCTGTAAAAATGCTAGCAGAATGCTAAGCATGCACAAATCTGCTGCTGCTGCTAGATCTGGGAATCTCTGGTAGGGATCTTTGAGAAGGAAACAGAAAACAGTGTGCTACATCAGGCACTAAGCTGTATTTCTTGTCAATTACTACTTGTCCTACTCAGGTGGTGAATGGAGAACCTGTTATTCTGCTCTCTGCAGCAGTCTTTTACGTATTGGAAGACCTATGATGCTTTGAGAGGGTTAAGGAGGGAGTTTAAGTTCTTTCAATCTCTTCTCAAGACTCTTATTTCTAGACTATTGGTTGTTGTGAAGTCTCTTACCTGGGAATGTCCCATGAGGCTTCTCCAGAGTAATTTCTGTAGTTTAGGATTGCTTGGAGCGCTTGTCCCCAGGTATAGTGTAACTCCATTTCTGCTTTGTGCCATCTTGAAATTTAGTGAACAGAAACCTGATACAACACTAGCTGGTGTAGTCCCTGCAAACCCTCTGAAAGTGAGTCTTTTAGTTTGACAGAAGGCTGGTAATGACAGTTACCTGACAGGGATCCCCAGGTCAGCTTCTCACCTGCTGTTGTACAGTTACCAGCGTTTGTTTTATGAGTTTGTTGTAGGGGACAGTGTCAAAAGCCTTTGGAAGGGAGATTCCCTTCCTTCCCCCAGTTAATTCTGTTATAACGAGAAACTGGAGAGATTTATCAAGAATTATGTATGTCAAACAATATTTGAATCTTGATCACATGCTTCATTTGATTCCTAACTACAGGATAGAGGGCAAAGTAGCTTCTGGGGCAATGCAGACCCTCAGAAAGGTGCTGCTTCCTCCTGGGCTTGGATCTATATCAAGGTGGGCATTGGGGGCTGCCTTTGCTTCTCTTCTGACAAAAAGAAAAGAGAGGATAACCATCTTTCCTTTGTTATCTGACCTGGGACACACACTCTGAATTAACTGTTTTTTCTGATCTACATATATTTCCCATTATCTCACTGGGCTTAGCTGCAGGTGAGGCAATCTGATATATAAAAGTGACCATGGCAGACCACATGGTTTTGTACTTCTGATGACATACTGGCTTATATTGGGATTCTAATTGCCTGGCTTAATTATAGGGGGTGATATTTACAGGTATTTGAGGTAATCAACACCACTTGCAGGTGTTTAAAATACAATGTGTGGAGTGGAAATCCTTGGATAAACATGCAATAATATTTCTCAGTTAGACTGATTTATTCATACAAATGTGTTGGTTACAGTGCTGCTGATAATTGTCATAAAATTGCTATAATCAAGGGGAAAAATCCAGTGAAGAAAGTTAATTTTCTTTGAGATTTGGGTGACAGCATTTTTTCATTTAAATAAGTCGTACTAAATACAGTTGATAGTGATACTTTTATCAAGCATCTATCCCTCTGTAAGACTTAATATCCTAGAAGTTCCTAATGAAGGTATTTTGTTGTTCTTCTGTTATAGCTGTAGGCTTAGAAAAGTCACATTGCATTAGTTAACACAAAGGTTTCTCTAGGAAACTTGTATTGTAATGAGTAGGGAAATTACTGGTGGAGTCAGGGCTCTGTTGCACTAAGCACCTAAAAGGTACAGAAGGTGGTCTTCCAACCAGAGGAACTAGACAAAGTGTTAAAACCCTGTTTTAGAGAAATTGAAAGACTCACGGGATCAGAGCCGGTTGACTGATGTAGTTCAGAGGTGTGAAAGTTGCTCTTCTTACTCCAGGTGGCCCAGGTAATTAAGCGAAAAGAAGAGGAAGTGGAAGATTTTGGGCTGTGCTGCAGGAAACGTGGTGTTGGGTGGATGTTCAGGCAGCCACAGGATTCATAAGCCAGAGGCAAGAAATTTGGCTGAGCAAGTTTTAAACGGTGCTGTGAGGTGTCTCAGCTTTTTGACCGTGATTTTAGGCAAGCTGAGTAGTAAGTTGCAGTGACTTTAGGGCAAGGTTTGTGAGATGCTGTGGAGGGGACAAGGACTGGAAAAAAGCTTCCACTTGGACCTGAGACTTTTAATCTGTTGCCTTATCTGATCCACACAGCTTTGTGATTCAGTGAGTTGTCTACATATCTGTGTTAGAGTGTAAGCTGCTTTTGGCTGTGATGGGCTGTAATGGTCAAAACACAGCAAACTGGTGAATTTTAAGTGTTAAATGTGGCCATTCCAGCTAATATGTGTATAATATTTGTCTTTTGAGACTGCATTTATAGCCTTGTGTCTTACTTCCCTTACAGAATTCAATGGTAGAAATAGCCAAGTGAAAGGTATAGAAAAAGGAAGAAATGTTTCAGTGCAACTGTTTGACCAAAAACTCTCCCCCCATCCAAATTTGCTCCATTGTCCTGTGACTGAGATGAGAAAAAGTCTGTTTTCATTACTGGATTCTAGTCTTCTGTGAAAAAGGAAATCACAACCTGTAATCTCTTAACTTTTCAGAAATGTTCTAATACCTAAAACAGCTGTTAGTGTGCAAGAATTTTGGCATTGTCACCATAGGGTTTCTTGGCACTGTTAAAACAATGTGTTGCTCGCAAGCCTAGAATAATAGTTACTTGTTTATCCTGTCACTAAAAGTGACTTCAAAACTTGAGAAATCTTAACAGACATACAGGCTTTTCTTGGTTCAAAGCTTTTTGGGAAACCAGCCACCAATCCTTACTTTTTATTTGCAGTTTTAGAAAGGTGTTGGTGAAGACCTTTTTCAAGGACTCAGTTGTCAAGGTGTTGCACTCCTTAGTTATAAAGTGACTCTACTTAAGGAGTCACTTTAATCATGATGCAACCACTTCATCCAGCATTGTGACATGTTTGTTCTGAGAATTACAAACCCATTCAAGTTGGAGGGGGTCTCAGGAGGTTCTGTAGCCCAACTTTCTGCTCAAATCAGAGCTCTGTATTGAATTCAAGCCACATTGCTTAAGTTTTTGTCCCGTCTAGGCCATCTCTAGAAATGCAGTTCATACAACCTTTCTGGGTGACAAGTTTTAATTATCCTATTGGTGAGAATTTTTTTCCTTATACCTGGTAAGGACATCTGTTGTGTCAACTTAAGTCTGTTGTCTCCTGTTGTCTCTCCACCTCTGTGAAGAACTTGAGTCTATCTTCTCAGTGACCTCTAGGGCAGGCTGCTGCTATGCTCCCCCCAAAGCTGTCCATTTTTTGGGCTCAACATGCCCATTTTCCTTAGCTTTTCCTCACTGTAGAAGTCTTCCAGTCTCTAGTCATCCTGGTGGCTGTTCACTGTATTCATTCCAGGTTTTCAGTGGGTGTCTTGCACTGGCAGTCCCAAAACTGGATGAAGTATTTGCATGTGATTGGTTATCCCCTTTTACTCAGTATTCATTAACTTTCCTTCATCCACTGCCTGTGTTCTTGTTAATATAGGTTGCTGTTGACCTTCCTTGCTGGCAGGTCACAGACACCTTTTTCTGCCCTCCAAGTAGATAGTGGCCAGATAGGGTACCATTGTCTGAGCCCAAATGTTATTCACTATAGCATTACTGGAATTTAGCCTGGATGTGGAACTCCTGCAAGTCTGTCACCTGCATATACAGCAGGGAAACCTGCCTGGGAATGGTACTGCATCTCTGCAGAGAGATCTTAGAGGTTGTATGCCATTGCTGGATAAATTCCCTTAAACACAATGATAAATTAAGCCATTGTGCAAACCAACCCTTAAGTGGGACAGCCCAGAAACCAAGTAAGTAGCACCACCACACTGCTGGGAAGAGCTTCATTTCACACGTAATTGCATGAGCTTGCCTACCACTGGTACTCCAATAGCATAAGCCCCAAACTGCTGAGGGATTACTTGGTGAAAATTGTAGGTTCTGAAGCTTGTAACCTCATAGCAGAAGGCCCAAAGTATGTTTTTGGTCCACAAAGTAATATACTTTTTAAAGAAGAAAAATGTACCTATTCCTATCAAAGCCATTGACATGGTTTTTCTTTGTCTTTCTCATGGAAATTTACTGTCTCCTAATTAATTATTCATGGTGCCTGATATCCAAATCTTACTCACTTAGGTTTCTCTCTGTCAAATAAGGAACCAGTAGCACCTACTGGTGTTGGGTCTTCTGCTGAAGTGCTGGTTTTAGATGCTGAGAGTGCAGCCCAAAAACTCCTGAAGAAATTAGACATCCATAGCTTTTCTGTTGGCATGTATGAAGCTGCTGGTAAAGCTACATGTTTTTATAAACAAAAATGCTCTTCAAGTGTTGTAAAATTGGCGTGATTAAGAAAATAGTTACTCCTGTCCTGCTTTTACAGAAGTTCTGAGCTAATTTCTATTACCTGCCTTGAAAGAAGAGGCCACTAGCAGGGAATGTTGCTTCAGACTTACCTACTGCATAATTTGAAAAAGAATTGAAGAAAACATATAAGTGAGTTGTTCCTCAGGCAATAGTACGATAAACTTTGAGCTCTTGTTCACAGGAGCCAAAGGAATAGAAAAATGTTAACTTCAAGTGGCCTCAATGATTCTTAATCCACTCTACTCAGTTTGTGCATGAAGAACATGAAATCAGCAACGCTGGGTCAGAGGAGAGGTTAATGTACAGTCATGTAACCCACCTTTGCTGTGCCTTGGGAGGGGTACAGGAGTAAGGGCAAGGATACAGTGATAGTTCACCACAGCAGTCTACTGGCTTTTGGCATTTTGCAGCCATGAAACCTACTGACCTAAAACCAGTGAGTTTGTATTTGAGAAATTAATCTAGAGACTCTGGTAAGCATGTTATTGAACCATGCAAACTCCTGACATCCACAATACACTGCAGTGAAGTGGCATGGTCTTAGGGCATGTTGAAGGGAGAACCATCCCATTTCACATGCTTTGAACTTCCACCTATCTCCCAGCTCCTGTATTGGAAGGAAGAGTGACTAGAAATAGCTCTGTTAACCTTTTCTCCCTCTCTATTTTCCTTATTGTTTTAATGACCTTTATTCCTCAGCTCTTTCTTTTTCGTGCTGAAGAGGTAGAACCTGCTTAGCTGTTTTTGGAAGCTGTTTCCCATTATTTGATTATCTTTGTCCATTCTTGGAAATTTTTATTGATTTGGAATTGAGAAAATAGACCTGCACATTATTCATTTTAGATTGTTTCACTTTCTGAAAGTAGTTCCTGTCATACACCTCTGTGTATGTATTGGGCTTTGCTCCCTTAAATGACAACATCCCCCCACCAACCAACCAAAAAAACCCTGCAGTAAAACCAGTGGAAAGCTAATAAGTGGAATTGGGCTTGTTTCTTCTATCTCCAGAGATTAGCAGACTTTTCTTTTTTTTATGATGGCCATGGCAAAAATTGACATTATCAGTAGCACAGATCCTCCTCTGGGCATGCTGCTGGTTGCCAGGAAATGTTACATTTGAATCGTATGTGTACCACATGTTGACCTAACTTTATGCAACTGACTCTTTTGTGGAGGGAGGGAAACAAAATGTGATTATTTCCAAGGGTCTGGCTAGTTCCTATGGGTGCTATAACACGATGGTAGTCAGCACATCTCTGCTCGCAGTCGTGCTTAGGCGTGGGGGATTTTTGTCTCATTTACTAGCCAGGTAGAAACTGGCTCTTGGGTTGTCTTGCCAATGAAAAAGTCTTTTGTGGGGTTGCTTCTAAAACAAATTTACTTCAGTGTTTCTTGTACAAGGACTGCTGGATTGCCTCTGTGCTCCCCCCAGTTACTGTTTTGGTTGTAGCCTTGGACTTGACCATTCAAGACTGAAGCCCCATCTCTGCCCCTTCTTGCCACTCATACTTGCTTTCATCCAGTGCAACAGAAAAATTTTGAGTTATTTCTTGGATGAGGGGGATAAAGGAAGAAAATGAGCTCAACTGCAGAATCTCCTGCAGAAAAAGGGAGCCATACAACTGAGGTAAGCAGTGAGGCTGTTGCATCAAGCATGGGGAAATGTCCCAGTCTTATGGGAAGACAAGAGATACCAACACAATCTGCAGCTGCACGATGCTATTTCATCCAGCAGCTAGTGCTCACTCCAGGGGCTGCATGCTTCAGGGATTTGGGTACTGGCAGCTGAAGAGGCCTTCAAACCTGCAATGAGGACATGAAGAAAATAGGTAGGAGGTCTCCAAGATGTAGGTGAATGCCAACAGAGCCAAATCTGCTGAGTGGGGGAAGAGAGGTGAAGGTCTGTTAATTTTGTTATTCTAAAGCCTGAAGCTCCCTCTGATTCTATGTCCCAAACTGGTAGCCAAGTACATGTGGGCAGGGAGGGAAGGGAATGTAACTTGAAATAGCTCCCTTATTTTCCAACATTGAGTGTTGTGGCAATCAAAAAGGGGGGGTGTGACTAAAAGCCATCAAAACCACTTCCAAGCACATGCCTTTTAGTGAAGCAAATGAGCAGGATTTTTAGAATATAATGCAAACAGGAAATCACTCTGAAAACTATAGCCCACCATTAACTTGCAGGGGGAAGACAGATTAAAACTATCCCTGCAAACAGCTGCTTTGTTATAAAACCTAACGGGATTGAATGCATGTGTAAGAAATGAATCCAAATCAACACCTTTTATTGGGTGCTGGGGCTTTTTTTGTTGCTCTTAGTAATAAAATCAGGCTGTTGTTATGTGAGTAGTAGATAGCTGTTCATGCAAAAATTTCACTTATTTGCACACATAGTTCCTTTACTGAACTCATTGTTACCCAATGTGAGCAGCAGCTAGGAGGCCAACCTCAACTATGTACTTTGAAGTGGAGGGGTTATAATGATGTGCTAGTGGCTTCTAGGAAGGTGTTGCTCAGCCCTTTGTTGCACTGGATTTATAATTAAACCTGTAGCCTTCAGGTTTGCATATAGCAGCTGTTGCCTTTTTGGATGTGGTTATCAATCTGCCGTGTGCTAGTGTCGTGGAGATTCAGCAAAGTTCTGGTCTGGGCAAATCTTACATCTTACCTTCTCAGCACTTGTTTCCTTCTCTTGGCATATTGTTTTTTGGTACATCTGTTTTTCTGTCCAAATCTATAGAAATTTACAGGAACCATCCATGCAAGCTTACAGTGAAGTGATGTGTATTACATTCCAACTACAGGAATTGTTTTCTTTTGGTTCTTTTTTTTGGGTGCAGGACTCATGTTGACCTGCAGCACTCTTGCAGGCAGTGTGGGATCAACCCATTATCCCTAACTTTGATTTGTGGGTATTGGTTATTGCAGCCCTAATGATTGCTGTTTTAGGTTGCTGTCACAAGCTGGGACAACTTAAGTATTTTAGTGACTGCAACCTCATAGATTTTCTTGTTGCCATTTCATTTCAGCCTCTTACTAATGTTCATTAATTAGTATGTGTGTAATCCATCAGCAGGTTTGGGTTTCATACCCAGGAGTTAATCAGTTCCTGGTGACATCCTATTTTTTTCAAACATGCAGTAGAAGAAACAGCACAGTGAAAACATGGTTTTGTGTCTGGGACTGAAGTGAGAGTGTGCAGAGGGGATTCATGATAGATCAGTGATTGGGACTCTCCCAGCTGTGCAATCTACTGTGAATTGTGATGGACTCTGAACACCTTTAGCATATGCAGATGGCTGTATAAAAGGTATGAACTTTTTAGCTATACCTTTTTAGATATGTAGTATGCACACTAAAACCAGTCTTCAGGTATCTGAGCTCACTGGCTTTGAAATTCATTGTGGGCTCTAGGAGGAGGGTAGAAGGACTATGAAATATATCAGAAGAGAACATAAACTTTTGCCAGCTCAGCAGCTGAGAGGAAGAAAAAAATCAGGTATTCCCAACAAATGTTAGAGGTAAGTGCCCATGACTTCCACCCCTTTGTTACATGGCAACTTCTAGTCTAAGCCAGTGTCTGGTGGTGCATCTGGACCCTATAGAAGTACACATGTTGGTGACTGTTTTGTGTGGCCATGTGTTCTAAAAGTAACTTCTGCCTTTGTAAAACAAATAGGAGAACTCTCAAAGAGGTGTCCTCACCTGACTAATGAAATATCTTAACCTGCTTCAACATGGAAGTGTGGGTTTGTTTCCAAAATATATATAAGCTATGCAATGCTTTGTTTCAGCTTGTCAAAGACTGGTCTTGCAGCTTCCCTGGGATGCATGAGGCATTGATGTACTTGCAACTGCCCTTTGTGCCTTCCTCTTTAAAGTCTGCAGGCAGTCACCTCCTCCATCCTTTTGGAAAGCTACCGTCTGCATAGCAAAGACAGGAACAACTTATTTTGCTCTTGCAGTAGGAATACTTGATTTTCTGAGCTTGTGCATGTCAACAGTTCCAACTAATTTGCCATAACCAGCCTGTTTTGTGGCCACCCTTGTGTTTCATTGTTCATGTTTCCATTGTGGAGTGGCTGTTAATTTCTCCGCTATTTGGACAGTGAAGTAATGCGGTTTCAGAGAGGTGAGGCAAGGAATGGGTCATTGAGACTGCAATGTGTAAGGAGTGTTGAGTTGTAGCCTCCAGTATCCTTGGATTACACTGACTACTCTGCATTGCTCCCAATTCTTCTGCGTGGTATTATCTTTGGAGCTGTGTGGGATTGAAAGCGTTGCCTCCTACATGTAACTTGTGAGATGCCTTCCTGCTTGGCAAAGAAGGTACAATGCTGTCTTTTGCTTGCATTTTTGATGCAGTGAGACCAGCATTTTTAGTAGCTGATGGGAGGTTCACAAATGCAAGGGAGACCTTCTAGCCCTGAGATTGAGGAGTGAACACATCAGGTCTGTTTAGTCATATGACCCTTCCTGTGCTGGGGTGATGGCAAACTTGAAAACCTGTTCCTTAACATGCCAGGCTGCTGATGCAAAGCTGCTTGGAGCTGACCCCAGGATTCTGCAAAGCAGGAGGGGTTTGTGCTGGGCTGAGGGGCAGCAGGTTTTTGGCAGTAGAGCCCAGAAGGGTCTGTTGGACCTACTGCTGCTCCTGAAGCCCATTCTTTGCAGTGCTTGGCACCAGGAAGGGTGCCCACATGCACTACCCTGCTAGTGTGATTGCAGGCACAGAACTCTGCAGTGTTGTGCACATATTTTTAAGGCCTTTAAAAATATTTTTAATAAAAATCTGGACCACCACTGGATCAAATACAGAAGTGAAAAGACCACAGAGCTTCTGACTTGCAGCAGAATTTACCCCTTTCAGAGAAGCAGGCATTACAGGTTGTGTGAAAAGGTGGAGTAGAAGTAAAGTAATATACTGTTTTCTGTACTGACTCAAAAAAGTCATCTTTGAGAAGTAAGCAGGTTGTAGACTGCCCTGTAACTAATGGAATGAAAAATCTTCATGGTGCACTGGCGTTTGACAGTTTTTCTCTTTAGATTTCTAGTTTTAGTGGAAATAAATACAACCAGAAATGACCAACAACTGTTCCAGCAGAACTTCGAGTATTTTCTACTCCATAGGTGGTAAAAAATAAGATCTCTCCTGCCATCTCATATCTAACCAAGTTCACGTGATTGGGTTTGGGACAGAAGAGATTTCCATTTTGCAAGTAAGAGTAAAAGTTGCCTTCAGTCTCAATGGGAAATTTTCAATGAATAATGATAAAGCTAGTGTCTAAAGCAGAAGAGCAGGCACTGCTTTTTCTGCCAGAGAGATCTGTGTGTAGGGAGAAGCCCCTAAAAAGCCCCAACTTCTGCAGTGTGTTGGCTTGGTTCACTGTCACTTCTTTGGGTCATGGCAAAAGCTTCTTAGCTGTTAAAGTTAAGAATTTGAAATTTTTTTTTTTTTGGTGGGGTTTTGTTTTGTTTTGGTTTTTTTTTGGTTTTTTTAAACTTGGAAAGAGAAATACTTCTCAAGAGTGTTTATCTTTTGTCATCTAATTAGGGCAGATAAAGGTAGGCACTTCCTTTCACAAGAGTTTTCTTTCATTCAGGCACTGGTAAATTTATAATCAAGTGAGGGTTCATTTGAATACTAGGTTTCAGGACATTGATATCATCACATTCAATTTGTGTCTAAGAAGTTAATTATAGATACTGAATATTAGTTCTGCTTTTCTTTTTGACATCTTAAACTTGGCAAAAGAAAAATGTAGATTATAAAAAAATTGAAAATGAAAGTCTCTAGCTGAGTTCTAACATCTCCATGCACAGTTACTTAAACTTTAAAAAATGCTTTTAAATAGATCTTCCCAGACTGTTAGTCTGATGCCAGATGAACAGTTCAGGGGTATTTCTATAAATCAGCAAAGGAAAATTTTACCATGAGCTGAATCTCAATTTTTGTCTGTGAAGAAAAGTTAAAAAATAAACCCCAAATAATCCAACAACAACCCCAAACCTAACCCTTTCTCTGTTTGTTAAACCTGCTAATAAGCACTTTCATCACCTTACCTGAAAAATCCCCACTGTGGTTGTTCATGAATTATTCTCTCATTTGAAGTCTCTGTCTTTCTCCTTGCAAAATATTTGCTTTTCACCCGTTTGGTTTCTTTCTCAGAGTTGAGCAAAAAGTGAGCTAAATAATAAGCTTCTGTTATCTTACCTGCTTGGTAACCTTTCTGATGTTGGTGTTAACAGAAAGGAGTGGGTGCTGTGAGAAGAGGTCCTGGTGCACACTGGGGTGTGTTTTTTCAGCGGGCAGTTTACCTGATGGTTTTCTAGGCTTGCAAACTATTGGGTGAGGCTTCATACCTGGAGACTTACTGCCCCAAAAGGAAACTCCTAGCCTGTGAGCCAAGGGTCCCGTCCTTTTTGGCAAGTAAGAGTGCTCTGCAATTCCCTTTTTCTTTCATTTCAACTAACTGTTGGAGGAAGATGCTTTTATTTTCTTGACTCCCACCTCCTTGTCCTCCTTGCTCTAACCACAACAGCTACATGATAACATCCTTATGCTGTATTCCCTGGGTGCTAGAGGGCCTCCTGGGATCTGTAGGACACAGCTTTCCTGAGCCTTTTGCTCCCCTCAAAGACCAGGACAGGGGTAGGGACAGAGGGCGTCTTATCCTCCTTGCCAGGGACCAGTGCCTGGTTACATTGGTATGGAGAAGGTCATTTATGAGCTTGAACTAAAGAGTTTTGAATCTCTGTGCATGGATTTTTTCCCAGTTTTTGTGTATTCCTGGTCCTGAAAATGTCATTCTGTCCAAATCATTTGATAGCCAAAATTTGGAGGATACAAAGTTAGATTAAGTTAGCATTCCAGCACTGCTTGAAGATGCACAGAGTGAAGGGGTGGGAAATCTTAAACCTACTCTTTTTGTTGAGTATGAGGAATAAGTAGTTGGAATTAGATAATCAGGAGTATATGTTTCACCAAAATAAGTAGGTTTTCAGATCCTTTTGTTTTTTTCTAGTTCTGGTGAGGAAATTACTTTAAATTGTAGAAACACTACAGATGTTTGTAGGCATAAGAAATACCTGGTGGGTGATGTGGCAAACATTACTTTAGAACTAACAGATTACTTCATGACTTGCCACTTAATGGATGCTTTCTAAGAATTCTGTCTAAAAATCTCTGCTTCTATTTAATTTTAAGGAAAACTGAAATTAATTTTCTAAATTAAAAAAAAATCCGTATAACCAGGATTGCCAGGAAGTTTTATATTGTGCTAGTTCACGGAAGTATTCTTAATATAAAGCCTTCATATTCTGTGGTAACCCATAACAGGAATCTTTGCACATTTGATAAATGTCAGCATGTGAATCAGATGCACACAAGATCCTAAAGTAAGAATTTTTGCTGTGGCTATCTTGTGTATAAAGGTATATAACTTATGGAATACTCGATTTCCATCAATTGTTCATGGTCATTATGAATGCAAAAATCTACCAAATACAGGAGGGAAATAACCATAAGTAAGCTTAGACCTCCTAATTCCCCATCCATTGTTAGCAAGTCATACTCTGCTAGGGTTCTAGAAAAATATTAGTTGAATTTGGGAAAGACAGATATAAAATAAACATTATCAGCACAGAAAATGCTTCTTACAGAACTGATTGTGGATTATGTTGTTCTGCAAACCACTTCTGGAACCAAGTTCTAGAGGTATTAGTTTGAAGTTCTGCAGATTGATTTTCTGTTCAAAAATGTCTGAATAACACTTTGCTTGCTCACACTTTTTAAGGTCTCCATTGCCTTGTTGAGTTGATGAAACTGCTTTTTTCCTCCCACTGCTTGTGTTGCTTATCTACCCATCATCTGATCGTAACTAATTTCTAGTGATTGTTGTTAGGTGATGCTTGTGGTTTTTTTCCTTGCCAGCTTATGATGGTCACCTGAAGCAGAGGTAACTATTGTGCTAGGGTGTGTTAACCTCTCCTTTATTTTTACTAGCATTTCAATTCATATCATCCTTGCCTCTTGCATGCTTTTGTGGCTTTGGCATATCTGGCAGAATATCTTGCAGAAGCGCTGCTTTTCATTTCCCTTGGAGAGCGAGCCAGATGTAACAATGCTGTCTAAGGAAATCCTGCTGCTTGACTCCAGCTGCAGTCATAAGGGGGTCATTAACATGGTCTTTGCTCTTTCCTGCAGTCCCATGCTATTGTAGCTGTTGTCTCCTCTGTTGTGTGTCTGTCAAATTTATCAATCAGCCCAGCCTTTCACAATCTATCGGTGAGAAGATCTTTACTCCAGGAAGCAAGAAAAAAGATGATTGGAGGGAAATGTGGGAAATTAAAAGGCATAGCTTCTTCCTTTCTGTTTTCTTGTGACATATGTACACTAACTTTGGAATAGATCTGAATATTAAGTTTCTTATTTCTAACAGCTACTTCATCAAACTGATTACTGAGTGATGTGAGAACATGGAACATGTGCTATCGCCCAAAATACACAACCCACAGGGCCAGCACTCTGTTGGATGGAGGTGCCATGATACACACCACTTGCACTGGCAGTGGTGTGTTCCACATTAAAGTCTGTTTTGGGATAATCAGAGGCATTTGAATGAGCAGGGCACTTGCTCTTTAATGTGTGTCCTGCATATTTCACTGATTTAGTGAAATCTGGGTTTGTGTGTGGATGGAAATCCACCATAAGTCAAAGTAGTTGTTGTTTGGATTTGCTAGATGAGGAACACAGGTTTTTTAAATATTCCTGAAGTGTGTTGAGCACTGTTCCCTCTTGTTCATGATGAGTCCACTTCATGTTGTTCAGTTCTTCACAGCCACTTCTTACAGTACTTGGGGGGGATATCTGTGCTCCTCACTTTGTATCCTGTGATACTTGATCACAAAGTCTGCCCACACCACCCTCTCCTGGTTTTTCTGAGCTGTGCTTCAGCTGGTGGGGCTTGCCAGGGCGTGGAGATGCAGTTTCCATCTTGCAGGAGTCCTCTGGGTGGGTCTTGCCGGGCGCAACCCCTCCCGACACAGGCGGGCTCCCCGGGTTTGGCTGAGGCCGGGATGTTCCTAGAGTGCGACTGCTGGATTTTGTGTGCTCTGGATTGGGAGGCTGCCCGTTTGGCTACACCCCTCCCTGAGTGACGGCCCAAAATAAACATTGCGCAAATCGCCAGTCCCTCAAACAAGCAATCAGCGAAAATTGCTCTGCTTCCACTAAGATTAAGACTAATCAAAGTGGGCAGTGATTGCAGGAGTCAGTTTTGGCTGGGAGTGTGCTCTAATGAAGCCTTTGCTGCCCCATGAAGGCACGGAAAGAATATGAAATGACACAACCTACAAAAACGTTACCACTAATTGCATTTTATGTTGTTCAGCTACACCACGATCTTTCTTGGTCCCATTTTTGGTGGAAAACCCTTCTGGTAAAGAGGAAAAATTTGTGTAGGCTAAGTAAGTAGGAGACATAGAGCTTTTGCCATGAGGTGAAGCACAACTTCTGTGGTAAATACCCTTCAAAATGCTAGTCTAAAAAAAAAAAATCAACACCCCCTCCTATAAATCAGCAAATTCCCGTGTCTCTAATTAATTTAAAGAGGAAAATAATATGGTATATGGAATGTATACAGTTTCATTTTTTGAATTCTAGTTTACTGTGTGAATAATTCTTTATAAACATAGCTAGTGATTTAAGTGATGAGTCATTAATGGTTTAAAAGAAGTATAGTAAAAATGAAACTTGGTTGTTTGTGTGAGAGTTATTTTTATGTGCGTGTGTGGTTTGTTGAGTTTTTTTTAAAGTTATTTTGGGAGTTACTTTCGGTGGAATCCTAGGAGTTCTCTACAGTATAACTGTGATTGCCTACCTTGCTGGTTTTGCCTTTAATACAGTGGCAACAAACTGGGAAATGTTGGTGCCAGGAAAGCTCACTAAAGGTACAGCTTTGAAGAAGGGCTGCAGTGAAGGTGATGTTAAAATTATGGTAAATTTTGTTACACTACCAGATCATATCCTCTTACTGTACTGAAGTTATGATTAAAACCCAGTATAATTCTAACTTTTCAAGTACATCACCTCAGTGATTCTTGGCTGGCTAATTCCATTATATGCAAGAAAATTCCTCTTCTTGTGCACTGGTAGTAATCTCAAGAAAAAAAAATTAGTAATCATTAAGCTTTAGAAGACTTAAAGTTCTGTATATTTTCCTACATACTCGTTCTTCAGAGTGAGGTTTATTTCTATGATTCATTATATAAATCACTGTGTTTTATTTAGCACTTTACTGAGAGTATTGGACTTAAAAACAGTATGCATGCCTCCTAAAATGTGCATAAATATAAGAACTAAGCTGCACCGAAAAAATTAATGTATTTAAATTTCAGAGAAATGTCATTTCCTGTCCATTTTACTACAAAACTTGTCTGTGCTTGGAGTTGCAGGAATAGAGGTGTCTTCTGCACTTCAGCAGTGTGTCTCTTAGTAATATTGTTGCCCTTACATTTTCCAATTAGCAGAACTTAATTCTAAAGATAGGCTGGGTTTAAAGTAACGGGAACTCCAAATTCAGTGACTCGTGGGAGGTTCTAAACCAGTCTGCTTTTCTCAGCCTTGCCTCTTCATGTGTGTATAATCAGGTCTTGAAATCCATAGTTCTTTTTCATTATCTAAAAGATGTACATGATTTTGGATTGATCCTTCCGTCAGACCCTCTGCTCATCTGAAAAAAAAAAAAGGCAACCACACTTAGAACATTTCCAATAGTTAGAATTATTAACTGAAGTTTTAAAATAAAACACTTGCCTTGTGTACCAACACTGTGGTGTAGTGTTAGATTAGAAACACTGACCTATGATTTATAAGCAAGCTATTGACTTGGTGTGACACAGTTTTAACAGGTGTCAGTGAAAGGTTGTTGCATTTTGTATGAAGACACAGTGTTTTTAAAACAGTATTTGCTTTCATTTTAGGCAAATTAATTCAGAATGAAGAAATTCACTTAATAGTTTGAGGCAAAGTGGTAAACAACCCTGAGCACAGCCTTGATGCCTTAAGATTTATGCAATTATATACCTATTTCCCTTTTTTTTTTTACTTTCCTGAGCTTTTCCACTTTGCTGCTGCTTCTCTTCTGAGTCTCACCTGCTCTCCCTGCTCTCCTTCCCAACAGAGCTCTGCCCTGACTGACCAGCTATCCCATGTGCAAAACCCTGTCTGGGTGTGCAGTCCCAGAGGGTCAGAGCTGGAGGGCTGGTGGTGCAGGCAGACTTTGGTTGGAACTGAGGGTTCAAGGTAGCCTGGGATGACACAATTTGTGCTTTGCATGACTGGGAGAGTGGGGGAGGGACAAAGGTAGCCACATGCCATACCTGAGATCAAAGTTTTGTGGTCAACATGCAGCAACCCAGTTAGTAATTTCTTGGGCTTGGAGGGCAGATTACCTGCACCCTTCACCCTTGGGCTGCAGGGTTTAGCTGGGTAATTTTTCAGCAGTAGAACATCCACAAATCTTTAGAGCTGAGCTCTCTAAACTTCCTCAATGTGGATGCTCACAAAGCACTCATGCTGGGCTAGTTTGTGAAAATGTCACTGTGGTTTACACAGATCACCTGAGTAGTAGCCCAGGAGTATGTATATTTAGGAGAGAAGCTGCAATATGGGGATTATATCCAAGTCCTACTTTGCTTATCCCAACACAGTAACTTGGAACTGTCTTTTGTTTTATTCTGTTTTCCTTTATTTTTTTAGCAGCATGTTTTGTGTGATGTATTCTCTATGAGCAAGTGTTGAAAGTGAGGTAGTGTTAAGAAAACATCTGTTCCTATGGAAAATTAGTGGGATTTGTTTCTCAACACCTTATTTACTAATGCAGCCAAAAAGAGATGCAAATATCTCTGTTTCCCTCCCCACCCCCCAGACCCAAGTTGTACTTGTTTTCTTACTTTGCTGCCAGCAGGAATTCTACAGTGGTCCCGTGCTGTCCCTATTTACTGTGCTAAGAACAGCACAGTTTGCACACCAGTCACAGCAGCCAAGGCCGTATGAAGCTGTTTAAGGAACACTGTCATTCTGTTAACCCTTCAGAGCAATGTCTGACCACATCTTGTGCCATCTGCTCCTGTCTTCAAACCTGTTTGCTAGTAGACCTCACCTTCCTTCCTGAACTCTGCATGGATAACAGAGGATGTAGCTCTCACATGTACTTGATGTTGGAGTATCTGAATTATGTGGACCATGCTGGTCAGCACACAGCCCTTAAGTGCTTCATTATCTATGAGAGTTTGAAAAGAAGATACTCCTGAAAATTCTGTTAACTTTTCTTAAACAGAACTTAAGGTAGTTTCTCAAACTAGTGAAAATGGATGTTGAAGTCAGCGTAGTTGTGAAGATTTTTCTATGCAATTAGAAAACTTACATAAACTGACTAAGGTTGTTTTTCTTCTGATTTCTGACTTCAGTCCTGTAACAGCTGAGTGGCTTCTTCCACTAGAACTCTGGAGAGTGTGTGGCAGCTAATTTTCATCTTTCTGTTCAGAATGAGCAGAGCATACCATGGGCTGTTAATTAGTACCTGCTCTAGTATTTCTGTTCCTTGCAAACCTGTTGAGGATGCTGCAGACCACTTACTAAGTTGTAAGGTTTTTTGGTGGGATAGGCATGCACATAACTTTAAAAAATAAAACACTTGGGTACAGAAACCATTCTGTAGTCTTAGGTAGAATGCTGCTTGTCTTGTGTATACCTTTGTCCTAGCCAAATCTTATTTTATTAGTTTATTGCCATGTTTTCAGGAAATCCAGGGCTTCATAATTGTTCTGTTTGTTTACATATGGCTGTGCTAGTTTTCTGATGCAGCTGATGAAGGTTTGGAGATCTGACCTTGCTGCTGACCAAAGATTTGTTTAATTGCTTGTAGATGCCTAAGCACAGCTCTTGTGGTGCCCCCATTCCACTGGAGTGGAGAAAGGAGGAGTTTGTATTCAGTTTTCCAGATCTGTGCATCTTTTAGCCCTTGTTTTCTTCCTCACTGCAAAGCTTATTAGCTAAGTGTAAAGATGCTCAGTGAGTCTGCTGGTGCCTCAGACTAAAGAATTTGCTTGAAACTACTCAGATGATATTTCAAACAAAGGACCCTTGATAGTGGAAAATGCAGCAGACTTGTCTATGACAGTGGCTAGAGAGAGTAGTGGGTGTATATATATTAATTGAAAGCACAGGGTCAAGTATTATATGTATTGGCAAAACCTTTGTTGCTTGATAATTTTTTCTATTAACAAATGAGAGCTACCAGGTAAAGCATGATTTTATTGTGTTATACACTATGTTTGAATTTTGGAAGTAGAAATGGTGATCAGGATTGAGGTTTTTTACATCTTTTAGATGGCTGCACAGGCTTTCATCCAGGGATGAAATATTTTTCTGGGTTTTTTTTGAACAGCTGATGCTAGAGGTACTGAAAAGTTTGAAGATTAGTCATATGTAGAACCTAAAATAGAAAACCAGTGGGGAATGTAAGGTCTTTGACAACAGTTCACTGGGGTTTTTTTCAGACTCTTTATCATTCTTTCCAATCTGAAAGACTTTTCACTTGAAAAAAATTAATGTAGTCCATTAGCTTTCAGTTTACTGCCCAGCCCCTCTTGTGCTGCTTCAGGATTTTTGAGTGCTATGCAGCCATTTCCTTCCGCTAGCGCTGAGCTCTGGGGCTGTGTCAGGAGCCCTGATGCTGCCCTGGTGAGTCACCCTGTAAAACTGAAGCAGTCCCATGTGATTATTCACACACAAGAGTTGGACTCATCTGTCTGTAAATAAGCATGTGCTTGTCTACCTTGTTTTTCCTGTAAACTGCTGAAGCAGTGAAAGCGCTTTCTAGGCATGTGCCCTTGACACACAATGCTAAAAATAGGGCAGTTTGACATGGCTACAAACTCACAGGCTTCCTCGTTGTCTAAAGAGTCACTCCTCTATTTAAGCAATCATTTGAATAGGCACGTTTTCACTCAGAGATGTTCCGGGATAGGTTTTTTTGTGTCCTACTCTAATACATAGAGCTTCCAATTTTATTTCTTCTGTGTGCGAGCAAAGTTAGGTAGCATATCTGTAATGGTCTCGGTAACCGTTTATAAGGTCACTGAAAGAGGGCAGAGGTGGGTTTTGGCCTCTTAAAGGCATCTGTGCCCTTTATGATATTTGTGCTTTATTGAGTATTTTAAGCACTCGTTTCACTTGTGAAGTCATATTTCTCTCTTTTGTCCTGGTTGTTGTCACCATTACTGAAATTACTTCAGATGTGGTTGAGACCTTGTTAAAAGAATAATCAGTTATATTAGCCAAAGCTGGTCTATTTTTGACTGTGCTTTTTCCATATCTTTCTTCCAAAAAAGCTGAACTAGTTAAGCCTCTGAAAGCATTTCGTGCTGTTTTACCGGCGTGTCACTGGGTGCACCGTGTGAAGGTGCTGTACTTCCCTCAGATGTGCTCCACAAAACTTGTGCTTTGGACCCGTGTGCTGCGCTGTGACACCATGTGGTGTTTCCCACTGGTCATTCAGGAAGCAATTCCTCAGAGCACAGCCTGGTTGAAGCACAAAGCCTGCATTTGGAGCCTGATCCTGAGAGACAACTCTCTGTGCTGGGAGTGGGAAGGGGGATGTTTAGAGCTGGTATGTGAGGCCAGGGGGAAGGGGAGGGGAAGAGAGATTTATTTTAACTAACTGAAAGCTTAATGTAGCTTCCTTCCTTCCCTGCTTCCTTTGCCCCCTGCTTTACCTTTACAGTAAGAGCATACAATAATCTGTGTATCTTTATATCTGCTGCCCAAAAGAAGTGGGTGGGTTTGCCCCAGACTGTCCTCCCAGTGTGCCTGTGCCACGTGGTGTGGCAGTGGCGTGAGGATGGCACAGGCAAAGCAGGCTCTGAGCAGGAGAGATCTCTGGGGGTGGTTGCTTTGTGAGCAAGGACTCTGCTCACCCCCCAGCCCAGGCACTGGAAACATGTTGCTCTGGCAGCCCTGGAAACTCTGCAGCAGCGGAAATGTGGTGTTTGGGGTGTGGGGCTGGCTGAGCAAGCAGCATCCATGGGCCTGGAACTGACTGTGAAAAGTGGTAGAGATGGGAGCAAGCACTGATTTTGGTAGGGTAGGGCTTTGCTTTGCTAGGTTGGTGCTGATGAGAGAGCAGTAGTCTATCCCATGGCCTCCTCATATGGCCTTGCTAATCAGCCTCCTGTTCCCTTGGTGTGGTTGTAGCCACCTTACAACTCAGCGGATCTGCTGCTCTAGGTGGAGAAATTCCCTGTGCCCCTCTTTCTCCACTCCCTCATATGACTTCCCTTGGGCCTTTCTTTTGTGGCTGGTATGTCTGCAAGCCTTTCATCTGTCCCTTGGAGGCTGTGTTTTGTAGGTTTTGGAGGGCTCTCGCTCCTGTGCTGCAGATGCCTTCAAAGCAGTGTGTGTGTGTTTTTTCAAGTGGTGGCACATGGAGTGTGACTGGTGCTATGGGGAAAAACCTGGTGGGACTAGCCAGGTAGAGGGAAGACTGAGGTTCAGTGCTGGGAAGCAGCATTTGCAGGGAGCCTTGGCTATGCAAATGCAATTTGGCTAATGCCAAAATGATTGCCCTCTCAAGCAGAATAGCTCTTAGGGTTTTGCAGCCTATCCTGCCTTATACCAACACTTGGTGTTGTATGGAATTCCTTGACGCTTTTATCCACGAAACTCTTGAGTGACTTTGACTTTAAAATCTGAGATCCTTGAGAAGATGAATGTTTAGCCTCTGTACTTCATCATTCTCTATTGCTTTAGAAGCAGAACTGAGGAGTTTGCAAGCTGTGCTTAGTTTCTTTCCCAGCTTGAGCCACTATAAAGAACAAGTTACATGGCATTAAAAGACAGAGACCAGGCTGTAAAGCAGTACAAATTAAGATGTGCATTTCTAAATCATGAATAATTCTGAAAACCCCGTTGTATGAGAGAAATGCATGTCCCTGCATTTTTGAATCTGTTGCAGAAACAGCGTATGGTTGGGACAAAGAAAAGGGGAGGAACGTGACTCATGATGCATGAAAATATATAATTCACTGCAGTCTTTCGCAGCTCATAAGCAACAATCTAAAAGGAGAAGAGACACAGCTTAAAAAAAAAAAAATTAAGCATGAAAGGGCTTCCTCTGTTGGTATCCAACAAGTTGACACTCTTGGTGGGGTGGCTGCGCAGCTTTGTAAGTGGTGCCCGGACTCAGTTGCTGAGATTTGTGAGCAGCCACCCTCTCCAGCCTCTCACCCTGTTGTCACTATCTGCAATGGCTCTTGGCATGTGGTGCCCCTGGCTTGGCTGGAGCTGCAGTGTGGAGTCTCAGTGCAGGAGAACATGAGCTGCTGCTGGTGAAGCTGCAGGTGCACATCTGGCTCCCACCTTAGGCTTTCTCCTTCCTCTCTTGGTTACAATGCAGCCTCTCTGTTCTTGCTGCTCATGTGCTCATTCCACTTGAAGGTGGGGGGCAAAGGGCAACTCTGCCTGCTGCAGCCACTCCCAGGCACTCCTGCCTGGGAAGCCCTGGGGTCTGGTTCTGCTCCTGGCTGCTGGGAGCGCAGCCTCCTCGGCAGGGACGAGCATTGCAGGGCGTGAGCTCATTTTCATGACACTTCACACAGCTGTGTGAGGCTGAACAGCACTGTCTTGTCTCCAGCTTTGCAGCCTTTTGAGCTTTTCTTGGGAAGTTATTGCTGTAAACAGGCATGTGCTCCACATATATGGTTTTGTGCTGGTGTTTTTAATGAGGGAGGAACATCACACGCCGCACCAGTAACGTGCATTGCAGTCATTACACAGATGGCTGTATCCTCACACGGTCTGGTTCATACCAGATTTACAACTTTGTGCTCATTATTAGATTTGGAGCTGTGCGTGAGTGCTGCTCGTAGAGTTGCCTGTGTGTTAAAAGTTTGCATAGATACAATTCTTCTTGGTGATGTCTGGTGCTTTCTTTACTTAGCAGCTGACACTGGGAAAAAAATAAACCTCAATATATTTGTTGGGACTCCTGTACTTTCTGAAGCCAAATAAGCAAGATTGGACACCATTTTTGAGGATCTAGAATATTTGCTATGTCTGCTGGGAAGGGCAGGGGTGCTGAGCTCTTCTGCTGGCTGGCTTGTTCTGGATTATGGAAATTGAGTTTTGACATCCAAGTTAGAAAACTGTGTGCTTTTTTGGAGCTGATTGGTGATTTGTAACCACTGCGACAGCACAACTTATACTTGCACGGGGTAGTTTAGAGGTATATACAATGGAGCATTTATTCAGTTTTTATTATTATTGGCCAGTGCGAAGAGGTGATTGTATTTTACACAAAAACCCAGAATATTTCAGCCTCTCCATACATAATTTACCACTTGGAATTTTATAATTATGGTTCTAGTTAAGCTTGCAGTTGGTAACTCCAGAACTTGAACCGTTTGCCTTCTCTCTAATGGTTAGAAAATGAGTGTTTAATTGAAAGGTTTAGAGTGACCGATGGCTGCTCTTTCTTCGTGGTGTAACAAATGAAGGACAGGCACACAGATAGTTTCCTGCCTGGTGTGCTCACAGCCCTTCCTGGGGGTCATGTGCTGGTGATGTGTACTTACACATTGCAGTTAAACCTTTTCAGAGCTTTGAAGCTGGAATTGCAAGTTTTTCCCCAAACTTTTAAAAGGAAATTTATTAACAACTTTATTTTCCAAAGGTGATTATGGCTAAGAATGAGCAGATTTTGTAGTTTGTGCTATTGCATCTTGATGCACCTCTGTTACAAACTCAGGTTGTCATCTGTTGTGTTCATGGCACTGCCACAAGTGGTAAGGAGTTCTTGTGTTGTCACTTCTTTTGCACTACTCTAACTACTTTTTCATGGTCAGTTCCCATTGCCATATTTAAAAGATTTTTTTATGTCAACCTCCAAACCCTTAAACCTTTGCTATCCTTTTCTATTTACAGCTACAATGAGCATCATGTAACCTTAGCAGCCACCAGCTCTAGAGCTGTGTTTTCCCTTTCCTCAAAATACTGCACACCTATTTGATACTTCTACAATGCTTTTAATTTCCATTTAAGAACACAATAGAAAGTAGATTTGAAAAAACTAAAGGGAAGAAAAAATAAATCCTTGTAATACTTTTTTTTTTACATATTTTGTATTTAAAGAGTGAATGTGTTTACACAGCTGTACTTATTTGCTCCCCCAGTATGTGAACTGTTTAAAAGATGGATGATAATGTTTTGTGCCTATGCACTCATGTACAGATTTATATTAACAAAGTATGTTTTGTTTTATGACCCCATTTCTGTCTTTTAATGCTGCATAACTTGCACTTCATAGTTGGCTCAAACTGAGAACAAAACTAAGGAGCTTGCAAACACCTTGGTACTGTTTCTAAAGCAATAGAGAATGATGAAGTGCAGAATCTAAGCATTCATTTTCTGGAGTATCTTTGATGATTTAAAAGTGAAATTTATTTAAGGATTTGATGAATACAGGGTTACTCTGCACCGGTTACTGATACATCAAATTATATTTGTAGAGACAAGAGTTTTAACAGATGATATTTTCCCACTGCTGAGTGGAATGGCTGTAAGTATTTCCCTTTACTTCACACTGCCACCTCCTTTGAGATGAACATCTCCCCTCTGCTACTTCTGTCTTGTTAGTTTCTTCACCCAAGTGTCTCTCTGGAAGCCTGAGTTTGCTCTGTGTGCCACTGTAAGATGTATGTGGACAGCTCTGAGGATATCTTCAGCAGGAGAGGTAAAACCTGACCAAGAAAGACCTAAGACCATTAAGTGTTTCCACTGCCTTTCAAGAAGATGAGAGTCTACAAGTGCATAAAATGTTTCAGTACCTGTTGTGAAATGGTAGAAGTCTTATAAAGTATAAAATCCATGGTGATATGGGAAGGATATATCTAGTGGTGAGCGTCTAAAAGTCATCCACACTCCTATTGTACAGATTCAAAGGCTGACTTGAAATCACTGAGGTGTAGATGATTGTGCCTTATTGCTGGGTGAAATGACCTGGTGTTTAGACCTTGAATAGCTCTAGTGATGGTGTTTCATATAGCTATTCACAGAATTTGGGAGCCCCACCAAAAGTCAAAACCAACTTGATCTAATGCATCAGACTATTCTTGGTTCTGACTGCAGGTAGCTGCAGGTGTCATGGGGCAAGGTCTGGATTTGGTCCTCAGCTGCAGTCCTGCTGTGACATGAACACTGGTGGTTGGATTGACTGAACTTCAGCAGGTACTGAGGGCCAGTGAAAGTGTTTGAACTTTAAGCCAATGGTCTGTGCGTGCAACTTTGTGTGTGTCCATGTTGGCAGTGTCCTCTTTGAAATAGTGTGTATAGGGAAAACACCATGGGTGCCTCAGTATTGAGATAAGGGAACACAAGTACAGAGTGTGTACATGTCCAAAGTACAGTGTTCAGGTCTCAGAGTACAGGGTTCTTTTGTATGAAAAGATGTGCACAAAGCCTACTGTGTACTGTAAGGCTGCTATACATATTTTCCTAAATTAGTAATTTTTGGTGTTGTAAAACTGTCTGTGGTAGACCTGCTCTCAGCTGCTAATGTGAGTTCTGGTCATATTTTTTCTGTTTTGCCTGAGGAATATTTAGCTATGAATACCTTTAGGAGGCCAACTTGAACTGTATTTATAATAAACACAATGTTATGACAAGATGCTGAATTCAGTAAACAATATTCCGTATGTCCTACTGGACTTCGAGGTGTCACTTTTTAAATGAACCAGTTGTGAGTGAAGTGACCAAATGCTATTGCTGTGCAGAGTTCTTTGAGATGTGCATGCTGTGAAGACATCCCACAACCTGTATTTTTATGCCTGAAGCAGCTTCTTAAGTCAGCTTACTCTTCCATGCTGACTCCTGTTATCCTACAAGTAGGAGGGGTATGAATGAATATGTATAGTATGTTGTGTGTGTAGATATGCATTTGTACATGGTAGAAGGAAGCTATTTTAACTTCTAGAAAAAGTATATAGTCAGCTGCATGCATTCAAGCACAAGCAGCTGCCATCCACATCTGTAGCAGTGGTAGTGAAGACCTGTGCAGGAGTGTGGGGAGAAATGTGGGGCTGGACTACTTCTGTGAAGAAATTTAAGTTATCCTAAGGATTGATTTGCTTAGACTTACATCTGCCAACTGCCAAAACTAGTTTGAATGTTTTTCTAAAAGGTTTCTAGGAGAACAATATTCCATATGTCCTACTTAGGAGAATGTACTAACACAGTTAATATGACGAGTATCTTCACTAGCTTCATGTTTTTCTTGTTAAAGCTTGCTTTTAGCATTTCTCCTGTGATGAAAAGCCAGCTAAAGGTGTTACCTGTACCATAACAAGAAACAGATGAGAAGAAGTGGGTAATGATTATTTGTTGGCTTTTTAAAAAATTAGACCAAGTATTTATGTAACATGTAGTCAAGAGTGCAGATAAATCAGGCTTCCTTTTCCCAGAATTTGGACAGAGATCTCTTGAGTTATTATTTCCTCATTTCTTGTCTGAAGATATAAAAATACCACAAGCACTGAAGATTTGAACAGGAGTTTTAATGCAGCCAAAACAATAAGGAACATCATCCCATACAGGCATTGTTGTTCAGAGACTTAGGTTCTCCATTAGTGTCGTGTAAGAATTTCTTTGTTAGCTAGATATTGGGAATAAAATTACTTCCAGAGGTAACTTTTCTACTTAAAAAACCCAAAACAAGTGGGGGTGAGGCGGAGGACAAGATGAGTAAGTGATTTCTGATTCCCCAGAAAGCCCACTGCTTGGTTATCTCATGTTAGATCCCTTCACATGCAATGCCCTGTTCTTATGAATGTACTGAGGGGAAATTTTGTCTTTTAGTTTTAGTCAAGATTCACAGAAGAAAAAAAAAAACATAAAAAAGGCACTATAAGTTAGCATTGAGATGACTTCAGGGGAAAGATTGAGAGTGGAGCAGTTGGTCCAGAAGACCTGGCCTTTTTCTCATCTAGAATAGGTTGCTGATGTTGTTGTGAATGCCCATTCTTGTGAGAATTCTTCTGAAAGGGTCAAGGGAAAAAGTACCAGGCAAACTGAAAGTGAAATCTTTCTTGTCTGTCTCTGAGCATGCAGACATGAACATTAAATGCACATTAAATTTATCAATTTAACCTTAGAAGACTCCAGTTGACTGAAATTGGATATCCAGGACTGTGTACTGAAATGACTGCCAGAAAAATGAGGGTCCAGGGTAATCTCTCAGAGTTAAGTCTATCTGGGATAATGCCTGGTGTGGGCTTCAGGAGCTGTTCTGTGATAGAGGATGAGGATGGATGTTAAGGGGTGCCCTGCATTGTCCTGGTGGGAGACAATGCAAGGAATAGAGCTTGCATGGTTCCTTGTCACCATCTATTCATATTTTCAGAGCGTTAACCCTGAGGTGATTCCTTTATCATATTGGAAGGCATGAGAACCTTTATTAAGCACAAAGAAGGCACACCCTGTGCATGTTGTAGTGTGCAGAGGCAAAGTGTGTCTGCCTTAATTGCGCTTTTGTTCCTGAACACCGCAGAACTGGGTTGGAGGGTGACAAGGGAAAAATCTGGGTTGGGTTTTCCCCTGCTTTTTCAACAAAAAACTTAATACCGTCATCAAAATATATTGACCTATCTGCCTTTCTCTTGTAAAGCTCATTGTTGTGGATAAGGTTACATGCAGAAATTTTCCTGCATGCTAGTTGGGAATAACAGCAGATAAGTTGGAGCCCGCAGCTAAGATGAGCATGTTGGAGTGTCTGTTTACAAATCAAATATCTGTCTGGCATGGCCTGCCCTGGCAGCAGAGCTGTGTGTGCACTAAAATTAAAGAGGAGGTTGGAAAGGGAGACATTGCTCGTGCTCTGGGCTGGTCTCATTGGTTCAGCAGCATGTACCACTACTGTGCTGCTGGCATGGTAGCCAGTACAGCCACAGTAGCACATTGTGCACTGGTGGGTAAGAGCTCAACAATAAGGGACTGGAAAAGACCACTTTCCGTAGAGAGGTTTTTAGAAGGCTGAATATTACCAAAATAATTTCACAAAGCTATATAATCTGAAAAGCAACTGAAGTGACTGCTCTTGATCTGCTGCCAGACCTCATGGGGTATTGCTTTCCACAGGCCACTGAAGCACACTCGGCCATGTTACCCCATCCCATAATTTTTTTCTGCCATAACTGAGGTTACTATTTGTGCTGATTTGAAAGTCAACCATGCTCTCAAGTAAGCAGAGGGAAGAGTTATTTTACTGTTGCTATGTGGCAGAATGGCCAAATGCTTGCATGTATTTTTGGGGTGGTATGGAGTGTTTAGACTTCAAATTCTAGCCAAGGGTGTTCAGGTTTCTAAGCTTGCCTCTGTGCCTGGCAGCAGCTCCTCTAGTGTTGTCAGCCCTGCTGCCAGGGATGTTGTGATGTCCTGGCAGGGACAATATGGCAGCCTGTTAGTCTGAAACTCTCAGATTCATTTAAAGTCAAAGACCTTAAATGTTGGTAAAAGGTTTCCAATGCATGGAGCATTTTTTTTAAAGTAAAAATCCCTGTGATGTCCTTGGCTTGTCCTGCCTTGCGGTTTGGAGCATTAAGTCAGCAGAAAGGTACCATGTGAAGTGCTTCCAGGAGCTGTGTTGGTGCAGAAGCCTGTTCTCCACAGTCAGACTCCATGCTTTATTTAGAATTTCTGACACATTCACATTGCTTATTGGGAAGTTTGCTTCTAGTTTCACAGGGGAAGAGGGTAGTTTGGCCTTTTGCACTTATTTTCTTGGCATTTAAATATTTCTCATCTCCTCTGGGATGCTGGGCTCTGTGTCTTGTGGTCTTTATTCATAATTTCAGAACCTGTCTTTATAGCAGAATATGTGCAACCAGGCCCACCTTCATTCAGTTGATTCATGTCTGAAGACCATCTTGGAATACCTGTGTGCTGAGCACAGCTCTGCTGTGTTTATTGGAGGGTCTTGTCTCTCATGATTCTCCACCCTGCTCCCCTGCTTTCAAGTATCAAGGTGATGAAAACTGTTGCCTTGTGTTTTCTGGCTTCAAGGTTTCTGGTATATGACTGTTTAAGCATGCTGAGCTGTTTCCATCTCCCTGAAACCAAGCATCGGGGGTGTGCTATGTGTAACTGCATGTGATTATAAGGGAGTGTGTATTAGGTGACTTCTAAGGCTTCTGCTACTGCATTTCTTCATCTTTCTCCTTTGTGTTCATCCTATGTTCCCTTGCACTGAGAAGCTGCTCTTGTGTGGATCCCACTGACCTGGGATCCTGATATTCCTATTTGCTCCCTTCTTTGACATGGTTGTAATGCATCTTGTCCCTAAACACTGTTGTTGAGATTTTTTTGGATGGCTTTCATTATGCCCCTCATTTTGCAAGCACCTCTAGAACTTACTCCTTCCACAATAGCTGGAGAATTCATCAATGTCACTTCCTACGAGGCACAGATCAAGTTCCCTCAGAAATCTCCCCTGACCACTCCTGCCTTACTCTTCACCTCCATCCCCAGAAGACCTGGCCACTGGTGCTTGTTTCCATCCATCCTCCCCAGCCTCCCAGCTGGCTACGCTTCCTTCAGCTGCCTGTTCTTCCTTTTGATGTCTGGGCAGCCCTTGGCCACACCTGCAGGCTCTCTGGGCTACCCTGCTTTGGTGCTGCTTGTCATGCACAGCTGCTGATCTCATGCTAGAGGTGAGTGCTGCTTATGCTTCAAAATAAAGTTTTCTCCTGTTCTAGCAGTCTTCTACTATTGCTCTCTGCATCTTCTTGCTATCCTTAGCTCTGAATAGAATGTTCACTCTTATCCAGATTCCATGAGCAAGGATTTCAAGATCTGTGGCTCCCTAAATATTCAACAGGCGAATAACCAAGATTTCTTAGTTCCTCTTACACCGCCTCTTCTTTCTTTCCATGTCAATAGCAAAGCACTGAAGTACTCTTTCCCTCAGTGCCTAAAAATCTAATTCCCCTTCTGTTGAGCTGAGCATTTTGCTATGAATCAGTGAAAAATCAGAATGAAGTGTGCATTCACACAGGCGTATACTGGGATTTACACTCCTACTTCCCTTATTTTAAACAGTGCTGGCTTTTTAAATGTCAAAAAATTTAAATTTGAAGTTTTTTTATAGAGAAGGAGTTGTTTTGACAAGGGAACATAGTTTATTATACAGTAAATGTGAAAGTGGTAAGTGGCATACAACTTCTCCATGCTCTGCAGTATTCTTCACCTTTACTCTTAAATTTTATTGCTACAGATTGTTTTTATTAATGTTCAGGGAAACGTTGCTGTAGAGAGTTATAGTACTTTCAGCAGAGGATGGCTTGTGCAGCTACTTATGGAGCAACAATGAAACACAACTTGAGCCACTTATTCAAATATTTGCAGTGCCTGTTCAGAAGCATAAGAAAGAGGTTGCATGAAAACTGAGTCCAGGCTTCTGGAAAATAGCACATTTGTGTTAATGGGTTTTTCTTAAAACCATGTGAATCAGTCTAGCACCTGGTGTAACCAAACTGCTCAGATTGTTGCACAAGGATGACTTTTAGGAAGGACAGCTCTGCTGAATAAAAGAACAACAAACACCTCAAAAACATCTATCATCCACATTATTTAATATTTGCTCTTTCCTCTATGAATCCCAATGCTTATAAGGAATGAGGGCAGGTTTTATTTCAGAGCTGTGCAACTATAGAGTAATAATTACTGCAGAATGAGCGCAACAGTGTAAACTTGCCTCCTTTGTGATTGCATTTCTTCTTGTTTTCCCTTTAAATTAGGGAAAACATTCTAATTTTATTAATAATGTGGTTGAACAATAAACTTCAATGTTTGAGAGCTTGTTGGAGACTGAATACATTCTGCATGGCTGCAAATGGAAGACTCACTTCTACTTTGTAGAAGGCCATAAATGCAAGTAGATGGAAGCAAAGGTCACTCTTATACCCTAGGTGTAATTAACTCATGTAGTTGTGGCCTTCTCCTTGAATTGTTCCAGTCATCTTATTCTTCATTTGACTGCTCCTTCAAAACTCACTCTCAAAAGTAATTCGTAGTCCATAAGCTGTCAGCCAATACTCAGCATCCACATTCTGGATCGTTTTGGTATATATAGGTCAAATGGTATTAACACAGAGCAACTCTCGACATCTTTATTTCTAGTTTAGATTTATCTAGTTTAGATAAATTTCTAGCTTAGATAATTGCTTTCAAAAGTTTGTGGTTATTTGTAAACATCTTCTTAAACCTTATCTGTCAGATTAGTGCATGAGTTGGTCTTAATACTGGGATTCTTTAAGGTAGACTTGAAATCTCATAAATCTTGGTAAATTTGTGTTTAACAGAATTTCATTATAATAGTTCTTTAACTTTAAGAGGGGATTTAGTAACTTGGTTTTGAGTGTTTAAAATATGTATACCTTAATTTTTATGACTGATTAGGTAGCTGCTAGAATGTGTTTTACTAGAGAAATATTCTACACTCAAAAATCCTATGTTTCTCCTTTGCTCCAAGGTTCATGTTTTTGAAGTCTGAGGGCTTTGACAGCATGTAATTGTTGTTGTTTGCAAAGCTTTCATCTCTGTGTTAGCACTGTGGAGACCTTTACTGTGGATTTTATTTCAGTTTTTAGTTCTGCAGCTCAAGTAACTCAAACACTTGAAGGTGGTGTACTTGTTCTACCAGGATCACTCCTCCTTGTTATAAAATGTATATAATTTCTGCTTTTGTTTGATCCCAGGCTTCAGTTCTTGACTCTTGCTACAACTCCTCTCCACTTACTTTTTTCAATGTGCTGTCCTCACAGTAGGGACTAAGTAAGCTTCTTGTTTTTCCTCTCCTCTCCCTGGAAATAGCCATACAAATGAGGAGAGGTGGGTTTTAAAAAAAGGAAGAAGTTTTCCCTGGCTGTGGGAGTGACCTGTGTAATTTCAGGTATAGCTGTTACAGCTGCTTGGGGTGTCCTGTGAGTTACAGGACAGCTACTGCTGGCCTGCACTCAGGGGCAGGAGTTTTGTCATGCCAGCTTATCTAGGGAGGGGAAGTGTGTGATGTGTACTGATGGCTTGAGTGAAAGTTTTGGATGAGGATATCCAGCAATGCAGCCCCAAGTATCTGAGCTTCTTTAAACTCAAATAACTGTTCCCTCCCTTCAGCAGACTCTTGTATTTCAGAGCCTTATTCTTTATAGAGGCCAAACCTGAAATGTCTGGTCCACAGCAGTGCTGTGTCCCTTAGCAGGACTGCTGGGAAGCCAAAGGCATGGCATGCATCCTATGGATGACCATTTTAAAAAGGGAGAAGGGGAATCTTATAACTCCAGGAAAATGCTTTAATCTTTTTATAGTTTTTCCTGGTTATAAAGAGATTTGAGATATTCATGAAGTGGTTGTTAAGAACTTATCTTTTTCCTGAAAGCTTGTCATTTTGCATCTTGTGCACAATAGAGGGAATGTCTCAGATGTGATCTCCATCTGAGTTATATATAATATACTTCTTTTTTATCTGCTCTAATCTGTGAACTAAATCCATTTTACAGGATTTTCCTCTGTGATTCCCTCTATCATTTTTTGGTAGTTACAAGCAGATCTTAGAAGAAATTCTTAATGTTAAAATATGGGACAACCTTTCCAGAAAAGATTTCCCTGCTATCAAGCTCTGACTTGGCTCTGCTTCTACAAAGCAGAGTCATATCTGTACCAGAGGGAACACTTTTCATATATGAACCTTCTTGAAATTATGCCTGTGCCCTTGTGGAGAGATTTCTTGGAGCTTGTAATTGTTGATAGGGTCCAAAAGATGATTTGAAAATTGATTTTTTTTTTTTTTTGGTCTGACAGATATTTGTTATAATTGCAGGATTCCAGCTTTACAGAAGGCATTTTTTTGAATGCACAAACTATTATTGTGCTGAAACTAAAAATATCAGGCTAGCACCAGCCACGTAGTGCAGTAATGAAGTGGCATCAAGACTTTTAAATAGCTACAGAAAATAGCTTTTAAAAGTGCTATTTTTGCACACACAGACAAAAGAGAGTAAGTGTATAGGAGAAATACAATTTTCCCTGATAAAGCTTGCAATTAAAAAGAACACATTTTCTGTAATGACATCGAGGTAGCAAAATTGAGAGGACTGAAAGGTTGAAGGCAAAGGAAAAACATAAACGTTTCTGTTCTACTTTTCATGGCCTGGAGCAGGACACTGTCAGCCTGAGCCACAGCCTTCCTGATGGAGACCAGTGCTTGATGCCTCCACAGGAAAGTGTCGAAACTGCCAATGAGGCAAGGATTGTGTCTTGGTATAGTGCTGGGAGTAAAGCAGGAAAATCATCCTTGATCCCAGTGTCTTTTCCAAACATTCTTTTAAAATGTGCTGGTTCCCTTGCCTTTGTATAGTCTATTATTTAATCAGAGTTGGGTAATGAGTGTTCACTAGATAGTAAAACTTTTCTAACTTTTTTTTTCTTTCCCTTTGGCAAACTACAAATGGCATACGTAGAAGTAGCGAAGAGTGTTTCCACTTAAGCTGGCCGCCTCAGTTTGAGAGGAGGCACATGAACATGAGCTAGTGCTGCTGCTGCTGCATCCTACTATGTTTCACAACATCCATCTGCCAGCCTGGCATGTGATCCTTCCCTCACGCCGAGCCGCAGAAATGTCCTGGTAGCCCGTCTGCCTCAGGAGGAGGGGGCCCCAACACTGCCCACAAGGAGCTACTGGGAATGGGGATTAGCTCCATAAAACAGCAGTTCCTGCCCATAAGGACCAATCAATGTGACAGTACTTTTTAATTTTCTGGAAATAAGGATGGGTACTGAATCAGGAGCATTAGCAGTAGTGTTAACCGGGTTCATAGACTCCAATGTTATCTGAAACTGCTCTTGAAGTTATACCTTCAGCGTGGAGAGAGAAGAGATTAATGAAGTATTGTAGCAGATATTGTGAGGTGCTTAATTGCATTCAGATAATGTTGCATAAATACTTATTCTGTGTTTTCAAACTTGTTTTCATTTAATTTAGATGAAGGGTGAATAGAAGCTGCCAATTTGGCCATCTCTACATGATTCGTTATTTCATAATACCTGTATCATATTCCCTCTCACTCCTTTCCAAACTGAATTATCCTGCTCCCTTTAATCTCTTTGTGAAGGAGGCCACCCATGCATCCAGTAAGTGAGGTTTTTTTGCTTTTCCCTTAAACATCTCTCAAGTACTTTTTTTTAGACTTGCAGACCATTTAATGCCATTTGTCAGCCTTGATACTATGATTTTTCTTTCTCCATCTCATACATCCTTAGCATAATATACACTAATCTTTCTTCCTTATCAGACATTAAAGAGACTATTTCCAGCTTAGGGTGTAATGTGGGAACATGAAAGTACATGAGAACTTTTTGTGTGCTGTGTTCAGTACCTGGGCTAATTTTGTAGCCCAAAAATTTCTTTTGAAATTTCTTCTATTTTCAGAGCTTCATTAGAATATTCTCCCAGTGAAGTTTTCTTTTGTATGAGTTATTTTTAAAAAAAAAGAAGAAAAGGAGAGAGAGGGAGCCTTGATGCTGATGTTATCTGTAATGATTTATCCTGTTGCTTATACTTGTTGGATTCCTTTTTTTTTTTTTAAGAAACCAACCTTCTATTGCTAAATCACTAATTATACTTTAAGCAATTTCTGACTTAGCAGATTCAAGGCAGGTGCTTTTAAATGTTATTTAATAATAGTGTGGTTTAAAAGCATTTAGTCCTCTCTTTCCATTACCTTTTTTTAAGTATACACAGGGTTGTATGTATATATATAAAAATTTAAATGGTCCTGCAGTATTATCTGGAAGTTCTTAAGCACTCGTGGTATGTGGAGTTAGTTGTAATAGTCATAGTTGCATGTGATGCTCTACCTGAGACCTATTCTCAGTTGCTTTCTATCTTTTGCTTAATTTGAAACACTGAAATTGAAACAGTCCACAACATCTCTTACCTCCTTATTTTTTTTAATTGAGCATTTCAGAAGTCCCATAGTGACAGCAAGGTGAATTGGGACCTAGTGTTTGCTCTTAGCACTGTAAGGAGGGATGGGACACTGGCTGGGGCCAGAGGGTGGCTCTGCTGTCACTAACAAGTCCAGCCTGTGTAGTGGAGATGACTAGTCCCTAAGGGTTGTGACCCAGTTATTCACCACACACTTTCTTAATTTTGTAGCAAGTCGAGGACTTTGAGGAAGACAAACCCTTTTGGCTAGGGGAATTGAATGTTGCCACGGCAAACTGAATCCTGCACGTTCTGGTCTCTGGGGCTGTGCTAACCTCCCTAAGCAGAAGTTGCTAACAGTGTCTTCAGCTTGTCTTGTGATGAGCCTGAGGTCTTTCTTGCAGAAGTGCCGTGTTCTCCTTACTACCAAAAGTGGCTTTGACGCTGCCCTTTGAACACGCAGACGTGCTGAGCACTATGGAAAATCAAGCCCTTGGTGTCCAAATTGGTCACTCAATTAGTAGTTCCTTTGACAATTTTGTCTTTGTTCTCTGTGGTTCAGCATTACATTCTTAAAACCCTGGTAATGCCACCTAAACAGAATTGTATTATAGGGTAAACTTATTATTAGTTTTGAACATTTGGATATAACTGTAAGTTCCCAGGAGAAGAATTCACTCCAGGGTTTGTATGGGATGTGGTAAATAAGCCAGAGTTATTGTTTTCAGGCGCTGCCTTTCTGGTGTGTGCAAACAATGACTTCAGCAGCTTCCAGGCTTATTTTTCTGATTCTTCAAGACTATGGTCATGGTTTCATGAGACAGTAAACTGGGTTTTGGAGGGCCTACAAGATGAAAAACACCATCACCACACACTGCAGTGCATTGAGCCATTGCAGACTGGCTTTGCCTATTCAAATGCCTTCATGAGGTTTTGGAAAAATAACTGTGTCCTAGCAAACCATGTACTGGATTGGACATTCCATATCCATGCTGCTTTGCCTGTAAAAGCAACAAGCATGCTCTGATCTTTTTGGTGAAAATGGACAAAGTTGCCATGTTTGGGCTGTGGAGGGTTGGTAGTGATGTGGAGAGGCTGCCCAGGCTGGGAGATGCACTGGGTGACCTGGAGATGAGTTCACCTGTCCACCACAGTCTCCATCCAGGCAATGCAGTGTTATCCAATTATTACACCTTTCAAAAATGAACCTCAGGAATTTATTAGGGGATCCTTCAGTTTAATTTTCCTTGCAGAGCCATGCTAGCTGGGACCCTTGTTGGCGATACTGTTTCTTTTTACCAATCAAAAATAACAGCAAACTGAAGGTGCTTTGAAGAGCCTTTTTCCCATGGTCAGTTGTTGGCAGCTGGTGTGGCTGTGAGAGGAGCAGCACCTCTGCCATGGTAATGTCCCACCTCCAACTCACAAAATGCCAGGTCTGCTCCTGCTGCACTGCAAATTCTAGTACACCAGGGCCAGACTAGTTAGGCTCAATTAATATAATTAATGGAAAATGATGTTATAGCTTTTTTCTTTTTTTTTCCTTTTATGGACTTAGGTATATCGAGAAAGTCCTTGAAATATGCAGATGGGATTCATGGTTCAGCCAGGCTCAGTATCTGTGATATCAGCACTGTTCTTTAGCCACCCACATTCTCCTTTCCTTACCTGGCTCTTTTGTTTTCCTTCACCCCACCTCTCCTCTGTTAAATCAAAATTGTTTGTTTGTTAAACCACATTGTACACTCAAAGCCTTTGCAGCCAAAAATTTCTATGTGGTTTTTCTACTGAATGACCCTAAGGCTTCTGTCTCTTTTAGCCCCTGCTATTTATGATTTCAGTTGTGTTGTCTAATTTTAATTCCTTGTCAACATGACACAGGTGTCATGGAAACAAGGGGGTGGTGGTCTAATGGATTTGGTCTGCATGAGTAGAGAAAATAACTTTGGGTTCTACAGCACACTGTGACATTCTTGTCGCTGAGTTCATGTGTGAGAGAGAAACAATATGGATGACTGTGCTTACAGACCAGATGTCTTGAGACTAATTTCCTTACAGTGTATGGCAGAAGTCCTACAGCAATATAAGATGAAGTGTACAAAATAGTCTGCTCTGAAAGTGCAGAAAACAACTGCTCTGATTAGTTCAAAAGTGCTACTTCTAAACCTGTGAAATGTGTATGAGAACTGCGGTATTTTAACGTGTGCATCAAGCTCTCGGTTTCACTGAAGAGTAATGTTTCCTTCTTTCTTTTTTTCCATGTAAAGCAGCCTTGATCTGTGGGGCTTGGTGTAGGGTAATGCTGTTTATAATGAAGTCAGAATTGGCTTTTAGAGCCTGATGAATGAAAGTCCACAGTATAAGACTGCAGCTTTTTGTGAGAGAGACATCTGTGCTATAACAAGAGCAGGAGACCCAATTTAGACAACTGTTAGAAGGAGAGCTCAAGAAAAGGAAAGACCTTTTTTTCCTAGCTTAGATTAAATATTTGTACAAATAAACTTTTCAGCTGCTCATCAGAATTGCTGCTGCACCACCAACTTGGCTTTGAATTTTGTTCTGATTGCCCAACAAGGCTGTACACGAAGAGTGTTACGGAAGTGCAGCTCAAACAAAACATGTTTGTTTTGCACCAGAACTATAGGCTTTGGGCTATAGAGAAAAATTTGGGGAGAGGGAAAAGATAGTGAGAGACATGAAGAAATGAAAGATGTGAATAGAAACTGACTGTTGCAATAAATACATGTGAAGCAAAAAACACATGCAGGAATTAAGTTCTGTGTTTTCGAAGTGAGTTACAATAGAGGAGCTGGCTTTGAATGCGACTGCAATGACTTCTCCCTACTGGATCAGCTGGTTCAGTTGAAAGTGTGTTCTCATCTATGAAGCTCACTCCTCATACACAGAGGTATACCCCAACAGCTGCTGAAACTTTTGTACTAGTGAATTTTAAGTAGTCTAGTTAAAGGCTACCTCTGCAGTGTTGATTGCACTTAAAATCTTGCTGCATGAGGCTGATGGTGATGAAAATTCAAGTTTCTCCTGAAGATACAGTGCTGTAGAGAACAAGTGTCTTTGACAAAGAGGATTGTTTCTCATTTTGGTTAAAGCAAGCTCCAAACCTTTGAGGAAACTTCTCATAAATCTGTTCAGTAAAGCAACTCTTAAGAACATGGGAATCCGAATCACTTGGATTAAAGCCCAGATGGACACTGACTCTGACTGAAATGGAACAGAAGAGGATTAAGGTGCAGCATAAGTGGGGAACTCCTGCTGGAAGGGGTGTGATGCTGAATATGCCATTCTGGGCTGCTTCTCAGCATTAACAGCAAAGCAGCCTTTGGGTTCTCAGGCTCCTGGGAGCAGATGCAAGGGATAGTGTGTCGAGAAGTTTCTGATGGCTGATCACAAACATGCTGAAAGTACCTTTTTAGAGAAAATGTCTTGTAAAAGTTGTGTGGATTCGGCTTTAAAGCATTTCTTTTCTCAGTGAAGATGGTGACTTTAATACGTGGGTCTCAATATAAAGGTGTGCTTAGCCCAGAATAGAAATTTAATATAGAAATATCTCACACAATATTGATTATTACCAAGTAAACTGTTGTGGTACCTCTGGCATTCTAGCACTGCTCTTTGCCTGTATGAATAAGGATGAAAATGAAATCCTGTTTTGAGATGATGCAGCTTTGGAGCAGGGTGGCCATGAGCTGGTGGTCTGCACAGTTCAAATGTAGTAACAACTAAACACATTTGCTTGTATTGTGGCACGGTCTGCGGTGTATAACAGCACAGGCGTTTGCATACTGTAGGAACAAAGGAATTGCTTTATCAGACTGATGAACTCTTTGGCATCCTATTTCAACTAAACATCCCAGAAAGGATCTCTAAGCTAGGAAAAGCTTTGGTTTTCTTGTTTTAAACCCCTGACCTCACCTGAGATTCTGTTCAGCCACTGGTTTCAGTGGATCCCTTAAGCAGTCTGTGGAAGAAGGTTTTCCTCTAATCAAGTGCTGTGGCTCTCCTGGCTTGTGTGAGGTACAGCTGCAGGACCTGCAAGACCTCACAGCTCTCCCACTCATCTGTGCCAGTGTTTTAATTGTCTTAAAAGGATCTTCCACAGACTTTTAATTTATTTTAATCCCCTGGAGCATCTCTGCTTCAGTAATATTTAGCAAATTTCAGAGCAAACATTCACTTAGATTCCAATTGTCAGATCCGAGGAGTGGCAGAAAAATTATTTTTCAGGGGATTGAAAAGCCAAACTCTCAGACTAGGCTAATCTCTACTTGTAGAATGAAAGGACAATTAACAACTTGTCTTTGAAAACAAAACAGTTGCCAAGAAAACTTACTAGAATCTCTACAAGAAGGATGGGGAAATTCTGCAGTTAGAAGCAGTAATGCGTTGCTCAAACTTGGCGAGCACTGCATTGCCTTTTAAATATCTGGTTTGAAATGTTACCTTTGAAATATCTATGTGCAGTTTAAACTTTATTAGGTGGTAAAGAGTGGAAATTGCACTGATGTGAGTTGTCTTCAGGTTTGGGGGTACAAACTGCAGTCTATCTTAGAAATGTCTTTTGCATTGCAGTAAAAGTATGTGGTAGATTGATAGATTATAATTTAGGAATTTTAATCTCATGTAGATGTAGACTGAATTTTACATTTTTAGGGACTGGGGCTTTGTGCACACTCGATAGAGCAACGGGAAGTGTACTGCAACAGGAAGCGGCACAGATGCTTTTTTATGCCTACTGCCTTCCTTCTATCTTTGCTTCCCTGTTTCCTTCCTTTCCCAAAGGGGTTTCCTCCCTCTCTTACTTACATTTCCCCTTAAGAGACCAGCTGAAGAAATGTCAGAATTTGGTTACAGAATGGATTGCTTATTTTTTCATTTCTTGTTGTAAATTGTGAACATTTCCAGCATCAGTTAAATTTCTGAGACAAAACGTAAGGATGCAATACACCACAATGATACACTTGTGTCTGTGCTAGTTACTGCCAGAGTCACCATTTTCTGCAACATTATATCTCATCAAGAAGAAAATAAAGTCTACACCATGTGAATTTTAGATGTGGTACAACAGTGGGTGTGCTAATGCTTTTACTGGAATGCTCTGACACCCTGATTTTTCCCCAGAAGTTTGTGTACTTCCCCCTTCTTCCTCCTCCATTTGACTAGAATAAAACAAGCTATGCAAAATAAAACTACTTAATTTAGACTTCCTTTGCCCCTTGTCACATACATTTACCTGTTTCTTCCTAGCTTTCTACTGAAGGAAAAATTAATTGTGACTTTCAAATAATGGTGAAGATACTGTTGTGAGTGGTTCCTCTGGAAAGTGATCTTTGAGAAATCTGTCAAAGTAATTGTGAAAACAGCTCTTCATGTGCTGGTTGTTCTTGTTACCTTCTCTACACAGATAATTCCCCACTAAGAAAGAGAATAACATTTTTTATGTACAACCTGAATGTGTTGGGAGGAAAAACCCCAAGAAATTTGTCCTCAACAACTCTGTCCCCAGCAACTCCAAGTGGGGAAAAAGTTAGATATATGTTCTTGGAATACATGGAGAAAGTTATCTTTTGGATTTGCTGTTCTCTAATTCTTACTGCCCCTGCTTTAGCCCACTCTGAGAACAGGTGACTTGGAGGTTTATTTTCAAAGTTTGCAATGTACAGTGCAGTGTGACTTCCTGAAGTTGTACTTTGTATTTTCACATTAATGAATTTTTGAATGCAGGTTTTCTGATATGAGAGAGAAAACAAAAAATGTATGCTTGTTTTTCCTGGAATAATAATTTCTTCTGTGTTGGAATGGCTGTCTTAAATGATCTATATTCTCCGACAATAATTCAAAAAATTCTGGTGGTTTTTAGAGGCTTTTTTGTTTTGTTAATCCGCTTTGAAATTTAAATGTGTCATTTCTTTTACCTCTTATAGGTGCTGGATAGTTTGTTAGCTCAGTATGGAACTGTGGAGAACTGTGAGCAAGGTACTATTTCCACTCTCAATTTGCTTTTAAGTTTGTGGTGGGAAGTGAGTGCACACTGAACTTACCCTCCTTCTGTTGCAATTTCCTTTCTAGTGAACACTGACACGGAGACTGCAGTTGTAAATGTAACATATGGCAATAAGGACCAGGCTAGACAGTAAGTATCTTATTTAGGTTTTTTGTCACCTAACTTGCATTTTGGAGTTCATGTTGTTGTGACTCTATATGTGACTTTGCTTCTGACTACATCACCATTTTAAGAATAAATCAAGCCTTGACTTTTAAGAAAGTCTGGTGTAATTAACCTTAATTAACAATTTTTTATTATCATCTCTCTCACAAAAAATAAATTAATAATTTCAAAAAATGAAAAAAATTAAAGAATTTATTTTATTGGGGAAAGTAGAAAGTTAATTTGCCAGTGAGACAGGATGGGAGTTACTGTTTAATGATTTTTTAAATCATGTTTTAGTAATACCCTCTTACAGCGTGCCTTGTTTTGTGTCTGTTTCTTAACAAATAATCATAGCAAAAATAACAGAAAAAAAAAAAAGCTGCTAACCAGAATACAGGGATTTTTATCACAAAATTTAATGCTGCTTCCAAATATACAAAAGGTGTAATCTGTATACCTAAAATAACTTATTTGGTATTTTTGAAATTCAAGCCACCTATTTTATGCTTGCTTATATTTCCAGTAAGTGAGACCTTTTAATCTAGATATTAAAATTTAAAAATGTTTTCCTTACTTATTGTTTGTGTATACTTTTCCTTTAAAAATCTGTATTATGTACTATGCTAAAAGTTTAATTTTGCTTCTCTGCCACAAAAAAGGACTTGTGTGGTCCTTAAGTTTTAACCTGGTGACATAAACATACTTCCTCTCTTCCTAGTCATAGCAGGTCAAACAAAACCAAACTCACGGAATAGCCTACAACAATCTTTCTGTTTTAACTTTGAAATTTCTGCCACCTTGTGGCAAACTAAAACCAGCAGTTAAGACGCAGTGTGCTTACGGTATGCATTAATTCAAAATTACAAATGAAATAATATTTGTACATATAATTAAGTAATTATGATCAGTGCGTAACTTGAATGCAACACATGTATTTAATCTTTCAAAGCATTAGGTTACTTGTAAGTGTATTATAAACAAATGTGATGGGAAACTTGTGTCAGTGGTATCTCCTGCGTGCACTGGAGCTGAAGGAAACAATGTTTTCCTTGAATTTACTATTTAACTTTCCTCAAAACCTGAATTGTTCTAACAAGTTCTTCAGGTTCTTCTGTTGCTTTTGATTCTGTTGCACAGCAATTAAGAAAGGCTGTATTTCTAGTTATGAAGAAACTTATGGTGCAATGTTACAGATTAATAGTACCTGTGCCAGTTTCTCCTTTGAAAATATAAGAAGGAAGTACTAAAAATACCATGAAAGAAACTTGATTTTTTTTTTGAGCTGTCATCTGTGATGTGGGTTCCTGGACTTGTCCAATCCCTTCTGAAGATGAAAACAACAGTTTCTCCCCCAAATCTACTTGCTAAATTTTAAGGTCAATCCCAAGAAAATGCTGGGATTAGCAAAAACTGAAGAAGTGTCCAAGATAATTTTTTCTTTTTCATAAGAAACCATGTGACAGTAACTGAGAACCTCTTGAGTTGGAAACAGGCAAATTAGCATGTAGAATGGGTGTTGTAGGGGAGCTGAAGCAATACATGTTGAATGATGGCAGTTTGGTTCCTTGGAACAGGTAGGGCAGGTGGAGGAGCACTGATTTGCATTTGTGAATGGTTTCACATGGATGCAGGTTTTCAGGTTTTCTAAGGAGATTAGTCCATATTATGTACAAAAAATGTTAGCTCAGATTGTCTGAGTTTGGGAGGTGACATTGCAGCAGTTTAGAAACCCCTAGGAGAAGTGGCTAGATCAAGGTATTTTTAGGAGAAGAAAAACCTGTGAGGAATTGGAATGAAGAGTCACTAGGACCTGTATGTGTGTGGGTTTTCCATAATGATGCCAGTACTGTTTCAGTGAAATGGTTTTCCCAGACATGACCTATCTCTGCTGCTTGGAACTGGCTGTGGGGGATGGCAGTGGAGAGAGAGGGAGCAGTGTGCAAGTGCTGATAGCTGGTAAAGGCAGTGCTGGTCATCTTATGAAGGACATGCAGCAACAAGAACTGACTTTATCAAAAGCTGTTTAGGGTTGTGAAGAGTCAGCAGCTGGTAACAAGCTTCGTAGTTTGGAATTTAGCTCTTTAGAGTAAATGGTGCTCTTTGGCATGACTTTTGGATCAAACACCATCACATGAAGATTTCTATGCTGCCACACGCGGTGGGTCCCAAGTTCTAACTGCACCTCTTCTGCACTTTCTGCAATGCACACACTAACCTCACAATAATGTTGGCTGACAGAACATGCAAAGTTGGCTACTTCCCTGCTGGATATCTGTACGGCAGTGCCATGACTGTTGGAGTGTGCACTGGCAGTGTGTGGTGAGGGTGCTGTAACACAATCTGGAGATACTTTTGATAAGCAGTTCTAAGCAAGTGTGGTATGCATTGCTTGGAGGACAGTACTTCTGAACAAAATTTGTGGTTCCACCCAGCTGGGAAACTGAGCTGCCTTCTGTCTTGCAAATCTAAGTGGTTGTGGCAGAGGTTTTTTCCTCTAGGCTGGTACCACAACTGTGGCACATTCAATTCAGGTCTGCATCCAAAATTAACTTGGAAAATGAAAACACTGAGGATTGCTGCAGTCTTTTTGAGAAAGAAGTCGTAGAGCACACCACTCAAAATCTGAGATTTGCACAGTTCCTGCCTTCTAGCTGGGACAGAGGTCTGTGTCTTTGACCTGTTGTAGTGGTCTCTTTCCTAGCTGGGGAGGCATAGCCTGTCTTGTCAGAAAAAGCAGGATGCTGCTTCTGGCCAATGTGGCCAGAGCAAGGGAGCATGGCAGATCAGGTACTTTTTGGCTGCCCCGGGAGCATTGTGGAGGGGTGTGCAGAGCAACGTGTGGGCCTTGGTAAACCACCCTTTGCTCTCTAGGACTGTGAGTAGCAAAGAGAAGGCTGGCACTACTAGGTTTGACACCACATCCCTCCTCTCCTTCAAGCACTTGGGAGGAGAGATTTGTTCGAGTTCTCAAACTCCCCCTGCTGCTCTCCTTCCCAGAAACTGGAGAGGGCTTTACTAAGCATGTGCACGGCTGTGGCACAGGCAATTACTGAATGTTGTAGTGAGTTGTGGAATATTTGGAAGAGAGGAGAGAGGGTGAGGGACAGAGCCTGGAGCCTGTGGTTCACCCTGCACAACCCAACCAGCTGCATGCAGGTGCTGAGGCAGCTTGGGACATGCTTGCCAAAAGACAACCCTCCTTCTCCTGCTATCAATCCCTGACTGCAACCAGCAGGACATGCTGACTGTGTCCTTGTGAAGTGCTGCCACCTAAATTATGGCTGCTATCTTCAAAAAGTTGTACCACCTTCTCTTTCCCTCCCTAAAAGGTTCCAATCTGTAGGAGTCTATTACATGCTACAAGATTTAGCTTTTAATCAGAATACTTGCAAAAAATTTTTGTTACCCTTTAATGAAGCACACATCTCTGTGTGTGCACAATATGTATCCTTGAATGAACAAAGGTTCACATAACTAGTATTTTTACATGCTGTTGTGGGTCAGGGCTAATGTTGCCATGTGAATAATACTGAAAATTCAGTGGTGTATTATAAGCTTAGATTTTGTTTTTGTTTTGTTTTCAGAAGTACTGGTGAAACCTATATTTTTATTTGATGTAAAACATTATGCCAAAGAAAATTTGCCATCTATGTCTGTCTTGTCGTATGCAATTGTATTTCTTCAGGGAAGAAAAAAGAAAAGTGGTGTATGTAAAAGCCACATGTGGGAGTGAAATATGTTCTCCTTCTAGTGCTTAGTGTCATCATGCTATCAGTGGAAGAATGATTTCCAGCACAAGACTTGGTGCTTTTACTATAATAATTTATCTAGAGTGTTTAACCTCCACTAGCATCAAAAGGGAGAAGGTTTGGCAAGCACCTTCATGTAGGGAGCTCGTGAGAGGACAGCAGTGAGATGTCATTTTGATGGGGAAAAACTCAGGTGACTAATTTACAGAATACTTGTTTAAAGGTTTCATTTTTATGTAGGAACTCTTGCTTCTGATCAGGTGTCACATGAACATAAGCCAGGCTGCTATCCATCTTATCAGTGCACAGACAGTAGTTGCTGCAGTCTCTTAATGAATTCATTTTATTAAAAAATTCTGAACTATGCCAAGAGATTTCTGTGTACCGGCTCTTGCTGGTAGGTGAAATGGAAACACTTTCTGTTTCTACTGAACATAAATTTTAAAGGATGACTTCAGGGAGGAGGGCACCTCTTAACGGGGCAGTTAACTGAACTTTTCTCCATCTTTGTCCTCACTGAGTGACTCTTTAGGCTTTTAGCCTCTGTGTAAAAGATGGTTTGTGCATTGTTTCAGCAGTGCTCCCTGACAGAAGTAGGGATTATGGCCTTTATTAACTTGTGGTCCTGGGAGGAGACCCCTCTAGCACTTGGGAAGGCAGAGGTGGTGTTGCTGTGACCTGGAGTTCTCCAGGTGGTCAGTCAGTGAGAGTATGTGCTTTACAGAAGGAGCTTGATGTAACCTGTACCTGGGGGACTCCAGCAATGATGAAAGTTTTGCCTGAAACAGGTGTCCCTAATGCTTTGGAGAACTGGTCACCTGCTTTTAGCTGAGCCTCAGACTTCCCCTGAGAGCAAGGCTGCCTCTCCTGATAGCAAGTGCTGTCCTAGATGCTGTTTTACAGGAATTTTGCATTCATCTAGAAGACAGTTCTTAACCACTTGTCTCTTCATGAATTTTCTTCCACATCTGTCTCTCCAGCCTCCAAAGCAGTGCCTGGATGGCTCTAAAACTGAGCTTGTTATGGTGCTGAAGGGCTGCTGAATCATCACATTGCCTAATTCTAGCTCTATATTTTGTGCCACAAAATTGATAAAAATGAGTCCAGAACAGCTGAAGAAAAGTGTATGACAATACTTTAATAACCTAGTAAAATTTGTCAAATATTGGAATGTCAAGGCCATAATCAACAGCCAAAGGGACCTTTCAAAACCTGGGGGCTTTTTTTCCCTCTGTAAGAAATGCACTAGGACTGTGTATGTGCTACATCCACTGCAAATCAGTTATCTTGGCATTCCACTGCGTGTACTCAAACCAGTGTAGAATATGGGACTAGGTAGCCAGGAAATATCAGTTCCACAAAAGGCTTGAGAGGTCAGCATTTAATTACTGATTTTTTTTTTCTGACTTCCCATCACTTGAATGAGTCAAATTATAAAACAAGACAGGCTATAAAATATGGAGAACTCAGTGACTCACAGGGTGAATTAGTTTGTTATTTTTCCATGTCATCATATGGCTTTGGTGGGCAGAGATTGTTCACTGCCGACATAATTAATTTTCCACAATGGCAAATGAACTTTTCTCAGTTTGCTTTGAATTTAAGGTACTTATAGACACATGGAACGATTTAGCAATTTATAAATTGTTATTAAGAAGAAAAATTTCAACCTTCTTTCCAGGAAAATATGGTGCATATATATATATATTTATATTTTGTTGTTGTAAAGTGTTTGTTGTGAAACCATGATAGGTATGAAGCCTGATTGCAAACAATAAGCCTAGTTTTTCCTTTCCCAACCACTTCTAAGGAAGAGTGAGATACACTCACTCTGATACACTGATACACTGTCAGGTTTTATGTTAATGCTGGAATTCTGGTCCAAGTTGTTTTAAAGACAGAGGAGGCTGATGCATTTTGGGAAAGAAGCAATGTCTGAACTTGTCAAATAATTGCATGGAGGGAAATGAGTTGGGATGGACGTTAATCTGGAGCCTATCAGCACATCTTGATGTTTTGATTCCAAAAGAGTCAGGGCTTGTGCAAGTGGACGGTCTGGCAGTGCTGCTTCCCTTCCTGGTAGTAATTCAGCTTTTTGATTTCAGTGATTTCAGTGAAACTCAGCCTAGAAAGAGACGTCTTGTATATGCAACCAACAAGAAATTAGCATGTTCAGGTGTATAAAAAGGAAAGGTCCAAAACCCCCCTTTCCAAATAGGATGCCCAGAGAGAGAGAGACTTCAGTGAAATGCCTTTCAGACATAGGAAATTTATGCAGAAACTGAAAATTGAGACAAATCCATAGAAACACAAGTCTTATTAGTCTGCTCACTGCTCTTACTGTTTTGTAAACGTGCTTTATTGGTAATAAAATGCTCTTCAAAATCTATGGAGTAAAAGTTTAAAAATGTCAGCTCTGAAATAGCCTCACCAAATTTTAATCCAGCTCTTTTCCTACTTGCTGTAAAGGATTCTTCTGTTATGGGAGTAATTACACTCCTGCTCAATTCCCAAAGGACCTGTCTCATTTGGTTAACAGAAGTATTTAATGAGCAGTGATCAGTTATTCAATATTTTGCTTTCTTTGTTCATTGGCATTGCCTTGGGCCTTATTTATTATCAGCCCTTATTAAACATAGTTCCAAAGACACAAATTACTTGTTTTCTCACAAGGTCTATACAGTCTGACTGGAGTATTTTGAGGATGCTGGCTCAACCCCTCAGATGAGGGAGATGATGGACTTGTTGTCCTCAGTACCCAAATACCACTTCTTATCTGGGCTTCAACAGCTGCTTGTGACCCAGACTGTCAAATGGGACACCCAGGAGACAAATAGTATTTTTCACTGGCTGTCCTTGAAAATATTGGCAATTGGCTATTATCATCCTTTGTCTCTGTAGTAGAGGCAGGAGTAGAAATGTTGTTGAGGCTAATGTTTGCTACGCTGGCAGCAGTGTCCTGCAAATGTACATGAATGGAGGGGCTGGGTTAAATTTCTGAATTCAGAAGCCTTGCTCCAGAGCATTTGATTGTTGGAGCTTCTTAATGAAAATGTTGGCGAGTTCTTTAAAAGATTTCAATAAAACTCCTTCCATCCCACTACTGCCTTTAAGTTAAGTTTTGTTTTTAAAGAGAATCTGTCAGTAATCTTTGGTCCAATATTAAGTCTGTCATTTATAAACTACCCCAAATCAGTGCATATTTCAATGTATTACTGATAATCTGAATAGTAATACCTGTTGTAGCAAAACTTGAAATGCCTTTTTTGGGCAAATTTTATACCACTGGTTTACCAATGTGTTGCACGTAGCTCAGTTATTCCTACTGTTTATTAGATATTTAGTCATATTGACTCTACTCTGTTTGTGAGTGGAAGGTATTCTGCCTTCTGGAAATCTGTTATTTTTAAGTTAATTGTGTTCCTCCTGTGAAAAGGAGCCCCAAGAGCAGGTCAGGTTGGCCTGCAGACTTGTCCTGGGTTAGGAAGAGGGACCGAGCAAGAGGGAATGCTGAGTGACTGGGAGGTTTTCGGTGTGAGGGGGTTGTGTACATTTGGGCAGTATCCCTCTGTGATGCTCAACTAAAAGAACAAGAGAAGTTGAAACAACATTTTAAATGCCTTCGAACAACTTTGCTTTTATGGAGAGTTTAACATGAACATGGGGCTTTAATTTTTTGTTAACTTTTAAACCTACCTACAACATGACTAATTAGTAAGTTGCAAGGTGCACAGTCTAAGGGGCATTTTGGATGCCATTGGCTTGCTTTGAGTGCTTCCTTTTCTGCTGAGGTGAAGGTGCTCTCTTCTTTCATATAAATGTTTTGGGTTTTTTTCATTCCTGTCACAGCTATATCAGTTATTGCGAAAACTCCAGCCAAATAGGTGTGCTGGCAAAAACGCTAATGAAGGTGCTGTGATAGCAGCTGAAAAGTTTTCCCTCTGGTGCAGCTTTAATTCTGTTTGGGAAATTGATTTAAATTAAATCAGGCAAAAGAATGCTTTTGAGTGTATAAGCTCTATCTCCTGTGAGGTTTTGCTGATAGGGTTGGACCAGTAAAACCTTTAAAGTGCATAGAAGCCCAGAACAAGCAAGAGCTAACTTGTAGTTCTTAATATGGTGACTTTGTGCAATCAAAATCTTGGCTGAAGGATTCCAAATGTAACTTTTCATCTTGGAATGAGTTTTTAGTTTCACCATGCAAGTTAGAAAGGACAGGAGTCTACATCTGAATAACTTGTCGTTTCATGAGGCCCTGCGTGTGCTCGTGGGGTGTTTTTTAATCTCCTCTCTCCTCCCCTTTCAGAGCAATAGAAAAACTGAACGGGTTTCAGCTTGAAAACTATTCCTTGAAAGTTGCATACATCCCTGATGAGATGGCAGCCCAGCAACCTCCGCAGCAACACCCCCAGGGAAGACGTGGATTTGGCCAGAGGGGTCCTCCCAGGCAAGGGTCACCCGGCGCAACCACGCGGCAGAAACCGCAGTCGGACGTTCCTCTTCGGATGCTGGTTCCCACACAGTTTGTAGGAGCCATTATTGGGAAAGAAGGAGCAACGATCAGAAACATTACCAAGCAGACACAGTCCAAGTAAGTTATTTTACAAAACTGTAATTAATAGCTTTAATGTTGTTTCATTGCTGCTTGCATGAAGAGGAATTTGTAAAAATTCATTACTAATCTGCATGGTCAGAGAGCAAGTGAAGATAACAGAGAACAGGAAATATTTTGCAAGGTTTACTTAAACGCTGGATTCTGTCCTTGACATATGTTTAAATGCTAGCTGACTTTTTTATTCCTCTTTAAAGGAGGAATGCTAGCAGGATGGTGCTCTGTTTGAGAGTTTTGCTTACAGATGTACTAATATGGTTCTGGCACAAAAAGTGAAACTGAAAGAGCTGTAATTTGTGGTTCTGAGGTACATACAGTCAGTGTTGTGATGTACCCAAGCCTTTAAGTGTTTATTCTAGTTTTAGTTTGATTAGGGCATTTTTAGGATTTGTAAATGTTGTCAGTTGAAGATGTGGGGAGAAAAAACCCTAAACAAAGAACCTTTAAATCTCTCCTCACTCCTTCTTACACCTTACCCCCCTCTGTTTCTGGAGAATACATTTGTTGCTATCAAGTTGCAGACCACACCAAAACACAGATTAAGGAAATGCATGGGAGGCAAAAAGCAAGCTGCTAAGTGACCTAAGAAGCTTAGAGCACCGGGGTCTAGAGACGCTGGAAGAGATTGTTTCCAGTGTGTGTTAAATCCCTACCCAAAAGGAAGAGCTCAGAACAGATGCAGAGGGAGTGGGGTTCTTATTCCAAGAATTTTTCTAGGATACCCCTAAAAGCAGAGAATCAAAATGTTGCCTGGGGTAGGAGCCCCCAGCTCTGCAGTTGTGGCAGGCAGGATCTGGGAATGAGCTGTGTGTGAGGGGAATGAGGGTGGGTGGCAGCCTCAGTTTTGAGAGTAGTTAATGAGGACAAGGGATTCCTCTTTAATTACACCCCAACCCCCAACAAAGAGGCTTCCCCCTGTCCCCAAACCCAGGATTATCATGATGCTCCTTCCAAACTCTCATTAGCACAGTGTAACCCAGGAGACCATTTAGTGTGTTTAACACAGGTTTAAGAGATTTGTGGTGTCCTGACAACACTTGGTTGTAATTTTTCGATGGGTAACCATTTTTTCAGGTGATGTATAAAATAATCTGATTCTTGGACTATAAAAATCCTGGAAGGTTGGCATAGGAAAGAAAAGCTTTTATATCTAAAAGAAGGGTGGGTAGAGCAGAAATAATTGCAGGTTGCTAACTTTACTTTGAGAATGATGTTTTCATTGGTTTGGGGATTAAAAAAAAAAAGGAATTTTCATCTACTTTCAGTTCCACCAAGGATTGCCATGGGTTTCCTGGAAAATGCTGCATTGTGAAACAAAATGAGTTTTAAATACTTGAAAGACCTTCAAAAATAAAGGGACTTTTTGAAAAACAGCATGATTGTTTCAGTCAGGAAACAGCAGTTACAAGTGGAAGAGGGGCAAAAACAAAAAGCAGAGGTGGAAAGAATATATGAGCTGCAGTTATTGTCAGGGAAAAGTAATATCCAAGGTATTGTCTTTATGCAGGTCATAATTCATTTCTGTTAAATTCTTAGAGCTACACAAACCTGTTGTAGAACAAGGCTAATAGTTTCAGGGTGGTAAGAGGGTAGAGTAGAGTAAAGGTAATATCAGGACAAAATCAGGCTGAAAAAGTACAAGAAACTAATCTTGTGGATGGATGCAAAGAACTACCATGCTACTTGCTAGCAGAGGTGTACTGGGACACTCTGCTGCTGAGGTATTTAAAATAATATGGGACAAAGCCTGGCTGTCCTGTAGCTGCACAGTCATTCTAAGTGGAGAAGCAGGGCTTGAGATGGAGCACTGGGAAATCTTGATGAGATGTTGTCTTCAGGGGTTTACCACATTTTCCCTCTAACAACTCCCCTGAATATCTGGATGGGAGTTTACCAAGACAAGGAGATCCCAGTGTCCACAAAGGTGGGGTTTACCTTGGTAAAATCAGGACAGGAGAAACTTTTCATGCACACAAATTTGTATTTAAGATATGTTTAAGTAGTTGTAAACTTTGCAAGATTAAACTACTAATAAATAGTCATTGTTAGCTCAAAATAGATTTGTTTTACAAGAGTTGGAAATACACAAGGCTTACCATAGAGTATGTGTTACAGTTAGTGTTTTTCTTTCTTTTAAGAATTGATATTCATCGTAAAGAGAATGCAGGTGCTGCTGAGAAACCAATTACCATCCACTCAACTCCTGAAGGCTGCTCAACAGCATGTAAAATTATTATGGAGATCATGCAAAAGGAAGCTCAAGATACTAAATTGTAAGTAAAAAGCGTTTCATTGTGGAAGCATTAAAAATACTGAGTTCTCACTGGCTTTATTTAAAGTAGTCTTTAAAGCTGTTAACAAGTGAATATTTGCTGTTATCCCTATCTAAGTAGGTAAAGGAACTGAGATATTTTACTTTTCAGGACAGTCTACTTGCTTAATTAGCTCCAGCATGCTTCTATGATTTCAGTTGTTGTCTGGCTGTGATTTTGAGGTGAACTGAAGCAAATATGCAAGTTTCTTGAGCAACTGACAGCTTTTAGTCAGAGCGAACATAACAAGTTGTGTAAGCCCTCGCTAAAAGCTTTAAGATATATTTCTTCCCTACCAACAGCTCTTGCTTCTTCAGTCTGAGCTTTATTTAGCTCAAGGTATGTTGCAATTAAGCTATAGGTGATAGTGCTGAAAAGCCCATTGCACCTGGACTTATTCTGCGCCCAGTGAAAACATGCAAATGATTTCTATGAAAATAAAATTCATCCGTAGCATGCATAAAAGCTTGTACTCTGGTCTCCCAAAGTCTCACTAGGTCTAACTTCCATTACAGTACAGAAGAAATTCCCTTGAAGATACTGGCACATAACAACTTTGTTGGCCGACTTATTGGCAAAGAAGGAAGAAACCTGAAGAAAATTGAACAGGACACAGATACTAAAATCACGATATCACCGTAAGTTTTTGGTGGCCTGCTCTTTCAGTGAGATGTCAAATGGCAGCAGTGCTGCTGTGGGACATTCAGGTACAGAGTTCTTAGAAAAATATCCTGTGTGCTGAAGGCTGAGATAACAGCCCTTCAGATGCCTTTCCATCATATGGATTAAACTGTTACTTAAGCTCAGTTAAATTTTATGTAAACAGTGAGTCTTCATTGTAAACCTAGTCAAGAGCAAGCCTAAAAATAACATAGGCTATGTGGAGCCTGTGTTAGACTATATTTTAAGTGTCAGTTGTTTTAAACATATTATACCATATGTAATGATGAGTGTTTGAAACTCTAAGTCTGGATCAGTTCTGAGCTATGTGTGAAAATAAGTGAAGTTAGTGATATTTTAATTTCTGGTATATATTAAATTTTTGGACTATAGGGAATGAAATAGAGCAATTGAATACTGAAAAGGGTATCTTTAGTAGCAGTTCTGTCCCTCTTGACCACTAACAGCCACATTATAATGCATTGGCTAGTCTGCTGCAAAGTAATAGCTTTTGTTCTGAGTTTGTGAGGGTAACCAAGACCTGTTCAAATTTAGCTTAGATTAAACAGGAGTTTTCACCTTTACTGGAAATCTGTAAATCACTGGTTAGATTAACATCTCTGTAGAAGCTTGGCAGTCAATAGTGGTTTTACCCTGGAGTAATATCTTCAGAGAACCTCCTGTTCTGAATAATTAATGCTCTGGCATGAACTTTCAAGCATTTGAAGGCATCCTGGATTTGGCTTTAGCCAGGAAGGGTGAGAATTAGGCTTACAGGCTGGAGGAAAGGGAAAAGGTTTGGAAGACACATGAAGATGTATGAAGAGGTGTGAATATGTGCAGCCGACAAAAAAAGTTCTGGAGGAAATACCTTTTCAACTGAGGACAAAGAAGTTGAGAGTAAATGTGGCTCTTCAAAAAGAGGAAAGCAAATTTGAATGAAAGCATCTGGGGCCTTCCTTAAAGGTGTTTACATGTTTATGGAATTAGTCTGAGGAAGAAGAAACAAATCAAATAGAGAAAAATCACCTAAATAAGTGTGCTTAAAGAATAGATTTTATAAGGTCAGCATGCTCTCTTGAATGTGTTCGCATAAACATTTTGTCTGCAGACAGTGCACAGACTATTAATGCTAAAAGGGAAAAAAATGTGTACAGAGTACATGAAAAAATGGTCTTCATTCCATGAAATCCCCTTGTCTTTATTGATGATGACATAACACATTGTCTGTAAACAGCTACAGAGTACTTTTTAATTTAGCAAGTTAATGGTTTATTTGCATTAAAATCTTGGCCTCAAGATTGTATTTGTCATACTAGGCCTAAAATAGCCCCCTGAAGTCATCTGGTGTAATCAATACGTAAATGAGAGCATATATGCCCATTGATTTTGCTATACCTAATTAATCTTTCTCATGATCTCTTCATTCAGGATTTTGGGTAAGCTTGTCCATAAATTTAAAGTAGTAAGGCAGCTGGTTTGGGAAAGTGTTCCTTTTCTCTGGGATGTTTTCCACCACTTCCCTTCCTGAGGCAGTTCTTCAGAGCTCATGCACTGGAAAGTTAAGGACTGCTTAGCTGGACTTAGTGTTCTAGTATTCCTGCCCCTGCTTGGCTGAGGTGTGCAGGTTGCCGCGCTGGCTGCTGTGCAGGAAGGCAAGGCCTTGTATGCTGCATCCCCTCTCCTTCCTGCCGTGGGCTTCCTCACTCCTGCATCTTACTCATGGACTCTGTCATCACCCCTTTAGCTTTTCCCAGTACGTGGATAGGCCCTGGCTTCCCGGTGTGTTTAATCCATGTTATCACAGCAGGTTAGCGTTTGTTGTCAAATAAAGCACTGGTTTAATGCTTTCACCTTTTTATGTTCCTGAGGAGTGACTAGTGTTGAGAGCAAATGTTGACTTGCATACAGCTTTCCTTTTTCCCATTTTGAGAGTTTGGAGGCTCTCCTGCAGCCTCACTGTGGCTGGGCTTTTCTCCCGTTTCCTTAAGGAATACACTGTAGTTCTCTAGGAAAGAATGTTTCTCACAGTGTGGTTCTGGGATGTCTAAAATGGGTGTCTGGAACCCTCTCCCTGCTGGCAGTGCTGGTGTGAGGTGGGACATTCCTGTCCTGCAGCAGCTCCCTGTGTTCATCCACAGCACTGTGGCTACATTTTGTGCAGCACTTCAGCATGTCTCAACCATCCTATGCCAAACCTCGCTGTGAGGGGTTTTGTCGTGTTTCCCATGAGGACAGAGTTTCCCCAGAACTACATTTGAGATTGATACAAACTCTATTTGTATCTGAGGACTGTATCCGAGCCCTGTTATGAATCGATGCTAGTCTTTGGAGGGCAAACTCGACATGCCTGGATGTTGTCGCACTCAAATGATAAATCTGGATTATCCTCTTTGTTTGCTAATTAACTGTGCTTCTGTGTCATTTGCAGATTGCAGGACTTGACACTCTATAATCCGGAAAGGACCATTACAGTTAAAGGCAGTATTGAAACTTGTGCCAAGGCTGAGGAAGAAATTATGAAGAAAATCAGGGAGTCCTATGAAAATGATATTGCTGCTATGAATGTGAGTTTTATTAGGGTGTGGGCTCTTTCTGGGGCTAAAACCACAGAAGGATTTTGGGTATGAGGGACTCCTGAAAGTCAACTGGCCTGGCAGTGGGTTTGCTCAATGTAGGTTCCACTTCAAAGTTAAATGAGGTTATGTAGGGACTTGTCTTCTCCTTAACATTTCCATGGGGAGAAAGCTCATAGTGTCTCTGGGCAGCCTGTGTCTTGTCTCACTGCTCTCATGATGATTTTTTTTTTCCTAATATCACATCAGAGTTTTCTGTTCCAGCCTCTCTTATTTATTTGCAGGGGAGTATGCAAGCATTTTTGTTATTTATTTGTGTGTGCAATTTTAATGGAGGCTTTTTCTGGTTTATTTTTGAGTGAGGGAACTGAGAACTTTATTTAGATTGAGGAAATTACAGAGCATTTGACTCTTTTCTTGTTGCAAAACCTGAAGGAGGGTGTGTTTGTGCAATTGTGGCTTATGTGCTCTGGCTTGCATGTTTTTTAAAGTAGTGATTCAGTGTCTTCACATAAATAGCATAATAATGTATGGAAGAAGGATCTCTCCCCTTTTTAATTATTAAGAAGGTTTTATTAAAGTTTTTTTTCTTGATATAGATGATAAAGGCATTTAGCTATTTGAAGATGATTGGTGATTATATAATGAAAACAACATACCTCATTAGTTTGCCAAAGTGTTACTAATGCATATTGAGAAATGATTGAGATTTTTGATAGTTAAGAAAAGCTTTGTATGTGCATGTGCACCCAAATCTTATGGTCTAGAGTTAGAGTGGAAATTTTTTTTTTCAGTTTAGAGTTGTCTGTACTTTCTAGAAATGTCTATTCTTCATGCTTGTCCTGCCAAGTGGAGAATATATTCTCCTTGCTTTTTCCCCTGCCTCCCCCACACAAAGCAAATTGCAGTACATGAGCTGCCCATGAAGAACAAAGTATTCAATAGTGGTGCATTTTTGTTTCATATAACAAGCAGGAACGTGGGGTAAGTTAGAGACTGCATTGCTATTTGACAAAGGTATGGAAAGTCAAAAACTACCTCTGTTACTCTATAGATTTCAAGTTTAATTTGCAGTGATTATTAAGGTTTCTGAGGTGTTGACATTTTGAGGTTTTTTGGTGTCTTCTGATTGGCTTATCTTAACGGTCTGAGAAAGTGTTTGTCTCTACCTGAGATTTCTAAAGCATATTCCTGTTTCTGAGTAATAATCTGGAAAAAGGTGCTGACAACTTTTGTATCAGACAACAAATGCTTCCTACCACATGATGATGTCAGTTTCCTCAGGTGTGGTCAAGCAAGGGACATGCAACTTTATAGCTGATCCTTTCCCAGCAATTGCTGGAGGTATCTCACTTCATCTTTTGCAAGGGAAGGAGGATGGGGTGATAGTGACAAATATATATTCCCCCAGTGTAAGAAAAGCAGGGCTTTGTGCATGATCTTTCTCTGTTTCTACAGGGCTGTCCTTTTACATGAGGACAAAACTATTATTTTTCTGATAAATTTGTTCACTTTGAAAGTAAATAGTACTATCAGCTGAATATCTTGCTCTAAAATCTGAAATGTGTTTTGCTGATTAAGTTGTAGCAAGTGATCCCCATCTGCCTTTCCTACTACATGTTCTTAACGTTATTGGTCTGTACCTGTGTCTAGGAAACAGGTTTGAAGGACAGTCCTTTGGGTAATGGAGATGAATTTTTTTCTTTAAATAACATCCCAAAAGGTTAATAGCATATCCAACTAGGATTCTATTAAAGTTAATAACCAGGACTCTAAATCTTAACTCTTCTGCCATTGCAGCTTCAAGCACATTTAATTCCTGGATTAAATCTGAATGCCTTGGGTCTGTTCCCACCCTCTTCTTCAGGAATACCACCTCCCGCAGTGAGTGTTGCCTCTGCTGCTGCTGCTGCTTCATATCCACCATTTGGGGTAAGGGAAGGCTCTGATTTTGGATGGTGATACCAATCTGTGCAATGCTGCTGTTCAAAACTAAGGAGAGTGCTGCATTTTTTGCCAAGTTACCTGGAAAATCTGAGAAGGGTGTTTTGCTAGCTGGGTTCCATCATTTTTCTAAATGTTGTCTGTCTTCCTGCTTGCACACTGAAAAAATGTTTCACGTGGCTGCAGTTGGGAGCAGGCATTAATTGCTTTCCTAGGGAAATGCCCAGTGAAACTGGAAAATAGTGCTGCTTAGAAAAGTCTTACATTTTATCTTATATAAAACTTGAATTATTGCAGAAAGAAATCTCACATAAAATAGCATTTAAAAATTGCTGGAACTGGCAATTAATAATGCTAGTCTTCAGCTTTATTCCTTGTGATATGGAAGGAAAAGAAATCATCTCTTTTCATGATGTGGGGATCTATATGTAGCTAAAATATTTGTTTGAATGTAGCAGTTTTATAAATGCCCTGTTGAAATGCAACACTGCTAAATATATAGGCTGTAAATTGCATGGATTAATCTCCAGAAAGCTGTGACTTACTTGCCACTTTGCTCTCTAAAAAATGTCTGAAAAAGTTTAATAGAATCTTACTCCAATTCTGTGCTGACTAGTAAACATAAATGAGGTATTTTGCTATGGAGCAGAAGGTCATTTGTTGTACCAGAAAGCTCCAGAGTCTGTCTGGAACTGAGATGGTGTTTTGCCTTCAAGAAATGACGACCTCATTACAAGGAGAAGGTGATTTTTTTTCCTCTCTTCCCTGTTTCTGGTGCTCCTGGTTGTTAACAACTCACTCAAGGTGAATTTCCTAAACAATTCTAATAAGTTTCTTAAGAAGTAGATGACAGAGCTTTACAAACGCTGCTGTGTTTGACTTCATCCCCTTCTTTGCCCAACAGTGACATCTAGAGAGCTAAGACTCAGACTTACTGTTCAGAACTAGAAAAGTGAAAATGCAGCACAACACACTCAACTTTATCAAATAACTCAAGTTATATTGTACTAAAGAGTAGTTGTGGTCTAAATATTTTTCCCAGAGGAAGAAGCCAAGAGAGTCACTGCAAAGAGCAGGAAAAATTCCACTCTTGTAGCATTGTCTGTGAGAATGAACAACTTTGGTGTTATGAATGTATTATGAACTATATTAATTATAACAGTGGCTTTATCAGAAAAATGTGCTTCAATGAAAGCTACAATAGAAATAAGTTTATACATATTTTACTGTCAATAACAGAGCCTCCATTCATGACAAACAAATTCTCTCCCTCACGGTCCTCCTGCACTTCAATTAGATTGGCAGACTAAACAAAACAATACAGGTTTCTGCTTCACTGTATTATATAAAATGCCATCTCTGGTAATGAATTGCCTCAATTTTTTTCTTAAGACATACTAGATGTGGTTTGTTAAAAACACATAACTCTTTATTGGGAATTAAAGGTGTAGCTTTTACTTTCTTTTTACTCCAGATTTGCAGACTACTTTGCTATTCTTGAGATTCATACTGTAAGCCCACAGTTCTGTTCATCACTTGGTTTATTTTCATTTCTTTCCCAGTTTTCCCCCCTGTTGTGGTTCTTTTTGCTTTTGCTTTAAATATACACCTAAACAGTGCTGAATTTGGTGGTTACTCCTGTCTGTCCCTCTGTTGCTAGAGCACCTTTACCCCTCAAATGATCCTTTTTTTGGCCTGCTAAGACCTCTGGCAGTTTCCAGGTTTCTGGAAATATGATAACGGCAACATCTGGAAAAAAGCATCAAGAAACAAACATCATTTTGTAAAAGTGTAGAAACTGTGCAGCTGGAAGGACCACTGTCTCAATTCTCTTGCTTCCGTTTGTGCTCAGTCCTCTGAAATGGCTGTCATTCCAAGCAGTCTAGATGTGTGACAAGCTAACATGCAGAAAGAAGGGATAAACTCACAGATTTGGAGGGTGAACTCCCACAGATTTTGTGGAGGTTGGGGCTGGCACCAACAGAGGCCCTGAGGCAGATCCTAAGGGCCTCTAAAGCAAATGTATGAACAGGGGAACTATCTCACCTGTTTGTACTTAGATGTGTGGGTATCTGGAAAAGAGCAGGTGGTTCTGTGGGCTTCAGGTGAGACAGCCCCTCGCATTATGTGGAGTGCTTGTTGCTCTCTGAGGAGAGAAAACGAGGAAAAGTATGAGTCTATCCCTCTAATGGACTCATTAGTTTCCATTTTGAAAACTTTAAAGTCTTGCTTGTGTATGAATTAATTTTCTGTAACTTTTGAGTTTTACTGTCCTCTAATTTTTTTCGTCTGGTAGAACAGTTTTTCAGACACAGATGAAATAGGGTATTAGGGCATTCAGAAGTAGAAAGAGAAAAAAAGTCTGGCTATATTTTGAAGGAGAAATTGATACAACATGAAAGGCTAAAGGTAATCATGGGGAGAAATCTAGGAGAGCTCGTGAGAGATTTAAAACCTAAAATGAATTCTGTGTAACTAAAAGAGGCTTTGAGGAAAGAAGGTGTTAGAAGAAAAATTAATGAAGCTCTCCCAGGGAGACTTTGTCCATTTACCTATGAGCTATTTGTTATCAAGTTCCTTATTTTGACAAAAGCATTTGTGCAACCCAAATCCCTTTACCTTGTTTTCAGTGCGTGTCCTTTTCTGCTTGGGAGCAGGGATTAGTGGACATTGAGGATATCCCTTTCAGGCAACTGGAAATCCTCTCTGAAAACACTGCTGGCATCAGGGTGTAAAGAAGTGTATCCTGCTGCTGTCCTGCTTGTTTTTGTGTAGTGCAAATTTTGCTGGCTGCACAGGGCTGGCTCTTCCCTGTCTCCTGTTTGTTTGACTGAGCAAAGGTGTGTTCCTCAGCAGTCTCAGCCACACCATCACAAGGGGCCTCTTGGCATCCAAGTGTCTGCAGTCTGTGCTTGCAAGCCATACAGTGAGCCTTGGGACACCCCTGTGCTGTGTCTGAGGGTGGGTTTGAAGCTCTAGTAATAATATCTCTGTATGGACCTTTTCTTCACCTTCTTGCGGGGATGGACTTGCCTGGGGAAGTTGGATTCCCTTGGCTGGGAAGAATTAAGCTGGTGAGTTTGGGCATTTGCAGCAGGGTTTCCATATGGAGCTGATACTTCTTATGTACCACTTTCCAGTGACAAGGTGTGGCTGTGACCTTGTGTAGGACTCCTTCCCAAAGAAACTGAAGTGTCCTCTTAGTTATCGAAACAATTATCTGTCACATTCTTGCTGCCGCTTTTTTTACGCGGATACAAGGAGGAAAAACCTGCATAGTAGACAGATCTAGGATTTCGTTACAGTCCAGAACTTAGTGACAGGTCTGAATGCTCATACATACAGCTGGAGCCAAGTATTCCTAAAACATTCTGTACTCAGGAGCTTGGGACCAAGTAGTTCAATAGGTTTAGCTGTGTTAACATGTGTGATGCTTCATCCTATCCCTCCTCTTGCAAATCTTTGACAAGATCATAAACATTGCTCTCCAGCTGCTTCAGGTACACTCTGGTATCACAAACTTAGGAAATGGTCATGTTATCAAACACTAGTTTCCATTTAGTTCCATGGACTGGGTCACATTCAGGAGAATGATTTATTTCCGTGTGACTCAGAGACCTTACTCTATGATGGTTCACACTGATGTACAACAACAAAGCCTCATCTAATTTAATCTAACAAGATGCAGACTGTGTCTCACTAAATAATCTGGGTGCCACTTTGGTCTTTGTCCTGGCAGCAGAGCCCCCACAGGAAGGCACAAATTGTCCTTGGTACTTGTCTGGTGACAGATAGAAACATGCATGTGGGCACGTGGCCAGCAGTGTCTGAGCACCACAACCAGTGCAGGCTAACCATCCATTTTTTGTGTTTTTACCTACTGCTAGCAACTATTCTTGATATTGCAATTTATTTTATAATTTATTTGCAGAGTCCAAGTTCTGTTTGCTGTTCAAAGCACTCATTTTGTGAAGCTGCTGAAAAGGGATGCAATGGAATTGCATATTGTGTTTCAGTTCTTCAATTTTCCTCTCTTCTCTTGCAAAAATCCAAGATCTGTTTGGTTTTTCTCTGGGTTCCTAAAAGACAAACAAATCAGAACATGTGAGAATCATTGAAATGTTTTTATGGTTTACGGAAAAAGTAGGACTTAAATGTCACAGTTAAAAGTATTAAGAGCTAAAAACTATTTTTACTGTCAAACCGGCATGATTTTGCTCTTATGATCCTGGTGATACAATCAAACTAATGGTCTTTTTTTGCCTGATCTGTGCCCTTGTGTGACCATATTAAGGACCAGTAGCCTTTCTGTGCCTATTTGTACCCAATGTCTTGTCCAGCTGCTTTTGGGCCTGGAAAAACCGCCACTTTCTGTTTATCCTGAAATCTTTCTCCTTAGCTGTCATTTAAATGCTTGTGTGTGTTGCAGCTCTGACACGACTGCAAAGTGCTTTGTTAGTCTTTGCCCACTGTCACTTGTAACAAATGTTGTGACCTGAGCACCTGCACAAAGTGCTGGGATTTCTATGAGGAGGAGAGTAAGATTCTGCAAAAGGGAATATCACTCATGCTTATGTTTTCCAGAAGACATGTTGCCACCAA
>VYXD01003798.1:147936-179658 GCA_013397195.1 Hylia prasina
AAAAAAAGTTTTAACAAGTATCCCAGCCAAGCTGCTTCAGATGTAGTGTTGTACTGCTCAAAGCTGTTTTGATGGAGTTGTTGCTTCTGTCTTCTGAACTGTGGGGAGAATATGCACATACTTGTTTCTCAAGAATAGAAGTTTGTTCTCATGCAACACTGAAGCTTTTCAAACTCCAAACAAACAAGAAATCCTTATCCTAAAAACCAACTGTTTACAGTCATGCAATTAATATACCTGGCCCACCTACTGGGGTTGTGTTGCACCCTTCCTCTTGTAATTGGAACTTTGCATGTGCAATTTTACATCCACCTGCATTTCTCTTGCAGCCTCTGAGTCTGAAATTTGGCATCCCAAGGGTATGGGGGAAGAAGGGCCAACCTGTGGAGACCTCATCCTGCCCTTGAATGCCCTGAAACAGGGTAGTAGAATTAATTCTGTCTCATGGCAGGTAAACTCAAACACTAAGGTGAGAAGTAGACAGCTTTTCTCCATAAGAAGAGCTCACACCAGCTGCTCTCCTTCATCTCTAAGGTCATGATGTAGATACATGAAATTCTGCTCCTGAAACTTAGCTAAGGTGAAGAGCAGTCCTCTTGCTTGCAGTGGGAGTGCTTTCTCTGCTGGCCTTTTTGGACACCCATTGCAGCTTCTTGAAGCTCTGCCTTCAAAAAAAGCACTCTTTCTAACCTTTTCTTTAGCTTCACAGTAAATTTTCAGGTTATGTGATATGTATAAGTGCTTCTAGGAAGGAGGGGGAAAGGAAAATTTTTTTAAAAAAACAAACAACCCAAATCAACAAATAAACCCCCCCAAAAAAGAAGACCCAAACTCACAAAGAAAAGCTAGTTTCATCCAGTAAACAAAACAAAGAAATCAAACCGCATTTTTCTAATTACAAAAAAAGGGCTTGTACAGTTAGGCTGATAGGTTGTTTTCCTTTATTCTTTTTTGCCATCTCTTGAAGCTTTTTGTTGCAGGTGAGGAACATGCCAATGGAAAACTTTCTCCTTAGAAGATGTTGTGGTCAAGAGAAAGATTCCTTCTTTATTCTCCAGTAATTTCCTTAAATAACAATAGTAAAGAAGACATCTTCTATATTGCATAGAAGTAAGAGAAGAAATAACTGTATTGTGCTTTTGGCAGGAAAGAAAAGTAATTTAAAATGAAAAATTGCTTCATTGAGGGCCTTCATTTGATGCCCTGAGCATAGATGAGAAAGACAAGGAAGAGGAAAAACTGTCCTGTTTCCAGGTACTTTGACTCTTACTTGGTGAAGTTGGGCTCCTTTGGATGTCTGGGTTTGATAGGATTAGCTCGTGCACCTGTTACGTCTGATCTACCCAGAGGTAATGTCTGTACATCTATAATGTGTGTAGTTGCAAATGGCTTTGCCCTAATTTGCCCAGCTTGTTAAGCAGTAGATGATTTTTGAGAAGCTGTCCTGCAGCCAAAAGAGGATGTGGTTTTGAGGACTGAAGAAGGATTTGCCAGTGTTTTTACAAAATGGTTTTATACCGGTGAAATTAGAACCATACTTGTGCAGCACATACAATCTTGAGGAGGGCACTATAGGACAACAGCATTGTCTGAAAAAATCTACCAGCTAATTAGACTGCTTTTGAAGATTGTAACCTCAGTGCCCTGAAATACACCTTTACTGATGCCTAATTTCTTATATTCATTAATGATGCATTTTTTGACAACTAGAAAATTTACTTCATGGTGTGTAACACTGTGGGATTGTTTTGCCCTGTGGAGAAAATGGTTGGTCTTCCCACTGTGTTGAAAGTCTCCTGCTTCAGCCATGCTGTGTTGGCAGGGATACATGTCCAGAGCAAACTATTCTGCGTCTGGAGAAGGACCAACCCCTCAGTGAGGAAAGAAAAAATGCAATTGGCACCACATGATGCACAAAGATCTGGCAAGTCAATGGTACTTTTTCGAGGTGTTGAAGCCTCCAGCTATCCTTAATAGCTTATTTTACAGTTCTAAGGTTGCCATAATGCAAATGGCATCACTTGTTTACTAGTAATCCATGTTTTTTAAAATAAAAATAGCTGCTTCTTCATTGCAGGTTTGAATATTTGTAGAGATATTTGTAGTTTCTTGGAACAAGAGAATTAGAATGTTTGTTACCGGCTTTTAGATTCTTATGGGAAGATTTAATTGGAGTTCCCTTGACCATCTCAGACTCTCAAGCCCTAAGTACCAGGCTCCACACCTTCTGAATGTTAAACTAAATGGGAAATCTAATTCCTTAAGGTGCCAAATATTTTGTTACTAGAGTGTACTGAGCTCCTTCAGGCCAGAAACAAAAGTAGGTCAAGTCCTCATTCTGTTGTATCTGGCTCCATCTCTGGTTTGTTTGTTAGTTAAACATGATGGAAAAATAAGTGATCTTTGTGTTTACACAACCTGTTTTTCTGGCAGCTGTCATGGGATCTGAGAGCAGTGCCTTTATAAACCAGAGCTGATGAGTACCTGCATCGTCCAGAGCCACTGATCTCATGGGCAATTTCTATGGGTTTTGAGTACCCATGTGGCTGCTGCGTCACAGCAATGATTTTTGAAGTGGAAGTATTTCTATGCATATACTTTTTCATGGTCCTACAGTGTTGCAACACTGAATACCTATGCTTGCTGCTTGTGAATGACCAGCAAAATTCCTGCTTACATAGTTTCACAATCTGTTCCTTATGCTGATTTCTGATTTTGGCTGTCTGTTCTGAATAAAAGGTGGCAGATTGCTTTTTCTGGCATTGTGGCCAGTCAGATTTTGCAAAAACAAAAAGTTCATGCCATGTTCAGAAATATGTCAAACCAGTTCCTGCTTGTGAAATGCCTTATAACCAGCCTGCCAGAAAATGTTCCTTCTTTGCTTCCATGACTTCTACTCTGCTATTGCAAGCTAGGCTCTCATGTTGGAAAAACTTCTGATATGTGTGGTCCTTTTAGTGGCTTCTTGTAGTCTAAGAAGATTCCCAGTTAGAAGACGATAGTGATGAAAAGTACTGAATTTGAGAGCCAAGAAGTGGAATGAGTAGGACCAAGTGAAATGGTTTTAGTGGCATCTCACTGAAGGTACTGGCCACTGTGAAGGACCAGCTGTCTTTGAGTTTCAGGTACTGAAATGCAATAGTCCCCAAAATGGAAATGTAGACAGGGTGGGTCATTCTTAGATTCTCAACCAAGAGGAGAGGACCAGCTCAGCTAGATGGACAGAGGGCACCCACACATAATTTCTGGAGCTGATTGTGGGGAAAAGAAGTAGAGCTGCGTGGCCTTGCCATGGGCTGTGTGCCCCCACTAGATCCTTGGCTCATCTGGTGACATGAGTGTTTCTCATATAATGCAGCAGTTACATTACAGAGAAGCATCTTGGATTAACCTGGGGTTCATGGGAAGGTGAAATCCTGCCTGTATGGTGGCTGTGCAGTTCATGCATGGTAATATGAGCAGTGCTTTAATGCGCAGATCAAAGTTAAAAATATGTATTGCTTCTTTTAAACTGTTTTGCTACTTCTTGACTGACTGAATTCAGCAGTGCAGAATTCTTCTGAGTGTGGTCCTGGCTTTTCAGGCAGTGAATATTGCAGAAAGCTTAGACTCTCAGCACGGACCTAAATCTGTTTGAAATAAACCTAAAAATCTTAAAGGGTGCAGGGAATTCAGGGTGCAGTTTGTTTATTTGCACTTCAGTTCAGTGATGGTACAAGACGGTGACACAAGGAATCTGCAAGGATGTTGTGCAACTGTGGATCATGTTATACCTATCTACTAAAACTTTGTTTTCATTAATGAGCCCCTTGTTTCCAATGAAGGCTTAAACTTTTAGCATTAATATTGCAAAATGAATACACTAGGATTTCTTTCACCATCATCTCAAGCTTATTTCTTATCAATGCATTGAATCCAACGAGAATGTCTTCAAGGATACTTGGCTTAATGTTCATTTCCTTTTGCTGCAAGTTTTTATTACTATATAAATAAATAAGAGCATTTAATATAGCTGTGGGCCAGGATAATTCTTCACAGTACATTGCAAAAATGTGGTTTAAATTTTGGCTTTGGATCTGGTACAGGATTTGAATAATATGATACCTCACTTCCTGACAAACTCAGGGTATTCTGAAGACCAAATCAGTTGTCTGCAAATCTGCCTTATCTTGGTTGTTGGGAAGGGAGGAGAATGGCAAAAAAGGAACTTTTTAATGCAGTCACCTATTGTCTGTATTAATTTACTTTTACAAAGTGGATTTGTTTACTATGTAAAAAAATAAACCAAAACCAGTATCTCACTAGGCTAGATGCATGCAGTCTTAAAACAGTTCTTAATTATTTCCCTCACAACTAAAAAACCTGATGCTGACTCGAAATGGATAACATGACTTTGCGACTTAAAATAAATGTTTCATGCTAAGGTAATTAATTTGCAACACGAAACATAACAGGCTTAGAAACCACGAAAGATCTGATTTTTCTCCCATTCATGCCTGGCTTAAAAGCCTATTTACTTCAGTGGGTGCAATATTTTTAAAGATTTACAGCCTCATCCCAAATGTTGCCAAGGATTTACCAACCACATGCATTTGATGGAGCAAGGGGTCTATGGAGACACTTACGCACGAGACTGGAAAAAATTTTGTACTGTTGGCAGGCTTGCAGAAAAAAACTGAGATTAATGCTCAAATTAACTTGAGGGACATAAATAACAAACATGCCCTCTTATGAGCCCTGCCACGGGTAAGATCACACCACACACTCATGCTGACTGAAGGAGCTATGGAGTGACCTAGCAGCAGCATCAAGAGAGGAGGGGCTGTCTGGGGGAAAAACTGAGGAGGCAAACCTCTGTTGGCTTTTCTGTGTATTGTTTGCTGTTGTTTGTTTTGTTTTTCAAATGCCATTCTTCAAATAGGATGTCCATTCCCCCAGCTCTAGTGGCTTGGGACCTGCTTTTTTACGTACCACCCTCTACCTGGAGGGTCATAGCTTTCTTTTTCTGAGCTTTTATTTTTGCCTGGCGGTGTTATGGCTGTTACCCAAGTACGAGATGAGGAGCAATGCTTTTCCTTCTGACAATCTAAGAGGTTAAGGAAAAGCTCTCCTCCTGAGTGGCTTTCTGCAGTTTGTAGGACTGATGCACCAGGAGTTGGCAGAGAAAACTTGTAACAACCTTATCCTAAGGGCAGATGGTCTCTACAAATCTTTCTAACCCTGCAAGCAAGGATTGCAGAAAGAAGAGTGAATCTGCAAATTTTCTTGGCTGGGAGTCCTCAGCTTCTAGCTCTGGTGTGGAGCAGTGGCCCTCATGCTGAAGGACTAGTGGCAATGTCCCAAGGAGGGGAATAACCTCACTCCTGCTGAGGCTCTGGAAACCAGGAAATGATGGCTGTGCTAAGTTACATCATCCATCACAAGTTTCTAAGAGTTAATGTGGCAGGGTTGGCAGCAGAAGGGAAAATCTCCTGTAGGGCTGCAGGGTCTGGCTGGAGTGAAGGGGATGATCCTGATGCTACCTGCAGTGCAGGGGCTCCAGGTGAGCCCAGTGTAATGGGGAAGCAGCAATGGGTTACAGGATTTACTAACAGATGGGTTTGTCTTGGACGGAGGTGGTGGGAATTTAAAGGAGAAATATATATATATATGTAAAATAAATAGTTGGTATGGACTGTTGGGCTAGGGACAGATGGCTGGGGCTCAGGGACTTGCAGGAGGCATGGAAGGAGGTGTATCCAAGCTGCTCCAGGAAAGGGTTGTGTTAGTGTAAAAAGTCAGAGCTAATAGTGTGCTGCACCAGTTGCTTAGTGTCATCCAGTGGGGTAGATTAATTTCCACCTCCTTGTTAGATTACCATTTTCAATCATGATTTAAATGACCAAGCTGGAAATGTGTTTTAAGTTGATTTATCAAATTTTACATGTGTAGTTTAGTTACCTTTCTGAAAGCCTTGGAGTGGTCTGTACCTTTGCTTACAGTGAAGCAAATATATTATTATATATTTTTCTATTTATACAAGTATGCAGTTTACCATTTGCTTTGGATAATGTATTTTTTCCATTTTCTGTTAAAAAATGATGAATTGTGCTTTTCTTATTTGCTTAATTTTAACTTCTGATTTTCATCAGGCAACATTTGGATGGAAATTAGAATCCAATTAATGAACAAAAACAGCATTTAAAGTTGTTTTCATTAGTTCAATGTGCTGGATGTAGACAAAAATTCCTTATCAACCCTGTTTTGTTACTAAAGCAGGCTGATTTTTGCAGAAACAAAGCAAGTCTTTTCAGCTGTTTATAAACTGAATTAATTGTTTCTGGTCCCTGTGCTTTTGAAGAATCTGTTTCTTATATCTAAGAAATCCTGGTTTCTGGAGCTTTTTTCTTAAAACACAAAACCCCTCAAAAAAAAAATCACAGAACCCCAAAACAACCTAGATTCTCCATTGAAGTGAATGTTTAAGTGATATCTGTGTGCCACAGCTACACAAGACAAACTTCTCTTATTCAGGTGGACTAGCCATGAGCCCATACTGCAAATATTGCTGGGGTAGAAGAGGCAGTCTGTGCATCACAGATACTGGAGATGGTTACTTGCAAATTAGGGTGGATGTAGGGGCTATAAATCTTGGTGAACCTAGGCTGCTACTTTAAAAGATTTTCTTTCTGCATTCCTGTCAGTTCCCAGGGCTGGGCTGACTTTGAATAAAATATTTTCTTGTGTGGGGAAAAAATAAACTGAATGGAGAAGAGGAGAAAATTGTCCAGGAGAGCTTACTCTTGTCAAAAAATATATCTATGTACATATTTTGGCTTTTAAATTGTAAGTATATATTTAAGCAAACTTGACTATAAGGGAGTGAACATTGAAGCTCAGATTTCACAGAGTGGGAAATCAGTTCCCTAAATTTAGTGCTTCTAACATATGTTTAAGATCTAGGAATCTATTTCTGACCTAACTCATGTTAGGAGTTCCTGGAAAGCTCTATGACTTATGTGGCATGGCATGGGTAAGATTAAATTATAGCTGATTTTCTTCCATCCTGAGATCCCCAGAAGCATCTGTAAGATTGATGGGTGGTGTAGTCATTGCATTATGTTTTGATGTGTTTCTTTTGCAGGCTACGTTTCCAGTAAATAGAACAGAATTTAAAAATTATTGTGGGTAAGGAGATGGACAGATAGTAATATGAACTTGGTGTTGTGATACTCTCAATAGCCTTATTTATTCTTGATTTCTGCCAGAAGAAATAAAGAAAGAGCAGTATGGTTTTTGAGTGGTTAAAAATCAACGTGCATATAAAAATTTCTCCAAATCTTGTGTGATGTTATACAGGAGATGAATTTGGTTATATGTATATGCCAGTGTGCTACTCCAGACAAGAATTTTAAAAATTCCAATGTATGAACAGTTGAATATTGACAGATTCTCCACAATTCCTCAATAAACATGTATCACTATTACACCAAAATGCAAGTTTAGTATTAAAGAACATCAGTCACTCGCATAAGAAATAGTTTTTAAAAAATCCTTTAGGAAAAAAAGTCAAAACTGTGAGGAGGGATGAGAGGAAAGTGCTACAGTGAGCTGACTGTACAGCTAGAAAGGCACACATACATCTTCTCTGCCTTTGCTGCCCATGTTTCGTGTTTAAGGGTGAGGCAGCAAAAAGGAATTTCAGTGGTGAATTGAATCCAGCCGAGAAAGTGGCTTGAAATCAAGCTTTGGGAAGGAGAGGGGAAAGCTGCTCAGCAGGCAGATGGGCAACAGAGGGAAGGCAGGAAATATATGCAAACAAAAATAATGAAGTTTGATTTGTTTCTATGGTACGGAAATGTGTCTGGAGGTGGGTTTAGGTAGAAGCTGTGTAAATTCTTGAAAACCAAGTCAAGTTTGATTTGCAGCAGAGTTGCAGTAATTAGTTGGAAGAGGCTGGCTGGAGAAGCATATGAAAGGGAAAACTTCAGCAGTGGATTTTTGCATGAGCTGGAGCACGTGTTAACTGTTGAATGTAGGGGTCAAGAAGAGGAGCAAAAAGGGGTGGATAAGCTGTCAGGATTGGAAGTAGGGGTTGTCTCTACACCCAGTCCAATCGGTCCTTGCAACAAAACTGGAAAAACCCAAATGCTTTGTGAACTTGTTACCATTTAGAAACAGCTTTTTGAAGAGCTAAGATCAAGTGAGTACCTACAGTAGCATTTCCAAATTACTGGAAATCTTGCTGGATTTACAGTGAACATGTAAAAGGACTTACTATGACAACACTCAGGATGTTTGTAGTAATAGGAGGAGAGGAGAACATGAGTAGTCTTCTGGAAAGTGGTCTAACATATATACTGAAGTGACTGGTATCTTTCATTACAATTACATAGTTTTAGGGCATAGTTTTAAGATCATTTTAAACTGATCTGTAGGCAGAGTAAAAGGGGTGCTCCTGTCTTTTCGCATTCCCTAACCATTGTTACTTCCTCCCTTGGTCACAGACTGCCACTTGTGTGTTGCTCTGGTTATTTGGGTCAGGGTCTAACTGTCTGCCTTAAAAAAATCAGCTGGATCTGCAAACCTGCTGGCCTCAAAGCACACAAGGCAGTGGGGAGGCTGTGTGTGGAGGGCTGCATCCATGTGGACTTAAACCAGCATGAAATGCCTGTGAATCCTAATGCCTCCTACGTGTGAAAATACCCGGTAAACTGCAACTGTTGCAATTGCCTAAAGTGTTTCTGTTCCCAATATCCTATTTTGGGGTTTCTTCACCTGGCGCCTGGAGCTGTGCCTGGAATTTGTATCCCCTGAGGTTACAGTTGACTTGTCTTTACTGAAAATGAAGTGGTAAAACTTGGAAAGGAGCATTTTGTTCTGATTTGTTTATGGTTAATACAGTGGGACTTCGCCTTGAAAGACTTAACCTTGAAAGAACTTACTGAAATTTAAAAATAAGCGGGGATCTTGTTTTTAGGGTTGCATGTGCTTTTTGCTTTGTGTTGCAGATAGTGGTGCGGGGGTTTTTTTGAAAATATCATAGAAAAAACTGTTTTGGTGAGCTTCTGTATGTGTCTGTATCCCTACCAAAATATACAGCTGGGCAAAGCTAAATGAGCTTGGTTGGTCGCACGAGCTCAGCTTGCTGGTGCTCAGTGCTGGTCTGCATGGTGGGTACTGAGCAAGCAAGGATGAGGATGTCTGCATTGTCTCAAAAGACCTCTGCACAAAAAGAACTTGCTGGCTTGTCTTATTGAAGATGAGCAAAGCAAAATTTGAAAACACATGAGAGGGGTACACAGAGTAAGAAAAACTTTACAAGGAGAGGTGTGTGGTGTCTTCAGTACCTCCTAGTTCAAAGAAAGACTTGTGTGAAATGCTTTCTAGAGGTAACCCTGATGGAAGTGGATGGACCAATGGTCCAGTAGTGTAGTGTGTACTCGATGGTGCTCTGCTCACCTGAGAGGGGCTCTTCTGAGGCTGCTCACACAGCTGTGACTTACTGTGGCATGTGCAACCCTGCAGTTTGATCATTGCCACGCAGCACGTCTCGAGTACTGTGTCATGCTCTCCTGCTGGGGTGTCTGCTTGAAAGCAGTAGGAAGATGCAGCGATGCCTGATATCCAGTGGGTGCAATGCTGGGGTCCTTTCACTTTTAAGAAACATGGTGTTTAATTCACTAGCCTGAGTGAGGACTGCTGCCAGGGCTCCAACTGTTGCATAATGTTACACAGGAGGGATCACTGGCAGATTTCAAGCTGGCTATCATTCCAGATCACTCCCACACAAAGGAAATTGTAGGATATCTGTAACTCAGACTTTTTGTACTGCTGTCAGCACAATCTAAAATTAAAAATATAACTAGGAAACTAGAAAGTTTGCCTGCTTAGGCTGTAGTGGCCTCCCTCTGCTTGTAGTAGCTTTACCTGCAGGGTCTTGCATGTGGAAGAGAATCCAGACTGCGACAGGTAAGAATGAAAGCCTCAAAAAGAAGCAACACCTCAATTGGTTTTTTAAAGCTCTAAGCATTAAAATGAGTATTGTATACAAAATGTGAGTATATTTATACAAAACGAGTATTTTTTTAATACAAAATGAAAGAATCCTCTTTTGGCTCAAACTGGTTTTCTTGTTCTGTGAATTTAGTGATTCCCAAAAAAAGCCAGACCCTTAATACTCAGACATCACAGGGGGAAATCTTATTTCCCCCTCATTTCCATGCATGCCTGTTCTGTACCCATTTTCCTGTCAGTCTGATTCATAATGTTCAAAAACATTCACTGCATTTTTCCTTCTTCCCCACAGCAACAGCCCGAGTCTGAAACTGTTCATCTGTTCATCCCAGCCTTGGCAGTTGGAGCTATTATTGGCAAGCAGGGACAGCACATCAAACAACTTTCTCGTTTTGCAGGCGCATCTATTAAGGTATTATTACTCCAACTATAACTTTCTGCCTATTCTACGTGACACTTTCAGCAAGTTTGCACAAGCCGTGCTTTCGTGAACATCCTCCCCCACTCCATGCTTAGAATGTGATGTGATAAATGGTACATTTGTTTATAAATCATCTTTTAATCTTCCTTGAGACAAGATAATTAGAAGCATGTTTTCAAACGTCTCCTGAGGTGTGAAATGTAACCTGCAAAGAAAACTACTTTGGTGGTCTTAGAAACAGACTTGTGCCTTAATGATGCACTGCTTAAAGGCTTTCTCCTTGCTTTAGGTAAAGTGAAAATTGGTGGGGTAAATTCCCCTTCTAAACACAGAAGCACAGTTGAAGTTTCCTACTCTCATGGCTGCCCTTGTTCTGTTCCAGATGGATTGGTTTGGGCTGTCAAGCTCAAATGGCTCCATGCTGAATTGTTCGTGTTGTAACTACACCCATGTGCTGCTCCTGGGGCCAGTCAGTTCTTAAACAGCACATTTACTTTGTTGTCAGGTTTAACATCCAGCTGTTTGTGTATTGACCACCTCAGTGTAGCTAAGAACAAAATGGTTTGCAGAGGCTGACCTCTAATAGAAGGTTGAGTTTTAGTCAATTTGGTGAAATCTTTCTTGGCTGTGTACAGGACTTAGTACCAGTTGCAGTAGTAGGAAGGCCTTAGCTTCTGGCCACTAATGCCCTTGTAACCACAAGTATCTTCTCTAGATGCTTGAGCACTTTTTCCTTACAAATAATATTTTCTGCTCTTTTATGCTGTAAAGATAATGTTTTAGCCTGATTTCTTTTAAAAATAAAAGTTTAAAGAACACTGCATTTAAAGTACAGTGTGTAGCTTCAGTATGCTGTTAGATGGACATTTTACTGCACAGATAAAACAAATGTTTTCTTCTCGGGTCTCTTAATTTTTGTTTGAGAGAAGGGATGTGTTTAGTGAGTGCTATGGCAGGGATCTGCCAAAAGTCTGGGGCACAGGGCAGGAGCTGGCTATGCTGAGTTGAGCTTGGTGAAGCTGAGCTTGGCTTGGAAGATGTTCATCTAAGTATGCAGAGCAAAATAATTGGGGAACCCTGATGAATGAGTCTTGTGTGTGGTTTGACTAGTGCTGATCCATTTGCTGGCCAGTCAACCAATGACACACTGCCCAACTCCATCCTTTTTTGACCAGAAGGTTAAATAGTTATACCACCCAGATAGTTTATATTAATTGAGCACTAATAACCATATTTTAGGGGAAAAATGAAACAGAAGAAAGTGAGAGGTATCAATATTTCTTTATTAAATCTGTCTTGCATGGGACCGTGGTGTATCACGTGCATTTCCTCTTCCCCTCTCCATTCCTGCAGCTTGTATCTAAAGTCTAAGCAGTGTATGGAAGCTACTGCTAGGTGGAGAGAGAAATGTGAAACAACCTGGACCTCCAAGAACCCGTCCAAACTAGTTCTTCAGTTGGTCCTTGGAAGAGAGTTTAGTGGAAAGGGAGTTTCCAGTGTTTCTCATGCATCTGGCTAACAGTGGCCTCAGGCTTCCTCTACTGGCTGGCACCCCTCTACCCCCTGCATTTAACATTTCTGTCCTAATTTAAATCCAGGTAAAAGTTTTCTCAAGCTCTGGTCTTTTGTTCCTTCAGTAGGAGTAAAGTAAAGACACTAGCTGTGAAAATAAGATTAAATCTTAAAAAGAGTATACAGATAGAGGGTATGTTTGCAAAATTGGGAAGCTGTTTGTGTACTTATCTATTAAAATAATGCAGCTTCACCTGTAATCTGGCAGAACAATGTGGAACATCAGGCTTGCTTCTGTGTGAAAGTATGAAATATGGCAACTGGTAAATTATTCAAAACTTCTAAATTTCCCTCATGTTGACCACCTGCCCTCTGTCATAACTTTGGTGCGAAATAATAAATTGTGAATCAAGGAATCTGTGCTTTTAGCTGAGAGTTGGAGGAAGTGCTGCCTGAGTGACTTCTAACTTGCCAAACTACAGTAACCATACTTTGTGGAGGAAGTAAGTCTGTGCATAATGCTTGTTCTGAGTTGTGCTGTAGCTTGCTACAGCTGAAAGCATTTTACATCCTCCTGCATCTTCTCTGTGCTCATGCTGAGCTTTGTAGATCTGGTGAAACTCATCACCCACAATGTAAGACTAAACTGCAGATGCACTGGGGTTCTGTACGAGGCTGCAGCGTTCAGGCTGTCACCTCAGAGGTGCACGTGGCTCTTGCTGAGCTCAGGTTGTGTCCCAGTGCTGGGGGTCACTGCTGGGCAATGCAGGCTCAGTGTGGGACTCCAGCAGACTCAATTATTCAGCAGAAGAGACAGGCAGAGATCTGAGCTGTCTGTTGCCCACCCTGTGCTACATTGCTGGGACCTGTTGTGAATGATTGTCATCTCCTTGGTTATAAATTCCTTCTAGAGCAGCCCTTCCTGATGAAAGCTGAACCTTGTGGGGTTTGGGTGTATAAAGTTTGTGCCTTGGCATATAGAAGATTGGTTGTTCTCTGTTTAGGAATGTAAAGTTGTTTAATCTCAGAAGTTAAATTCACTACTTGAGTGCTATTTGTATGTATATAACTACTTTTTCCAAGGGCAGACAGACAAAATTAACACACAGTTCTTTTAGGTTACCCCTTCAGACATTGAAATGTTAGTTGGTATAAGTTTCCTTTGCAGCCCTCAGCCATGTTTTACCCCACCTTCTGAGAACAAAATATTCTAGGATAAAATCAAAGCAAGATACATCCCAGAATATTTAGACACACATCAGATGTAATGAAGGCTTGATGGAAAATATTCTTCCTAAAATTTTAATGAAGGTGCTGGTGTTTGCTAAGAAAACTTAGAAGTGACTGAGAGGCAAAACTGTCCACTTTACACGAATGACAATTGCCAGGCTGAACTCTGTTCAGTCAGCTGCCTCTAAACATGCCCTGAAATTTTGCCCCTCTAAAAAACTTGTTCCAAAGAATGAATGGATTTAGTCTCTGATTGTTCTTACCACAATGTCATGTCATATAAATGTACTGCTGTAAAATTAATGTGTATTTTTAGATATATCCAATTGGAATTCATAAGTAATAAAAAATAGATATGCAAACCAGATAACTAGTATGTAATGCCTTTTCCATCTTAGGGTACAATATGAATAATATTAAAAACTTTCTTTAGCAAAATTCTTTAGTGAAAATGGTGACTGGTAATTTGTCTGAAATAAACTACAGCTGTTAAATATGAATAACATCCCTATGCCAACAGCTGAGATGAAATTCTGTAGTGTTTAATATATTGCTCATTCAACAGCAGCTATGTAATACTAGATGCAACAATGGAAATGTCAGTTGTGATAAACAAAAGATTCATTTGGCATTTCAGAGGCTAGTTTGAATTATTCAATGCCACTGGAGTCTGAGAACAACACCGACAGAAATCTTACTGTTGTGGTGACATGAACTGCTGAAGACCCTACAGGCATCTCTGTCTCAGCTCTGGTGGAGCTTAATTTTTATTTGGGTCACACATTGTCCAGTATAGAGGAATGTTTTGGATCTGATTAATTACAACAGTAAAGTGATCTTCTGTTCTCAGGGGAATGGATGCAAGCTTTTGCTAATGAGCAAAACTTGTTAGAAAGACTATTCAAGCTAGTGGGTAGGGATGAGAATCTCAGTTTATTAACCAGATTTGTCTTTTTTGAAAGCTACATGTCTTACATCACTCATAGCCACATGAAAATGCCATGTGGGATTCTGCCATGTGTAGATGAGCGGCTGTGTCTTTAATTTTCAGAAGTAAATTTGCTCATGGTGGTTTAGCCAGTTTCTCCATATTTCATTACAGCTAATTAATGCACTTTAAAGAGAACAAACCCGTCATGACTGAAGTGTGATGCTGCTGCTGTAACGAATAATTTTTCTCTCCTGAACAGAATGTGAGACTGAAATGGGGAGGAGGTGGCTTTAAACTCTTCCTTCAAAAGACAGCTACCAATAGCTATGTTTATCCATTCCAGATTGCCCCTGCTGAAGGACCAGATGCCAAGCTGAGAATGGTTATCATCACTGGACCTCCAGAAGCTCAGTTCAAGGTACAACATACAAAAACTTGTCAGTATGTAGTGGCCTTTGGATCCTAAGGGAAAATACTGAAAACAAAACTCTTGGTTCCAAGCACACTTTATTGAGAATTTTAGTAAATACTTGGGGTTTGCTTTCCTTTTGCTGAAAGGTGTCTCATAGAAATATGAGTAATACAGTACTATTAGAGGCCACATTCTGGTCACCTGAAAACTTGTGGGTGTTTCATGTAAGTAGGAATCAAGTCTAGCATAAAAATATGACCATATTACATTCCTAAATGTCTCTTCTATCTATAAGCACCTCTGAGTTGAGTCTTACCCTGTCTGGGTATGTGCAACAGTCTTCTGTGCTTAATTAAAATAACAAAGCTGACAAGATGAAATTGAGTCTTCCCAGGTTGCTATTTTGTGCCAAACGGAAAATACTTTTTGGGTGGCTCTACAGATAAATGAAAGATTTCCAATTGTATTTCCACTACAACTACAAGGAGATACTCAACCTGATTATCCCCCATCTGTGTTCAAATTAAGTTCCAGAGTGGCCTTCTGCCTTAAATGTCAAGGGATAAATCTAGTTACCCCAAAAGGAGTTGATTGTGCTAGGAGTGATGCAGGCAGCTCAGTGCAGCAGCCTGGCATCACCACAGATGTGGCCTGGAGCATGTAGAGAGTCACTGGAGAGTTTGGATCTTGGCATTGTTTTCTTGCCTGTTCTCAGTTTTGACTTTGTATTTTTGCTTCAGGGCATCTTGCAAGAAGGAGGTGCACAAAATTCAGGGATATCAGTTTCATTAATGCCTTTAGGATTTCTGGAAAATTATCAGGGCAGGTGATTTTGCAGCAGTAATAACAAACTTAGATGCATTTGGGATTGTTGCTCAGTTACCATATGCATTTGGGATGCCATTGAAAGCAAAGCATGACTTGAAAGCTCTGTCTCCTTGATATTTTCTGTGTGCATGTGGGCTTGGCCACATGGGATGTTTCACATATTGGGTACTCTTATGGTCTGGGATCAGCAAAAGGTCAGATACTGCCTTTCTTTTCATCAGATATCAGTGGACTTAACCTCAAGGAGTAGCATACAAAAGGAAATTTGGGCATCCTTTATCCCTGACTTTTTGTGTAGGCAAAGGCTTGTCCTCAGGTCCTCCCCAAGATAAACGCAATGTCCCAGAGAGTTCTTCTGGCAGCTCTTCTCTCCAACCAGGCTCAGGCAAGGAGGAAAGTGTCCCTTTTCTGCACCCCATACACAGGTTAAAACCACATCAATCAGTCACTATTTTACACTTGAGCTCTGCTTGCAAAGGTGCATCAGTGTAGTAGCACAGTCAATGCTCCTGGAGTAAGCTGGCCTTATGAAGGAAAGGGATTATCCCTTGCAGCTGTATTCAGCTCCAGACCTTGTAGTCTTTTAGCTGCTCTTTGAGCAATGCCCTCTTGACTGGCATGGGCAGAGGCAGAGCTCAGTCCTTCCTTTTATCACTACTGTTAACCTGCAGCTGGCCTTACAGCCAGGTCCACACCTCATTAGTGCTCTCCTTAAACTCTGAATAAGAAGGGTCTCCTCTCTTGGGACCATAGTTGTTGGGGCACCAAGAATGTAAACTAGTGCTCAACAGCTGGAAGAGGGAATAGCTGCTGCTCAAGATGAGTAATGAGCTCTTGGAGAGGCAGTGTTATCCCAGAGCCTGTGACTTTGGCATCCTTTCCTTACTCCATTGTGCTCTGCTGTCTGTGATTCATGTAGCTGCAGTGGCTGCATCCCTTTCTTCCCCAGCTGCTGCAGCCTGAGGATGTTGCAGAGTACAGGGCTACTTGTTAGCAAGACACTGGGAAGGGAACATGCCACTGGTGGGAGCCTCTGCTGCAGTTCTCCCTGGAGTTCAGGCATCCCTGTGACACAACTATTCGTGCATGGCTATGGTGCCTTGCATCTGGGATATATGAAAGTGATGTGGAATCTAGTGTAGGACAACACATTTCAGCCACCATTTTACTCTGCAGAGGCTCGCAGTCCAATTAGGTTGTTTCCTTTCCTAAAGACCTTTTCAAGAACTGAAAGATTGGAGGTGTTGGAAGACCATCTGCAATATTTTTTAAAAGAAGTCCACATCCCATCTTTCTTTATAATTTGGAAGTAATGTATGTTCTTTTGAAGCATCTAGGAGCCACAGAGTAGAAGACCTGGTTACCATTTCTCACAAATTCACTGAAAAATGTCTGTGAATAAGGAAATAAGTGTGTTTAAAAATCAGCAAATTTACAACCTTATAAATGTCTCAGTGGACATTCTTCTTGCTATCTGGCACTTGTGTGTTTCCCAGAAAAAGGAACTATGTGCTTGTTGGAATAATACTGTTCCCATGGTACTATTTAGATCTGGGCAGTTTGATTCTTTACTTTGGAAATTAGAGGAAGTGCAAATTTATTTATTTTTAATCAATATGTTGTAATGGATTGTAAAAGCAAACTCTTTGCTCCAATTGGAGTCTTTATCCCATGACTTGTTGGGGGTGTTGTGGCTTTTTTAGTTTAGCATCCTTAAAAGAATGGGCTTCTGAATCAATTAGTTGCATCTTGTGCTTCTGGGTGTAATGAAAAACTTCTGCCTGACAGTTCTCTCCACCATTCTTTACCTCTACAGAAATGTGATAGTTTCTTTTAAAAGCAATATTTCTACTGAAAAGCAGAATAATAATGATCTCTGTTAAATTGCTGTGTGGTTCCCTGGTTTGTCAAGCAATCTTTAAAGTTGGACCACTGGTACTTCCTAGTTTGGTACAAAGACTTCTATTAGAAAAACAGTGTATTTATTAGGGGAAATACTTTGTCAGGATTGTGTACTAAGAATTCTCCTGTCTGTGGAATTTCTTGATGTTAACTAGATTCCAAGCACATTCTCTAACTGAAAGCAATTTTGCAGGCTCAAGGGAGAATCTATGGAAAACTTAAAGAAGAAAATTTCTTTGGACCTAAAGAAGAAGTGAAACTTGAGGCTCATATAAAAGTGCCATCCTATGCTGCTGGTAGAGTTATTGGTAAAGGAGGCAAAACAGTAAGTAGCTGAAATAAAACCCTTGGTGTTGCTATGTTATGTTTCATATCCAGTGTGTATATACACATAAAGCTTAAACTTCTAGCTAAACTAATTCTTTGATGTTACATTAAAGCAGGAGCTATTTTCTTAGCTGAACTTGTTACATTTTCTTTTCTTCTACTGCAGAGTTGAAGCCAATCTTAGAATGATTTATTTCATTTCTAAATGAGTGGTAGGAATTTAAGACATGTTCAGACCTCAATATTACAAAAAAAGTGTACCTATCTTTGTTTCAATTAGATTGATGGCCTTTCTTAGGCTCAGTTTTGTTGTATAAAATAACATCACTGAGATTTTTCAGTCCTCAAAAGGTGCTGGTGCTCTGCTGGTGCTCAGGTATTTTCATATGGTGTTAATTCAAGACCTAGATGATATTTGCAAAGATATGGTTCAGCCTTGGGTGTCCATCCTGAGTGCAACAGGGCCTTTAAGTCAAGTGTCAGGAGGCAATGTGGCCTCTTCCATTACTTGCAGCGGTAAGAGGTTTAAGGACAAACATGTCTGAGAAGCTATTAATCTAAAACTTTAATTACACAATGATAAGCATTTCTAAAATAAAGTTAGTTTTAATGAGACAAAGACTCTAACCTTACCTCTACATAACATTATGGAAGCCTGATAAGCTGCTGAAAATAATTTGAACAAACAGAACTTCTCTACTGTTCAGTCTGAAGTTCTCCATCTTATGTAGGTTTTAGAAGGAAAAGTGTATAAATACTCTGGCATTCCTCTTCCCTGTATTATATTATTTTTCTGACCTTACGCTTTTAAAGTCAACTGTAAATACTGTGGCATCTATTTGCTTTTTTTTAAGTCATGTATTTAACACCTTCTGTGTGGTGTGTTTGGTCTTTAAAACACTTCTACAAACCCAGAGGACTTGGTGCTAATTTATGTTGAGACACAAGAAGCTCATCTTGCAGAGTGCACACTGCTGCATAAAGAGGCTTTCTGTTAGTGAGGGGTTTTAAAAAAATGCAGCTTAGAGGATGATGTTTCAGTGGTCGGCATCTTTGAGGCTTGGTGGTTGTATAACATCTGTTAGTTTAAAGTTTTCTGACTTCTACTATCTATTTATAGGTAAATGAGCTTCAAAACTTGACAAGTGCAGAAGTTGTAGTCCCTCGTGACCAGACACCTGATGAAAATGATCAGGTGGTTGTGAAAATAACTGGTCACTTCTATGCATGCCAGGTAGGAGGACTGCAATGGTTTTCTGTATTGCCTTGATGTTTCCATGGTCTTTCTTTTATAGCCACGTGCAGGAGCCAAAGGATGGAAGACTTGTGCTCAGGATACAGAAAGCACTGCTTGCCAGGCCTCTCTGGTTGTCTTGCTGCAATAAACTTTCCTCATGCCTGTGAGAGAGATTCATAACAATACTGCACGTTTACATATGCAAAACAGTCCCCTTAAATACTTCTGTCAATTTATGCAGGTTCTGGCACTGCTAAAACTTTCAAATCAAAATAAAACTCGAGTTGTGATTGGGCTGAAATTCAGAAGGAGCAGAGACACAAGCCATACCATAGTATTTGGAAGGAATTCACCCAGATATGTAATTCATCCACATTGCCCAATCTGTTGGTTTAATATCAAAAAGCAAAGGATCACAAGATTCCTTCCTTCACTTAACTCAGACTCATTCCTTTTGATACTTTGCTACAGGTGACTTGTAGTTCAGAAAGGAGATGGGGGGGCGGGGCTGGGAAGTCCTGTAAGTCTGACCATCTGGTTACCCTAGTGTATAAGAAATTTGTACCCTCTTTATTAAAACAGTGGTTTTTTAAAACACTGTTTTAATAAACCACTTTTTTAAAGTGGTTCTTCTTTACTCCAGAGGAGTAAAATGAAGGCTATAGCTTCAATAATCTCAACGTTGATAGTCATCTTCCTATTCTCATGCTTTCTAAATTACAGATGAGAAAACTGACCATGCAAGTAGTTGTGATTGGTGGAAAAGAGAAGAAAAATTAAAATTTAGGTTGTACATGGTGATTAATCTCAAGTGTATTTTAGTTAACAAGTAGTCTTGTCAGTACGAGAAACAGTCATTCCAGATTTTCTAATCCCAGTAGCATCTCTTGTTGGTTGTAAACAGCAGACACTGCAGCATGGCATCATGATGGGTTGTTTCTTCTTCTTTGTGTCCTTCAGCTTGCTCAGAGAAAAATTCAGGAAATACTGGCTCAGGTAAGAAGGCAGCAGCAACAGCAAAAAACATTGCAAAGCGGACAGCCTCAGCCAAGACGAAAATAAAGGTTTAGGAAATGGCCCATCAGAGACAGATGCCAGACCAAAGACAGACTGTGTGACAGAGAGACAGGTGGTGAGCACCTGTTGAAGTTTTATGCAGAAGATCCACCAAGCCAATCACCTGTTCGAGGACCAGGCAACCGTTGAACGCTGTCTCTGAGAATGTATTCTTTAGGCTCTCTCAAACTTTTGAAACCCAGCTTTAAAATAAGGACCCCTTCACTTCCCTTTTGTTCTATTCTCACAATTTAACATAAACTCGTTAGTCTTTTTTATTGTTCTTATTATTCCCCAACAACTTTAGAACTTGGTTTAATGAAGCTTTCTCTTCTGAGTTCACTGGTTAAAAAAAAAAAAAAAGAAAAGAAAAAACCAACAAAAAAAAAAAGAAAAGGCATTGCTCTTATAGGTCCAGTTATAAAAGAAGAAACACATTTGGAGGGTGGGACTGCGGGTGGGCTAGGGTTAGAGCAAGGGTATTGACAAGAGTTTAAGTGTTAGTCCCAATGTTGAAACAAGTGGCATTTTTTAAAAAGAATTTGGTTGCATTTTTACATAACACTGCCATGAATAACCTAAGGGAAGTGTTGAATGGTGTTGGCCAGGGCATAAAAAGATAAATATGCATTTTACTAAACTACCTCAGGCATTTAGTACCTCAATGAGAAATTGTTCCTTTTTTGCTTTTTTTTTGGTATTTTGTATACTTTATAAAGCTAATAGTTCTTGAGCATTTTATTTTTTTAAAAAAAATTAAAATTTGATCAGCCACCAGCCAGGAGTACTACAAACTTATCGGGGAAAAATATAGTAGAGCACTTCTAGCTGCTGGCTGATGGGAGTAAGGTGGGTAAAAAAAACAGCCTCAGATTTCCTGAGGGCTTCAACACCATCATTTGTTTAAAAAAAAAATTAAATGAATGTTCAAAAGATAGTGAATGATGCCAACATTCTGATAGCAGCAATGCCGTTTAGTTTTCTTTTAAGATGGGATGAAAAAGTTTGTGACGGTACTTTTTTGGGAACAGGACAAGGAAGTGATGGCAAGAGGCTGGGGTTGGGGGAAAAATTTAGAAGGCTGCAAGAGGCTGAATTTTTTTTTTGTGCTACTTGATTGAATGCATGAACCCTTTGTGCCTTTGACCATCACTACCTAATAATGCTACATTTAACCATTTGCAGCCCATTTGGACTTTGCCATTTTGTTCAAAGAGCAAGCTTCATCTTCAGTTTGATAGAACACTCGATCTGCTAGAGCATTTTTGAGGCCAAGAGGGTCTCTGCTGTCTGCAGATCACATCATACTGCTTTCAGTTACCACGATGGGGGAAGGTCAAACAGTGTTTGATCACATTGAAAGATAATGAAAGGCTAAGTTTACATATCCAGCCGCTGTTATGGGCCACACTAAGCCACTTTGAAGGTTTGAAAATGATTACAAGAAAAAAAAACAAACAAACAAAACAACAACCTCTCTAGCCTGGCTTATAATAGATGCAGCAGGATTTATGCACGTTCTGCAACCAACCATTAGAGGAGAACAAAAAAAAAATGTCAAAAGGCATGGATAACAGGAAAGTTACCAAATTTTTTAATTTCCAAATGTAATTTGAATGATGATTGTGGTAATAGTGACACATTCAAGTTTCTACAATAAACTTCAGTCTACCTCAGTTTAAGAAAAAAAAATGTGGCAACACATGGTGCATAAAGACTGCTGTGTGTGTGTGTGCGCGTGCGCGCCTGTGTGTGTGTGGTCGACAGAGCCATGCTATTACCTCTGAACCTTTTTTTGTGATGTTTTTTGTGCATGAGATGATCAGAATCACCATGCTGCACTGATTTGAGGGGCACAGCGAGCAAAAACATTTGTTTCATCATTTTGTTATCTACCTCTTAGGTTCATGTTGAAATAGAGGCATTACTACATAGACTAGATAATTTTCCCAAAGATCATTGTTGTACAGATTAGATAATTTTGAAAATGGTCTGAAGTGTTTTTCCTGCATCTCTTCTTTACTAATTGGTTTAAAAACCACAAACTTATGTTGTAGTTTTAGCAAAGAAAAATGAGTTTCTTTTCCTTTTTTGACAGTGACCTTCATCTAGCCTTTAGGATAATTTTTTTTTCTTACAATGAATTTAAAATTACTGAAGTATGGAAAGTACATAGCATTTTAATTTTTGTTGAGGCTTAAGTCAGTTGGACGTTCCTTTCTTAACATTTGAGAAGGATTTGACTTCATTATTTTCCATTAAAAATTACTTTACAGATAGGCGCTGCATTTACATCTGCTGATTTAAATACTGTCATCTCTCTTAAATTTCTAGATTTAATATGGTATCTCATGTTTTTCTTTTCAATTGAGACTTGGTAATTTGGAGTATTTGGGAATAGCTAGAAAGTAAATACTGTAAATGATTTCAATATCCAGAAAGTATGGATCATTTTTCATCTGTAATGTGCCCCCCAATGCAGCTCTACTTGCCAGATGCCTCTGAATGGAATAAAGAGTTTAACTCCTATCATCAGATAAAGTTGTGTGGTGTTTTTTTAAATTAATGAGGCACAGGGACAGACTGTCCCGAGTATCTGCAGTGCTTTCATCAAGTTGGTCTTCTGTCCTTAATAACTGGGTAAGGATGAGCAGTAACCTACAGGTATTCCATAGCTGCTAGGATGGCCAGGTTACAATGCTTGCACTTCCCAAAACAAGCAGTGACTTCTGTGGCATGTAATTCATCTTCCCCCTCCCATCTAACAATGCCATATAGTCTCTAGAACAATCTGTGGTTCACGGTTTGCCTTGCACCGCTCACTTAGGCTCGTATGCTGTGTAAGGAATGTGGACTTGACAGTCCTGACTGTCAGGGCAAATATGAAGGAGATCAGAAATGCAGTAATTTTTTGGGGGGTGGGGGGAGAGAGTTTTTTACCCAGTCTTTACTGCAGTCTTGGAGTGATGAAACTTTGTCACCAAGGTGGCCCTAGAAGCTTGGACAGGCAGAACTAGTGGCAAACAAACATGCTGGCACCCTCTCATCCCAACCATGACCACCCTAACACACCACTTGCCAGTGAGGTGGTATCACCTCTCCATTTAGATCCTTGTTAACATTATTTGGAGTAGAAATGAGACCAGATGTTTAACTGAATGCTTACACGTGAGAGGGGAGGAGTTGGGGAATGAAGGAGCACCATGAATTACACAATTCTCTCTCTTTTCAAAGAGAACTGGGAAGCCCAACTTGTTCACCTTCCTACTTCACTGCTCATTTTCTGGGACCAACCAGCAGAAAGAGGGAACTGAAGAAATGATGTCTGTAGAAAGCACTGCACAGAGTATCACATTTCACAGGGCACCTGAAGCTCATTTCTCCATGTCAATATCGACCTTTCTTCTCAGAACCTGTCATTTGAGCAACTTAAAAAGTCAAGCCTTGCTCTGTACTGCTGCTCCATTTGTGACAGCACAACCCGTTTTAAGCATTTGCTTAATCATAACATTTTTATTTGCTTTTACCTTCCAGAGCTTTTATTCATAAGCTGCAGTTTCCAAGGCATGCGCTCTTTGTATCAGTTTCCATTAAACAGAGCATGTGTGCTGTGCAAGAGAGCCTGGGCTTGATATGGTGCTAGGGTGTAGGATTCTTTAACATGAAAAACCTGTTGAGAAAGCACTCAGGCTGGGCTCTAACAGAGATGTTAGCTCAAGTGACAGACACAAACACTGAAAATGAAGTTACTCAGATGCAGTGCAGGAAATCTGAGAAATTATGACAAAAGTTTAACTTGTTGGCTTCTGTTCATCAAGGCTTTACAGAGCCAAACCTACAGGTACTGTCCAGAAGGACTGAATGGTGAATCTACAGATTCATCGCACAAGCTGTTTGGTATTTTTATTTTACCCAGAAATCACCTGATCTATCCAACTGAAATCATTCCCAAATGCTTTCTTTCCAAAAGGGCTTTAGTGTTGCACAGTACTGATCATCCAGATTGTCTGGGTTAATTCCTACATCCCAGCTAGGACTATCAGGCCATAGTCTCACCAAGTCTAGCAGGTAATGCAGCTTGGGCATTGCAGTAGCTCAGCAAATATTAGAAATGCTTCCTTTAAATGAATCAGGACCAAGTCCTTTCCCTGGGCTGGCAGTTCTGACTGTTTAATAGCAACCAATGGATGTTCACAGAACTCCCTTTCACAATATGCTTTGGCAGTTGAATAGCTACATTTGTTTATTTTACTGGTTTTTGTCTCCTCTGTTTTCATTTTTTTTGTCTTATCTTACAGACTACTAACCTTTTTCACCTCCTTAGAGTGCTAGTCTGTTCACACAGCTGTTCCCTCTCTTACTGCTCTTTTTCTGGGTAGACCTTTTGTTACTGCTCTTTCACACAGGATAGTGTATGTGGTTCTGGTTACTAAATGTGGGTTCATATAATGGTGTAGTAGTTACTGAACCTACCTCTATTTATCACATATTATTTATCCACAGCAGCAGTAAAAGGCAAATGTTTCAGGGAATGACTCAAAGTTGCTCCCACGCATCACTCCTAGGAGGAAATGCCTGATTTAGAACCCATCAGGCTGTAAGACAGCCAAGGTTATCTTTCTCCCATGTGATTACTTTCAAGAAGTATCAGGAAGCATTTTGAAAACCTTTCTCTGCAGTTATATTGCCCAACAAAATATTTGTTTTGTGGGCAAAGATGTTTTATCTGCATGGTTTAACTACACTTCAAAAAACATCCTTTGCTTAATTCCAGAACTATCTGCTACCTTGTATCAAGGAGCAGGTGAACTTGTAGGCAGTCATTCATTAAAAAACAGAAGTTAGACACAGCAAGAAAACATGACCTGAAATAGAGGGAGAAGTGGGTTTTGGTTTGTTTGGATTTTTTTCAACAAACACACTTCCTCCTGAACACAGCTACAGGCACAAAAATCAGGCTCACTTTGAGCATTACAAACAGAAGCTGCTGCGCAGGGCAGAGATGCAGACAGGGCTTGCAGTAATTTGTGGGGCTATGAGGTGGAAAAGGTGATTGCCCTCAGGATCTCCTGTTTCTGCTTTCTGATACACTGCAGAGCAAACTTCTCCAGGAGGAAGAGATCCTAATTCAGCGATGAAACCCGTGTTCTGTAGTGCACAAAAGCATCTCGTCTTACACAGACAAATTGGTTGCCACCTTGAAGTTCTTTAACTGGTTATCAGCCATGCATCACTCACACTAAGAACACCCTGAACAGTGACTTCTCAAAGTGCTAAACAGTCCATTAGCAGCAACTAATACCAGTGACCAAGAGCTTCCTATAGAACTTTGTTCCCACTTCAACAAGGTGAAGGTTTTCACTGCCATAGTGTGTTGCCATAGTTGAAGGTTTTCACTGCCTATTTTCAGAAAATAGGTGAGAGAAAAACTAGGAGAGGAGTCAACTGCACACGCAGAATGAATCCTTTCACACGAAAACAAGTAATTGAACCACTTCAGTTTGGGGCTTTTTTATTATTAAAACCAGGTTTGCCTAGGCTGGAAAACTGATTTACTGTTCTGATAACTCAAAGCACATTTATTTGTCATTGTTGCTCTTGGCTTTTATGTCCTCAGTAACACCAGTCTGTCTTCTGTCCCCCTTTCAGACCATGACTGGCTTTATTGTGACCAGAAGCAAATGGCTTAACACAAGAAGCATCATCTCAACTGTACTATTTCACAGTTTTTCCTTGCAGCACTCCAGTTTGTTTTGCACTGACACTACAGGGTATCTTTCACAGATACTAGAAAAACAATTACTCTAGTAGCTGAGCAAGAGTTGCAGCTTAAGCAGCTGTCTTTGCCCTGCTCTTCTCACTGCAAACTCCACTAAGACAGTGGCTCCCCTGGGAAGCTCTGACAGGACTCCTTCTTTGACACTGGACTCTTATCTTAAGGGTTTTTTCCAATCTTAATGATACCATGATTCTGCTCACTTTAGCTTGTTCAGAACTCTACCTAGGCACATCCAATAAAACCACTGGTTTGTACTGATCAACTGTACTAACTACTCAGTTCTCAAAGCTGTATGACTTATGGCACACTCATTCTCTTTCCGTGCTTTAGTAGCTGCTTTAAGTTCTTGTCTCAAGATGATCACTGCTGTTAGGAGTCAGTCCAAATACAAAGTCTTTTGGCAGGGACTGTGGAGTCATCTGTGCTAACTGGTCATCGTAGGGACCGAGAGTCCACAGCTTCTCCAATTCATAAACTTCCCGTGCCTCTGGCAGCATGAAATGCACCACTATGTTACCTGCACAGAACAGAAATTCACAGTGAATTATGGAACAGTTAAGCACTACTACACCTTCAGCTGAGCAGAGAGTTCAAGCCTTAGCCCCTTTCTGGATAGATACAACATATCAGCTGGTAAAAGTCCCTTCCTAGCTGCTGCTTCCAGTTCTCAAGCAGTGTTAGGAACTGGTCAGTCCTTCCAAAAACTCCAAGGCTACAGTAACAACATAAACACAATACTTTAAAATAAGACTCTATCACAAGACTCCAAACCAAAGAAATTATGACTTCTATGGGACAGAAGGAATACAAAAGCAATTTTACTTGAAAGAGTCCCCCAAGGTGACAGATGGATTTTCAGCTTTCTTGTATTGACAACATTCTGCTAAAGCCAAGTAATTTTTCCTAGGTGTCTTGCTCACACTTCTCAAGTGGTTTTTACAATGAAATAGGTTCAAACTTTGACATACTAAGTTCTTCTGGTTCCATTAATTCTGTGCAAACAACAGCAGAGAATGTTAATTCCAGAGTTCATCTAATGCATTTTCTGTAATGATGCCCTTAAATTCCAATTGATTTTCACTTACTACTGTCAATAATTATTATAGTTAGGTAACCAAGGCTTAACATCAACGGCTGCAGTGCTCTTCACTCATCCATAAGTGAAGCTTCATCTTTTAGGTCAAAACACCAAGCCAGGGGGTGAGATTCTAAAAGCAGCAGTGAAGGATAATTGCTTTTTGCATGCAGTCTTTTATATTAGTGTAGAGTTTCACACTTGTAAAATAAAGAACTAAACTCAAGTTGTCAGGACGAAGGTTTTACCCCACGTGATGGTATGATCTGGACAGTGAAAAAGTCTGTTCAATAGTTCACTAGTAAAGCAGTGTACAATGTGCCCCCGTTTACCCAAACATGGATTACAGAAACCTGAGGAAACTGACTGAAGTAGCTTTTTTTCCCCCCACTATTGTTGCCTTCAATTTACTAGGACCTGTTTTAGCCACTGAGGAGTAGTTACTGTTTTTCCTCAGTGCCAAAGATATTTAATGGAAAATCACTTATTATCTCAATGAGTTCAAGCAACAATTGGAATTCCCAAATAGCAGAGTACTGTGAACTTTCCATTGCAACCAGAGTTCATGATGGGATGCTTCTGTCAACAAAAAGCTCATGCAGAACTTTGTTTTTCTCAGATTCACAAATATTTACCAAAATCAATGCACAGCCAGTCATCTGTCTCTTTTCCTTCAATCTGAATACGAGGATCACCTTCTTCTTTGAGATGCTTGTACTGAGAAAAAAAAATGGCAGAAAACTAAGTCTTTTGCATTTATTTAAAAAGCACTCAAACTTAACAGAGAAGCTTAACTTTGTTGAGTTGTTTTAAAGTTTAAATGGGTTAGAATACTTCATGCTGGTCCTGGGGTCTGCACAAAAGGAAAAGGCTAATATACACTTGCAGTACTGGAAGATACGTACACATTTCTCAAATCTGAAATCCTAATGCTCTGGATTCCCACACTCTTGCCCAATAATTTTGCAGGTATTATCAAGATGAATACTAAATACAACTGCTTACAGTAGTCTGGGTCCCTATAGCTGTCACCACCACCAGGTTTTATTTCTGATACCATTCACTGGTGGTTTACACTGTCAGGTTGAGGATGCAGAAATGGAGATGCTGAGCTTACTCTCTTCTCAGATGGAGGGGAGTGGGGCAAAACCAAATTTCATCCCCTGCCATGAGGAAGGCATTCAAACCAGCCTCCTGCCTCTTCAGAGCACACACCCAACACTCACTGCAAGCTGGGGGAAGCAGCACACTGACTTCCACCTGGGAGAGAGCAGGGGCAGCTCAAAGCAGGACTGCACAAAGCCAGGGAAAGTGGGCAGTTCCCCATGCAGCACGTGGTGGCTTTTGTAGATGCCAGCTTGAGAGGCTCAGCTCTCCCCAGCCAGTACATGAAGAACCCAAGCACCCATCAGAGCTGGAGAAATTTGACAGCTCAAGGCTCAAGTATGGTCACTTTCAGATGTGGCCATAACCTACTTGTTCCTCTGCAAGGAGTATAGGTAGAAATGGCTTCAACAGTCCATTCTGCCATGGCAAACAGAACACAAAACAGCATGGCTGGCGGGCAAATGAGTCCCACTTCACTGGGAATGCAATTATCACAAAATGCAGCTGTTCCTGGCTGCTCCACACAATGTTAGCTGCTGGATAACAATGTTACTTTGCAAACCAGCATGGAAAATTTTCAAAATGTTGACTCAGAACCAATTCTACCTTCCTTTCTTTAAGATGTGAGGTATCTTCAAAAGACTCAAACAGTCTCTGCTCAAACTGCTAAAAAGCCCTTCTACAAGTTTGCAAGCCATCTTATGTTTAAAAGACATAGGTCTTTAGAGGCTGTGTAAGGTGAGCAGATTACAATACAGCCAAGTGTTAGCTTCTTCCTCCAGTGAAACCAGATGGGGATGTGGGCCTTTGCCATTCACAAGCTCCTGGAAGTAGAACAGGAAGGTCTCATGCTACACCTGAGCACCTCTTTGTTTCACTGTGAGTAAATCATAAAGCCTGGCAGCATTCTGGAGCACCTATTCTGTTTTACATCTTAAGCTTCAGCTATGTTTTACCTAGAAAAACTTTCAATGTTAGATGAACTCAGCCACCCCCACGGGCTTGACCAGGCTTCCCAGTCTCTCAGGATGCCCAGGAGGACACCACAACTCCCAAGAGGCTCTGTCCTTGCAATATTGCTGCTTTCACAGCCACCAGAGGGTGCAGCCATGAAGCCCAGCCACGTTTTGGTACGGCAGGTGGTACTCTCTGATCTTGCCTGGCCTGGGGGAAATGTAAAACTGTTAAGACTAGCAAGTTATACAAGCAATAGAGTTTAAGCACTTTGATTTAGCCTACTCAAATCACATTAATGCAACTTCCAGCTTAAGGCAAAATTTTGGTTTGCAAAGATGTACCAGCTCCTGGAGAGAACACAAGAAACTCCCCATACCTCCTCAGAAAGGCCCTGAAAAGCTAAACCATCTCTCCTGATCTCCTTTCCCCCCATGAGTCTCACAGCTGAAACCAATAGGACTGGAGGGAAGAAAGCAAAACTAGAGTGAAAGGAAAAACGGGGTCAGGAAGGGAAAGAAAGTGGGTGGTGAGAAGGCAAACTCCAGGCTGGGTACAGACAGCTGACTGAGATGGGGGCTGGTCATATTCCTCACCCTGTTCTTCTTAACAGTTGCATGGCTCTTCTCAGTGGGAAATTTTCCCCCTCCCTGAGTCTGGGGCCCATCTCTAAGCTCTACCTGTAATTTTATTCTCCATTTCTGTACTGAAAAGTTCTCTTTCTTCCAAAGCCAAACAGCAGAGGATTTCTGTGCAAGGAGGGCGGCTGCTGCTGCTTCTCCTCTCCTGCAGTACATACACAGCAGGGTGACAATTAACTACCAGCTGGTTTAAAGCTCATGAGGGGATCCTGTGCCTCTTAAGAGGCCAACTTTTTTTCCCAGCCCTAAAATATACCTGAGAAAGTGGAAATTTTAAGGATACGGGTTTGAGAACAGTCAGATAAAGCTATTTTGAATGGCTGGGAATAGCAATGGTGCTCGCTGGACAAAAATAAAGGTAGAGATAGGTTGTCGTCACCATCTCACATTATTCATGTTCTAGTCACCCAACTGTGATGTTCTCAGTGTTCTACATACAGAGAGGTCTGTTTCTAAAATATAATACCTATATTTTGTGTAGTACTGCTAAAGTAAAAAACCCACAGTTAGTTCCCAGATGTATTCAGGACTAAATGACATAACGTCATCAGTTTCATCTCACCTGGTACACCCTTACACATGCAATCCTAGGGGAATTCCTTTCACAACATTTAAAACCATTCCCAAAACTCAGAGAGAGCATGAAAAACTGCCTTACCATTTTCAGCATGTAATTTGCCATTGCATGAAGATGCCGTGTTGAAAATCCGCTCACAATTATAAAATAATCACAGTATTTTATTTCTGGAGATAGCTGGATGACACAGATGTCTTTAGCATTTTCTTGCCTCAGCAGTGCTACAACCAAGTCAATGTTGAACTTTGGAAGAACGGTATCTGGAGCACATGGAAAAAATAGTACAGTAGCAAATTTTCTTTTAAATTGCAAAAATAAACCATTTAAAGCCATAAAATAACTATTAACTGAATTATAGCCTAAGCTAGTCAATCACTGTGGAGTTTGGTTTGATACTGACAATGGAATAAGAACTGCAGATTTTTCAAAATCATTTTTACAGCCACCAAGGCTGAGAACTGAGCAATCTTCCAGTAAACAACACTATCACTAGATGTAACAGTTAGCTAAATGAAATTCTGATTTTTGCTAACTTACTTATTTCTTGTTGTTGCCATTTAAAAGTCAGTAATATCATCACACTTGTCAATGCAGATGAGTTAAACCTAAGTACTCCAACAGACATTATTAAAACAACAGACAAAATTGAAATTATTTCAGAACAATGCTTTTCAACTGTGCTAATACATTGTGATGAAACTATTCTAGAATCTTAAGTAGAGGCAACCAGTATTTTGAAAATGGAGCTGACATGATGTAGAGTGAAGACATTTTTATATCTGCAGGCTGAGTAATGCCAATTTTTTTTTTTTCCCTAGCTTGATCTGGTGCAGAGCATTATGATATTGTAGTCAAAGCTTTAGTCCTTCAACAGTTTAAGGAAACCAGCCTACAAAACAGTAAATCAGTGAAACTATGTTCTGTTCACACCATGAAATCAGTTTATTTCTAATTTGTCCTAATTAGGTAGATGCAACTTGTATGCATACTTTAGGCATAATTTGAATCTGTCAGCAATGGACGTCTGCCACTATAAAATGAATTTTAGTGCAGACTGCGCACCAGCACAAAGCCAAGCTTTACATTTCCCAATATAAAGAAAAAGCCAAACAAGGGAACAATAGCTACAATTCTGTGCATGAATGGGGATATGAAATTGGATCAGACCTCTGTAAATGTCAGGCTTTCAGCTCAGGGCACTCTTTCAACTTTTTGCTGTGGTCACACATCTTGAAAATTAGCGGCGGCCACAGCTCCTCCGGCACAGCGGTTACAGAAGCCAAATATTCGCCTGGTAGCCACATGAGAAGCCTCCAGAGCCTGCCTGGAGAACGGATGGCCTAAACACCACCAGGCACTGACCGTCACGGTCAGATCCAGGCTAGAGGAGCTTTGCTGAACAGCCACAGCCACAAACCAGCCCTGCGCACACAAGGCTCGTACCTGCAACGAGCCCTCGAGGTTGTTACCCAAGGGGGCGATTGCGAGCGCACGGCACATCAGCCCCTCCGGCCCCCTCACACACGGAGCTACACACGGGCTCCCTCACCACCGCCCCGAGCCCTCACTTTCCAGCACCGCTGCGGAGTCCCGGCCGGCCCGGTGCCGGTGCCGTCACCCCGGGGCCCGCGGGCTCGGCCGATCCCACCGCACTGGGCACGGCGCGGACCCTTCTCAGCCGCAGGGGCGATTCCACGCGTGCCGGGCAGCCCCTTCTTCGCCAGGCGTCACACTCCG
>VYXD01003799.1:30754-42232 GCA_013397195.1 Hylia prasina
GTAGCTTGGGACAGGGGGCAGGATGGGAGATGGGGATGTCCAGGTTGCAGCCGGGCAGAGAACAGGATGTGGGGTGGTTGTGAAGTTTTTGGGCGATGAAGATGGATTAGGGTGCTCCAAGCTCCAGGTTTGGGGTGTTCTTGGGTGAAGGGCAGTGGGTTAGGGCACTGCTGTGATCTGAGTGCTGTCAGAGCAGGGGACATCACTAGCACTGGTTTAAGGCCATCTCCTCTGCCATCAGAGCTCCCTGTGTGGTGAGAATGTGACAGTGTTTGGGTGTCTAAACCATGAAGTCCCACTGACATCTGGTGACAACACCTCGGTCACCTGTGAGACAGGTAGGCTGGCTGTGCATGTCCATCCTGCCATGCCCACGGGGTCACACTCCCCTGTGTCTGGCAAGAGGCTGGGTGGGGGGAGGCTGCAGAGACCATGGGGGCATGTGGCCCTGGAGCCTGGCACGGGGTACTCTGTCCCTGTTCCAGCTCTGTCCAGGGCAGGGGGCTGCACCTTGCTCTGCTCACCCAGACCTCTTCCGGCCCACAGAGTCTCTGGCAGGCTTCCTGCTCTCAGTTAATGCCACAGCCAGCCTCAGCCGCCTGCGGATCCCCTACCCACAGACAGGCAGCTGGTACCTGAGCCTGCGCTCGCTCTGTGCCACGGAGCATGGGTAAGTGCCCCAGCATATCCGGTCCCTGTGCCCCGAGGGGGGGTGTCCTCACTGTGACACGTGCCTGTGTGTGCCTGGGTCTGTGGGTGTGCCTGTCCCCTGCGCTGCGTGTCTCTGCTCATGTGGCTTTGCCGGCTGTGTGTCACCGTGTGAGTGCTGCGTGGGCAGGACGGCTCCATCTCGCGTCTGCCTGACCATCTGTGGGTCCCCGCGGCTCTTCCCTCTGTCTCGCGGTTAGGAAGTGCCTGTCAGCTCGCGAACGCCGGGCATCTGTCAGTGCCTCTCCGCCTCCGCGCAGGGCCCATCTGTACCCATGCCTGGGAGGGGACTGGGCTGCCGCTGGGAGGACAGGCCTCTGCTCTTGGTGTAAGGGGGCATCTCCGGTCAGACTGGGGCTCTGCTCGGCATCTCCAGGGACTGGTGCTGTGGCTCTGCTCCTAGCCTCTGTGTCTGCCTGGAACCCCGTGGAAGTGTGAGGCTGGTGTGTGTGTGTCTGTATGTGCAAGGATGCATGAGTGCAGATGGTGCTGCATGCACATTTGGTGCATGCATGCATGCAGCAGTGCATGCATGTTTGGGTGCATATGTGCAGCCAGCTCTGTGTGCATATTCTGGTTTGCACAAGCAGTCAGGGCTTTGTTCAATCAGTCAGGGCAGTGTATGTTCTGCACACACCCACGTGCAAGTTTGATTGCGTGAGGACACAGTCAGTGGACAGCAGACACACTTGAAGCTGGCACTGTGTGCATATTTGTGCATGTTGGGGTGCCTGTGTGTGCCCAGCCAGCAGCTGGTATGTGTTGTCAGCCTGTGAGGCTGCCTGTGCTCCTGGTGTGCTAGAGCTGAGGAGGTGCTAACAGTGCTTAGAGTCTTGTGCAGCACAGGGCAGTGGGGTTGGTGCACCTGCCCTGACTCCTGCTGTGTTTCTAGTTCATGCTGAGTTGCCAGTCACAGTCAATCCTTCCCTGATGGGTTCACACATGGGCATTGAAGGGCAGGGTGCAGTGGTTGCACAGCAAAACCCAAATGAAATAGGAACCAGATGCTAAAGGCAGAGGGGCTTTAAGTGTGGCCATGTTCCTGCTGCTCACTCAGGCTGGCACGAACAATTGAAGCACATAGGATCCTTGGGGACCAGCTCTCAGCTACCATACACAGCACTAAGGAAGCTTGCTCAGCCCCTTGATCTCCCATCACCTGCCAAGTCTGGGTGCGACAGGTGGCTCCTGCACCAGAAGCAGGAGCTGCTCAAGGGCACAGGGTGAGGGCTGACCCCCTTCTCCCACGCTGCAGGTTTGAGCCCTGCACCAACGTGACAGCTGAGGTGTACCTGCGCGCCTACCTCTCACCCTGCATCAACGACTGCGGCATCTACGGCCAGTGCAAGCTGCTGCGTACCAACAACTACCTGTACGCTGCCTGCGAGTGCAAAGCTGGTGAGAGCTGAGCCAGGCACCCACAGACCCCGAGCATCCTCCCATTCTTCTTGCGGGTCTTGTATCCCGGTATCCATTCATGCCAGACATCTGCAGGGTGCTGGAAAGGGGGTTCCCTGCTCCACCCCCCCCAGCCCCTGTGAGTGCTGCAGTGGTTACAGCAGCTCTCCCTGGTCACAGGCTGGAACGGCTGGGGCTGCACGGACAACGCTGAGGCTTTCTCCTATGGCTTCCAGCTCCTTTCTACGCTGCTGTTGTGCCTCAGCAATGTCATGTTTGTGCCTCCCGTGGCCATTGCTGTCCGCAGCCACTACCTCCTAGAAGCTGCTGTCTACATCTTCACCATGTTCTTCTCCACTGTGAGTGTGGCATGGGGCAAGTGAGGGGCAGGTGAGGGGCTGGGGCTGTGCAGGGCAGCTCTTACACCCTTTCCCTGCTACCCCAGTTTTACCATGCCTGCGACCAGCCGGGCATTGTGGTGTTCTGCATCATGGAGTACGATGTGCTGCAGTTTTGTGACTTCTTGGGCTCTCTCATGTCTGTCTGGGTCACTGTCATCGCCATGGCCCGGCTCCAGCCCATAGTCAAGCAGGCAAGTATGGGGAGGGGGCATGCAGGGCGGGCATGCAAGAGATTTATCCTGATGGGTGCCCCACTGCCCCACAGGTGCTGTACCTGCTGGGGGCCATGCTGCTCTCCATGGCCCTGCAGATGGACCGTCACGGGCTCTGGAACCTGCTGGGGCCCAGCCTTTTTGCTTTGGGGATCATGGCCGTCGCCTGGGTAAGATGGTGTCCCTTATGTCCCCATCCTGGTCGTGCTCAGCATCCTGCCCCTGCCAGCATCTCCCCTCTGCTGCCTTCACCCTTCTCCATGAGCCCCACTCCCTGGCTCCTGAGGGATGTGTCACCATGGCACAGAAGCTGTGCCTGTCTCTGCTGTGGGTCCCCCTTCCAGCCTGTCCTTTCCCCACCACAGACGGCTCGCACCATCCGTCGCCGCCACTGCTACCCACCAACCTGGAAGCGCTGGGCTTTCTACCTGTGCCCAGGAGCGCTGATTGCAGCGGCGGCCGTGCTGCTCTACGCCTTTGTGGAGACAGAGGAGAACTATTTCTACATCCACAGCATCTGGCACCTGCTCATCGCCGGCAGCGTCGGCTTCCTGCTGCCGCCCCGTGCCAAGTCCAGCAGGCGCCTGGGGCCACTGCCCCGGCGCAAGGGCTGTGGGTACCAGCTCTGCGTCAATGAGCAGGAGGAGCTGGGGCTCGTTGACCCCGCTGTGGCCTCCATCAACAGTATTTGTACCAGCTGATGCTGACACCAGCTCAGACTCCTCTGTCATGGACAGCAGCCCTGTGGGGCTTGGCACCCAGTCTCTTTGCTGGCCACTCATCTGTGGGAGTGCCAGGACTCCTCTGGGCCGGCACACAACCACCTGTGCCACCCTGTTCTTCCAATTACAGCCTGATTGAACTTGTCTCCAGGGGTTGCTGTGGCTCAGTCTGGGGCAGAGCTGTGGGGTCTCAAGGCTGAGCTGGGTCACATTCCTCTCTTTGTGAGGCTACAGAATTATTGAGGGGATGTGGCTGGGTGTGGAGGGTATGAACAGAGGAGGACAGAGCTGCTATTCTGTCAGCGCAGGCTCTCTGTCAGAGCTGCTATTCTGTGGTGGCTGCTCTGGAGCTGATGCAGCTCTGACATAGAGCAAAGTGGCTGGCAAGGGTGGGGAGCAGAGGCTGTAGTCTTCTGGCTCCTGGCATGACAGGTTGCAAGGCTGGGATGTCTTTGTTGGGGCACTGTGCTCTCACAGGATGGCTGTAATGTCTGACCCAGGAGCAGCAGTGCTGTACCAGGGCATCCGGGATCCTCTCCAAGCCTGCAGGACTGTGGTGAGACCATAGCTGTGGGTGTAGGTGCCACTGGGGGATGATTCTGGTGCTGCCTGCCGTGGCAATGCACAGGTCTGAGAGGGCTCTGCCTGCAAGGGCCACAACCCCAGGAACCCACAGCTTGTTGGTGGTACCCCACTGCCTGGGGCAGCCTGCCTCAGCACCCTGCATGTTGCTACACCCAAGGACCAGTGGACTAGTGATCCTGTGTCCTGCTGTTGCCACCATCCCTTGTCTCTGCAGGGCCCTGGGCTCCAGTGGGAGGGGCATTGCATGGACTGTACCCTGTGACCCAGCTGGGACAGCCCCTTCTCAGCCCCTGCTCCTTGTTTGGCTTATGGTCAGACCTGTGCGGCCAGTGGTGACCGTGGTGTGGTGACAGACATCTGGGCTGTGTGTGTGCCTCAAGGACAGGGGGTTTTCACTCTGCTTCAGCAGCTCAGAGGGGTCAAGGTGGGCCAGAGAGATCAGGGAAAGTTTCACTGACACTTCTCACCCCACTGGGGACTTCCCCAATCTCCTGAGAATTTCTCAGCCCTGCAGGAGTCTTCACGGTGGAATCGTGAGGCAAAGCTCTGCATCCTAGCAGCCACATCCTAGCTGAGCAGAGCCCACCCGCCAGCAGCCCCCCTCCCTGTGCCCCTGGGGACAGAGTTCGGCACAGGGAGATTTACTGGATGCTTAACAGGATTAGCAACTGCAGGCGGGCAGGCAGCTATGTAATAGGATTGCAATCTAATTAAAACTGCTGCTTGGGAGCTGGGCCCCAGCTGGCCAGAGTGGGGTGGGCTTAGGGGTCTGTGGGGGCAGCTGGAGAGGACTGTGGGGATGGGATTGGCAGAGCAGGAGGAGGAGGGATGAGCTGGTGAGGACCATGGCTGTGGTGGTGAGTTCAGGGGTTTGTTGCCTCTGTCTCTGGGCCTTGGGGTGGGATATGCCCATGGGGACCCAGCCTGGTGTGGAGGTGTGCTCCTGGGGCAGGAGCCAAGGAGTGGAGAACCTGCATCTGCCACTCTCCTTCTCCCTTCTCTCTCCTTCTCCCCTGAGCTCACCCTCCAGCCCTCTCTCTGCCATAAAGAATGTCCTGTCTGGTCTGGCCAGGTGGCAGATTAAGGATTAATTTTTTAATTAAGTCCAATAGGACCCCACTGCAGCAGCCTCCAGAGGATGACGAGCTCAGCTTTAGCTTTCATGTCAGCAAGAGGGTGGAGTGGAACGCACTGGGGCACAAGCTTGTTCTACATCAATGCACCCCAGTTTCATGGAGGTATCAGAGCTGCATGCAGCATCCTTATCCATCCCTCATCCCCTGTCTCACTGCTGCAGGGCTGAAGTGCAAACATGCTGCTTGCCAAATTTGTGAAGACTCTGCAATCACAGAGCCAGTGGTGGGATGAGGTGTCCTCTTGAAAGCAGCTGCACAGCCCCTGGTCTGCCCCACAGCAGACACCATGGGGGTGACACATGTGGGATTGGACCCTTGAGGTGTCCTGGAAGAGGTAGGCAGGGGTTTTAGCCAGGAGAGCTGCCCAGGGAAGCCTGGAGGAGCCACACACCAGCTCTGTTAGACTCTGCTTTTCTGGGCTGCTGGTGTGGCTCAGAGCTCCCTCTCCTTTTAATTAAACCTGCAACCGCATTTTTCATCTCAAGGACAGGCCATGCATCCGACCGCACTGCCCGGGAGGGAGCTTGGCCAAGCAGCACTGGAGGGGATCCAGGCATTCTCTGCCAGCCTAGCTCATCCCTGGGGACCCGTGGGCTGCCTTCTGAGAGCTGGGAATCCCCATTCTCACTTCATCTCCCATTCCCATGGTGGGCAGAAACCCATTCCCCTGCCCAGTAGGCCAGCACAGCTCAGGCACAGGTCGGTGCATTGCAAGTGCAATGCAGTGTTGCAGGACAGAAAGGTTTTTGCTCACTGCTCCAGGCACTGAGCATGGAGAAGCAGGTCTCTCCTGTGGGATACCCAGCACAGGGGATATGTGTGCCTCTCCCACCAAGCCTGTCTGGGAGCATGCTGGAACACACCGTGGGAGACTCCAATTCCCCTCAGTCACTCCTCCTTTGTTGCAACACCAGGAGCACCTGTGTTCATCCCTATGGGTCTAGTGAGCTTTTCTGTCATGGTTCCCCATAGCCTCCAGCCTCTGCCCCATGAGGATGCACTTGGGGTGAAGGCTGGACTCTCTTGCCTTCCCCTCCTGCTCAGAGAGTNTGACTTGGTGTGTGGGGCAGTACAAGCCTTCACAGCCTCTGTCGTGACAGGTAGGATGCAGGGGACACAGGGGATGCAGGAGAAGGCAGCAGCCCTGGGAACACTATCATATTGATTCAGCCTCCTGTATCCCAGCTCCATCCTGCCTGCTGGGCTGTCAGTGCCATTGGGTCAGCACTTCCTGCTCCAACAAAAGTTTCTTGAAAATATGCATCCCAAACACTGTACCTGTGCTTCCTGCCACAACCCCCTCCCCGCCAGTCCGCACTAAAGAGGTTCTCTGCCTGTTGCCCTCACTCTGCCCTCCTCAGGGGCTGCCGGACCCTCCTACCACTGCCTGCCCGATGCCTGCTGTCCAAACTCATCACCCAGCAGCCCTGACGCAGTCTGTCATTGCAGATGGCAATTGCATGCCATGCAATTTTAATGTGTCAGGCCTGAATTATTGAGCCCTGCAGCAGGCTGCGTGCACGCAGGCAGGACCCGGCATCCCTCCTCCCCTCCCTGCCCGTGTGTGCCTGACCAGGCAGCAGCCGGTGAGGGCTTGGCAAGAGGTCCAAAGTTTTGGGGTCTCTCTGGGTGCACAAGGGTGCTGTGCCCCTTGCAACCCTCCGTGGTTGGGAGGTGTGGGTGAAAAGGTGGCTGGTGGTGTCACCAGATTGGTCACCTGGGGGTTGGTGAGTCCCCAGGCAGGTATGTAGAGAGGGATGTGTAACTGTCCCCACCTCAGCATTTTCTCCCTGAATCCTCATGAAATCCCGGGTCTAGAGGCAACAGATCCCCCGTAGCTGTGCTGGGAGTCCTCACCCCTCCTGCTCACTGTGCTGCCAGACCCCAGGGGGCAAAGCCTTTCCACCCCACTCACTGTAAATCCCATGGCAGATACAGACAGAGCTTGCTCCCTGGCCGGACATGGCTGTCACTGTGCTGCTCTGGGGATGATGAAGGGCTCAGAGAATGCCCTGGCTGCTCTCTTATTTTTGCAGTTTGCCTGAAGCACCCTGCAGACACTCGATGATTTTCTCATCAGAGTAGCAAGGCTTGACTGCCCTCCCCACACAGACCCATCCGTCACCCACGACTGGCACCACTGTGCAGCTCACAGGCACTGGACCTGCCTGCCCTGCTCAGTCCCTGGCTATCCCTCAGTCCTGCAGGCAGTGCCTGCACCGTGTGCAGCCTGAGGAAGCAGCTCTGTGCATGCGAAGGGACCCTGTTTTCCCTGGGGGAACCCACACACAGCCTGCTTGCTCCCTCCTCCTTCTCCCTCATGCCCTAGCTCCAGGTCTCATCCTCCCTGCTGCCTTCCCCAGCCTTTAGGGGATGGGATCAGGGACCCCTCAAAGCTTCAGCCCCAGTCTGCTGCATGATGGGTGAGGATCATGTGGGAGCCAGGCACTCACAAGTAGGAGATACAGCTCCAGATGGAGAAAGCCCAGCTCCAGTGCCACGGGGCAGCTCTCCAGGGCCCTGTTCCTGGGAAACAGCCTGCCATGGGTACCTGTCCCACAGAACTGAGACAGAGCTGAGCATGACAAAGTCATCCCAGAGCAGGGACAAGGGGTTCTCAGGGGGACCCAGGGCACAGAGAGCCAGCATTGTCCCAGCAGCACATCATGTCACAACACCTGGAGAAATGAAACAGAAGGGTGGCAGGGCATGCTCGGTTTGGCACGAGGGTAGGGGTTCAGGAGCCTTGGAGATGAGGGACAAAATGCTTGGTTGTACCCACAGGGACCAGAGCATTGCAGGGGGAATGTGTCAAGGGACAAACAGCAGCTGCCATGGTCACATGGCTGGGAGGGAGCAGCAGACAGGAAAGGGGGACACTGAGACATGGGAAATCAGGAAAATGTGGTGGTGATGCAAAGCATCATGATTTTCAGCTGCTGTTAATTGAGTTTCTTGGAGAGTTTGGTGGGGAAACCTGGGGGGGGACTGGACTCAGGGCTTTATCGCTGGCAATTTAGAAGAGGGCTGTCGAAGTCCTGCTCTGTCGAGCGGAAAAAACACTTGAGTCGTGTTTAACTTCATCAAGGGAACTGCATAGAAATCAGGGAGCTTGCTAAGAGGAATTAATAGAGCAGCCAGGGGGGCAGATTGCCTGCAGACAGCATGAGAACTGCTCAGATCCGCATGCTGGAGACTTCCAGTAAATGAACACGTCCTTTAACAAGATTTGCAAGGCCAGCATGGCCAAGGAGCAGAGTGAATAAATGGGTGGGAAAGGTCATTCCTCAAGGAAGGGAGCTGTGCCAAAATGAAGAGCACATGAAAAGGGGGGGGGAGGTTACATGAAAAACCAGAGCAAAACAACCCCCAAAGAGCCTTTGAGAAAGATCTTGGCAACAGCTTAAAACTGCAAATAATTTTACAGTGCTAAATTTGCTAAATTGTTGCCATAGCAATGAGAGTTTGGGAATGTCCAGGGGAGCATCAGGGTGCTGCAGCTCAAATCTATCCCTTGAGATGAATCTTGGGGTAGGATCTGTGAGTCCTTCAAGCTTTTTCTTTTAGGACAAAGAAGTCCTAACAGAAATCAAGTGTTTCCATTCCTGAAGCAGATATCTATGGCCCACAGAGGGGTTGATGCTGAAGGAGCAGCCTTGGCACATCCTGGCTGGTGAGCAGAGAAAGGACTGCGATTGCAAGGACAAAGTCTACAAGTACAAAATGCAGCTGCACTTGCTGTCAACTGGTAGAAAATTAAGGCAGTTGCTCTTGTGAGAAATCAGCCTTGCACCAACAGAAATCAAGCTGTTACACCAAATGCAGTCCTGGATAAATTTATCTTAAGAAGCAAGCCTGCAGAGGAAGATAAAATCATGTTAGCAGAGGCTGAGAATGTTGTCCATAGGATGCAAAGCCACTGTTCCCTTTATGGCTTGCAGATTAAAGTTTTCCCTTAAAAAACATTTCCCCCCACTCAAACACTACTGCTAAAATTTCCCTTGAGTCCCAAGTGCTATGCAATATGTTGTTATGTATGAACAGAGCTCTCAATGGAGACTGCATTAAAAAAATCATATTGAAGCTTCCTATTGGACTGCGAGAGGTGCCTACAATGAGAGGAATATTACAGATTATTCTTACTTTACATAAATATGCTTCATCACCACCACAGCTAAAACACAAGGCTCTGCATTTTGAAGAGGAATGTTTTTGGCTTAAATTAAATGGGCTTGGAACGAGTGCAATCCAGAGACTCCTGGCTCAGCAGGAAGGGAGGTAAGTCCCTGAGGGCTCCATTTGCCAAGTCCTCCTGAGAAGCTTTGCCCCAGGGCTTGCCTGCAGTCAGCAAATCTCCTGCCAGCACTACTACAAATCCCAGATGAGCCCATGAGGATTGTTGCTCTAATTAACTAATGAAGTCATCTCCTGTTGGGAAGGTGGATAATCTGAGCTGGAGGTTTCCTCCCTGTTGGGGGGGAGGCCCTGGAGCAACACCCACCTCCTCTCAAGGGACCTCATAAATGTTTGTACACCCTGAGACTGTACTTGCTGCAGGGAGGTGCCAAGTGCTCCCAAACACAGCATCTCCCTTCGCCCTGCCTTCAACCTCCTTCAAAAACCCATCTGACCCCATCCTCTGCCTGGCAGGTCCAAAGGCACCTTGGCTGCTCTCATTCTTGAATTTTCACTTTGGTCTCATAATTTTCAGGCAAATCACAAGATAAAAATTAATGTTTGAGGAGAGTGAATTCTGTGCAGGATCTCCCTGAGCTGCAGCCATGCACAGCACAGGAGGATCCACTTCAAAGGGAGGAGCCACTTCATTAGAAAAGAGAACTAGGGCTTTTGATATCAAGATAAACATCCTGATACACATCAAAGCAGCTTCCTTTCCTTGTCCTTAGACACCCTCTCCTGCTTCATTTAAGTTCTGGATTTTGGAATTATACCTCTGCCTAATCCATTCTGTGCTGCATCCCATCAGGATGGTTGTTTGGCGGGGGAGATTCTGGGTGCTGTTTTGTGGTATGTGAGACCTTCAGGTCATGTCCATGAGCCTAAGCACTCTGTCATTGCCTTCTGTTCCACATAGCTGCTGGTGGAAGTGATTCTATTTCCATTGAAAAACATCATGTTTTTAAAAGAAAGTGCAATAGAGAAGGGGCCAAAAGCCAGCTGGGCTGCCTGAGAGCCCAGTGACATCCACCCCTCTGGACACCCTGCCCGAGTGGTTGCAGGCCCATCCCTGGCAGCAAGTTGGGCATCCAGTAGCCTGGGAGAGAGGACTGAGGCGTGAACACTGACCACTGGCAAAAGGAGAGGCGTGAGGACACAGGGGCAGTGTGTTCGCAGAGTGCTGGTGGGAGTCACATCCACCATGGTAAACCTCTCCTACAATATTTGGAGATTATGGGAAGGATTTTGTAAGGCTCAAGAGCCATGACCTGTTCCTAATGCCACTACCTTGTGCTTTTGCTGTGGCCAGGGGCTTTATCAGGGTGGCCATTGGAGCTGGGCTGCAGGCTGAGCTGTGGCCAGAGGATCTGTGTACCCCTCACCAGGTCACCCCAAGCCTTGGGGCACTCACTAAGTGACTAATGCAGTGGGGAAGACACAGGACTCAACTATTAGCAGCCAACTACAGACACAGCCCAAAGCTGCTCTCAGGGTAGTCATTTGGGTCACACTACCTATAGCCCAGGTTTTCGAGGTGGGACTGGGCTCAAGTGGCCGCAGAGCACCACCTCCAGGTCACAGTGTGCCGGCTGGGAGCGACCTACAGGGGCAAAGAGCTCGCTGCCTGCTTACTGGCAGGTAACTACATTGTTTCGATTCTTCTAGATATTAAACGTAGGCTCTGGATTGGGGCAGGCCATGCAGGAGGGAGAAGATCAGGAGAGCGGTACAGCTTTGACTTGCTCCAGAACAGGTTAAAAACAGGGGGAAATCCTCCCCCCTAGCCTTCACTACCTTAGGGGTCCGTTCTAGCTGCCCTGGCTAGCTGGGTTTCAGCTGCCCTGTTGCAAGCTCTCCTGTGTGACAGAGGCAGAAGGAGTTGTATGCCCAGGCTGTCCAGAGCAGCATCCTCAATGTCTCTGGGCCACCAGACAGCAACTCTGAAAGTCCACCCTTTTTCCCGGGTCCTCCTGGCTGTCACTCCAGCAGTGCAAGTGCAGACACGCTGCATGTGTCTGGAGAGGGCGGATCTCACCACGCAGGGCTTGTGATGGACACCCCGAGGAAAGGCGACGGCTGTGTCTATCTCAAACCCTTCCACTCCTGCATCCCCTTCTGCCAGCCTGTTACCCTTGCT
>VYXD01003799.1:48772-60990 GCA_013397195.1 Hylia prasina
TCGTCCCGGGATCTGCGCCGGGCAGCACCGCGCCGCCGGTCACATCGGGAGCCGCACCGGGAGCCGCACCGGGAGCCGCACCGGGAGGCGCACCGACCGCCCCTGCGCCGCACCGAGCGCCGCGCCAGAGGCTGCCGGAAGAGAGCTCCGGGAGCCGTGTGGAGCATGTGCAGTCCCGGGAGGAGCCGCTGGGAAACATAGTCCTGGACGAGATAGCCTATATCGGCGAAAGCCAGCTCGGAGCGGGGTTGTCGTCTCCCGCAGGCTGCCGCGGTTCAGGGGAGCCTTGCCGCTCCCCCGTACGAAAGCATGGCAGGTAGGGCCGTCNNNCAGATAGGGCCGTCACGGTAGCCCTGGAGGCTGGGGCAGGGGAAGGAGCCCTCCAGCCCTCCATTATCCAGGGCTGAGATGCCGCTGTAGCCACGTGAAAAAAAAGGCGCTTGTAAGCAAACACCCTGTGGCCTTGCTCATTGGAGAGAGGGGCAGGGGAATGTGTCGTATGTCCCAAGGATACCCAGTCTTCCCTTGCAGGTCTCTCGGGCAGATCAGACTGAGCGAGCTACACTTGTTCATCGTGAGAAGGTTCTGGGTAGACCTTAAACACCTTTCCAGTACCAGAACGACTACAAGAGAGCTGGAGAGGAACATTTTGAGGTCCTTTACAACCCTATGACATGGCTGCTCAGCCATGCTTGAGTCAGCAGCCACTCCCATTGCTTGCTGCCCTAAAGCCAGGAGTGTGCGGTTCCCTCCTGCTGAGATCCCTCAACAGCACTGCCCCTTGCCCCAAGTGTCTGGCAGTCCCACAACCCCCCCGGACTTTTGTCCCAGGTGGTGCCTCTGGGGACCCCACCAGGAAGTGACACTTTCCATTTTGCATCACACCCGTCCGAAAAGTTGGGCTGCGAAAGGGTTGCCGCTGCCCCTGTGGGCTGCAGAGCAGAAGACCAAGGAAGGGATGGAAGAGAGTGTCACATACGCTGACCTGCGCTTTCTCCCCACACCAGGAAATGTCCCCCCAGCTCTCTCAGTGGGCAATTCCCCCCAGCTTTCTCTCTGCCCTCCTGCAGCCCCTTGGATTCCCCAGAAATGTCCTCCCAGACCTGCTCTCCCCAATCCCTCTCTTTGGGCGTCCTCTCTCAAACAGCTCCTCCCCCACCCTTGCAGACTGCCTGCTCTCTGGGTGGGGAGCAGGAGGGGCCCAAGGGCAGGGAATGCCCACGGCACCCTCATGCGACAGCACAGACATTTCACCTCTCTGCTCTTCCTGCCAAGCATTGCCTGCAGGGAGATAATTTCTAGGACAATCAAGCTGCTGCAAATGCTCTCCCCCATTTTTCCCAGGCTACCCCATTGCTTCCTGACATCCCACCTGGGATTTGCAGACATTTCCCGGCTCAAGGTTCCCCACGGGTCCCTCCAAGTCCCCTGCCCCCCCAGTCTATGCTAACTCCTTTTCTCAGCTCCTCAGCAGCGAGTGTGCCAGCCCTGGTGCTGGACAGCCCTAAGCCTAGGTCTCCTCTCCCTGATGCTCCTGCTGGCACATATCATCCTTGTCAGCCTTAGCTTCCACTGTAAGTACCAGCCATCTCGTGCCCCCATCTCTATAGAGAGGGTCCTGGGGTCAGGGCTGGCACCACAGCGCTTGTGTACTAACAGTCTGAGCTGCAGCTTCCCCATGGTGCTGGGCCCTTCTGCTTGGGGTGGAGGCCACTGAGGGTTCTGGGGCAAGCAGGAAAATGGGTGAGGCAAGACACACCACCTACGTGGCTGGAAGAGGAAGCTGGGTGACAGCGTGGGCTTGGGGAAAGCCACTCCATCGTATGGCAGTGAAAGAAGGGCAGGAGGGAGAGCGCTGATACTGAAATGAAAGACAGCAGCACTTCCCCCAAAAGCCTGTTGCGTGGAGGGCTCCCAAGCACAGCAAAATCTGCAAGGATCTTGGCAGGCTTGGTGTACCTAAAGCAGGGGACACCTCAGCCACCACCATGAGGCTGTCCTGTGGGAGGAGGCTGGCAGGAGACTGTGTTCCATGGGGAGGGTGAACTTTGCCCCCACAGCATCCCTGTGCAGTGTCTGGTCCCTGGCTGCAGGAGTTGCTGATGGGACAGCCTCAGTTCTTCCTGCCCATCCCATCTCAGCCCACTTTCTCCCTTGCAGGATCTTCCCAGTCCAGCACTACGCCAGGTCTTCCCTGGCCTGTGGTAGGGTGTCAGGTTTGGGACTTTTAGGTGGTGCGTGCGGGGAAGCCTTCAGATGGGTCTGCAAGCAGAGTGCAGCCACCTGCAGGGGATCCTCACCTCCTGCCTTGCTCTGGGGAAATGCCACCTACAGCTGTGTGAGGCCTGATGGCTTGGTGACCCCCAGCAGGTGCCACCAGCCTGTTCTCTGCCTGACCCCAGTGCATGGGTATTCCCAGGCTCTGCTGCCTCCTGGCCCAGACCTCTTTACCCTCCAGAATTCTGCACTTTGCCAGTAAATTCTGTCAATAACTGCAGCTGGCTTTGGGGTATGGGGGTGGTAGGATGGAGGTCCATCCTCCATCTCTCAGACTTGGTTGCATCACTGACAAGTGGGAAATTGCATGTGCTGCCCTGTGTCCAGGAGCCAGCACTGAGCCAGCAGCAATCCAAGCATCCCTATGGCCCAATGGCAGCTTGAAGCAGGTCCTGTGCAAGCTGGCACAGGTCCCATGAAAGCTCTGGGCTTTCTGATTGTGGTGTTTGCCTGGGGCTTTTGCTCCTTGGGGCATGCTACTGAGAGGTGACCCTTTGCCTCTGCAGTCCCATGGAGGACTTGGGCTGGGCAGCAGCTTTTTTGCTGCTGAGAAGGTTCCAGCAAACATCCAACGAACATCTTCACTTTGTTTTGATGCTGGGTGATGTGTGAGAGTCTAAAAGGCCTGCTAGGGCTTGAGTTGGAGTTGTTTGATTCTAGAGGCTATTCTGGTTTTGGTATAGACCACTGGGTTGTTCCAACAGCCTGCAGCTCTGGCACAGACCTTGCTGGCACTCCTTCCCAGCACATGCAAAAGACCAAGCCCACACAGCCAGTGCACCCTGTCAGCCTGAGCAGGACTGGGAGGCAGGAGGTGATGCATGAGGAAGTGTAGCCCTGCTGTGGGCTTGGGCTCTTCACAGTTGGGAACCTGGACGCAGAGGATGCTGAGCAGGAGGGAGCTCATTCACCCCCCACCCCCTAAATTGAGAGCATATGCAGGAAAAAACCCCCACTTCTTGCAAATAAAGCAACTACTTCTGCTTTTCTGCATATGAAGATGTGTCTCCATGCAGTATGGTCTTAGCCACATGCTGCCACTTGACCACAATGGAGAAGGACAGGACTGGGTTCCTGGACTGCTGCTGCCCAGCTGCCTGCATGGCCCAGAGCGTGGCCTACACTGACTTGCAGTTTTCTGAGGTCCCTGCTCACTGCCCCCATGTGCCCTGCAGATGAGGATGACATTCACTACAAGAACCTGCTGCTGGGGCTGGTGCTGACAGTGGCCAGGCTGGGTGAGAACCCAGCTGCCACTGGGTTCACTGCCACAGGGATACCCCAGCACAGGGTGAGCAGTGGGTGATGGCAGTGAGACCATGGGGTGATGCCCATGGGCACTCATCTTGTCCCAGGTTTCCCTTGGACGAGTCTTAGATGTCTTGTTCCACAGAGCGATTTATTCACAGCACAGTAACACAGAAACAGCTCAAGATGGTTCCTCTGAGGAGGGATGCACAACAAAGGAACCCCATGGCTTTTATCCCCTCAATGTCTGCTTGTGCTCAAGCCTTGTTCCTCCTCCTCAGTTCTCTTCTCCTGTGTCCATCCTCCTTCTTCCTCTTCTTCCTCTCTGGGTCCATCCACCTTGCTTTTGTCACCCATCTCCTTCGTTACCCAAATGGCCAGCAATTCCTACCTCCTGCTGTGTCTCTCAGTGTCCATATATCTGTCTGACACCACTCATCTTCCTGCCTTTTTCTATCCCAAAGGTTGGCAGTTCACAGCCTCTTGCCTTGGGCTCCCACCTAGAGCTCCATCTGCACTTCCATCTGCATCTCTACCTGCACCTTGCAAGCCCAGCTACCTGGAGCAGAGGTATTCCTTAACAAGGGGACAGCTGTACCAGTCTTCCAGCTCACCTCTGCTGCCTTCCACTCAGGGTGATTTGGTGAAGGTAGGTAAGATGGTGTCACTGGTGTCCCTTTGAGGATTCTATCAGTTTTCCTGGCTGCGCCTTGCCTCTGCCACTATTTGCTGCTGGCTCCTGTCTTGCCCTTTGTTATCCCCATGTCACCTGTCCAGAGCTGAGCTCTGTTCTCCCTCCTTGATACCAGGAAGAAGATGTAGCACACCTCCTGGGCATGCAACCATCCAGTATGGATGGGGAAAGCCAGGCAGGATTTACCAAGGGCAGGTGATGCCTGTCTGACCTGCTTGCTGCTGTGGGAACAATGGGCTGTGAATAAGGAGAGAGCAATGGGGGACGTTTATCATTAATCTTTGAGGTCTGGGACATGGTTTTCCATGGTCTCCTCATTGGCAAAGTGGGGATATATCAGGTCAGGAGAAGAGTAGAAGAGGGTGGGTGGAAAACCTGAATGGTGTGAGGGCTGCAGTGGGTGTCAGGAACACCCTTGTTTCCTTGGCAGTCACTGAAAGGTTTATCCTGGGGTTTATACTCCTTGGAGCCTTCATCAGTGCACTGGATGATGGGTGGGGGGTGGCTTCAGGCAGCTGGGGGGCAATACCAAACCAGTAGTGTGTATGCTGGAGGGCAGGACTGGGGTACAGAGAGGCCTGGAGAAATGGTCTGATGGGAACTTGCTGATACTGGAGTGGGTAAAAGGACAAATCCTGCAGCTGGGAAGAAAGGAGAAGGCACACATCAAGATGGACAAGTAAGCAACCATGCTGAACCAACCTGAGGAAACGATGAACCAGAGGCTGGATGGGGTCTGCAGTTGTTCTTGTAGTGGCAACAACACTGTGGGCAGTAGAGGCTGGAGCTCAGTGCTTTAGGAGCAGGGAGGATGTCTGGACTCTCCAGGAAAAGCCAGACACAGCAAGTCTTTGTTTTGCATGATAGCTGATACTGTAGGGGAATTGCAATCCTGTCTCAGCCTTGCCGTGCCATTGGGCTGGCTCCATCAGCATCCTTCTATGGAAATTCTCCTAGGAACTGCCCTCTCAGTCTGAAGTAATTTCCGCTTGTGCTTTTGCCACAAACCCTTGTGTAAAGTCTCTCTCCAGCTTTCTTGTAGCCCCTTTTGGTACTGGAAGGCCACAGGAAGTTTTCCCTGAAGACTCCTCCAGGCTGAACAATCCCAATTCTCCTCTTAGCAGAGATCTTCCATGCCTTTGATAATCTTGGTGGCCTCCTCTAGACTCGCTCCAACAGGTCTCTGTCCTTCCCATGCTGGGACCCCAGCTCTGGATGCAGAGCTCCAGGTGGGTCTCAGCAGAGCAGAGGGGCAGAATCCCCTCCCTCCCCTGCTGCCCACGGGGCTCTGGGTGCAGCCCAGGACACATTTGGCTCTCTGGGCTGTGAGTGCCACGGCCGGGGGATGTCCAGCCTCTCACCCACCAGCACCCCCAAGTCCTTCTGGGCAGGGCTGCTCTGGGTCTGTTCCTGCCCAGCCTGTGCTGGTACTGGGGATTGCCCTGACCCAGGTGTAGCATCAGCACTTGGCCTTGTTAAACCTCATGATGTTCCCATGGGGCACTCCTCAAGCTTGTCGAGGTCTCTCTGGATGGCACCATGTCCTTCAGGTGTGTCCTCACACCTCAGCTTGTTGTCATCTGCAAACTTAGTGAGGGTGCAGTTGATCCCACTGTTCACATTGTTGACAAAAGTACTAAATAACATGCATCCCAAGGTGGATCCCTGAGGGCCAACACATCAGTCCACATCAGGACACTGAGCCATTGACCACTATCTTCTGGGTGCAGGTGTCCAACCTTACCCACTGAACAGTTCACCCATTGAATCCATTTCTCTCAAATTTAGAGAGGGACTGTGTTGAGGGCTTTACAGAAGTCCAGATAGNTCACATTGTTGACAAAAGTACTAAATAACATGCATCCCAAGGTGGATCCCTGAGGGCCAACACATCAGTCCACATCAGGACACTGAGCCATTGACCACTATCTTCTGGGTGCAGGTGTCCAACCTTACCCACTGAACAGTTCACCCATTGAATCCATTTCTCTCAAATTTAGAGAGGGACTGTGTTGAGGGCTTTACAGAAGTCCAGATAGCCACATGTGTAGCCATTCCCTTGTTCACTGATGCAGTTGCTCCATTGTAGAAGGCCTGCGTTGGTTGGGCAGGACTTGTAGTGAAGCCTTGCTGGCTGTTTTGCTAAGTCCAGCTTAGCAAAATGGTTGCCAACACATGCCCCTCTCTGCAGGGACACTGAGACAGAGAGGGTGAGTGCTACTTCTGGACTCCCCCCACAGCCCAGCTGCGTCCTGGACAGGGGTCTCTCATCACCCTCCTTTGGCAGATGAAGCCCCACCACATTCTTAGGGATCATTCCCCCTTGGTGGCAGGGGTTTCCCCTTTTCCCCATGTTCCCAAGTCTTTCCAGTGCTCCTTCCTCTCTCTCACTGTCTTATCAGCGCACCTCCATTTTTTCAGGACCACCCTCATTTGCAGTTCCACTGCACCCCCTTTTGTTCCAAGGTCTCAGGATTCCCACATTCACATCCCAGAGTCTTAGGGCTCTTCATCGTCCTTGCTTGCTTTTCATGGTTTCAGTGTGTTCTCATTCATCCACCATGTTCTCAAAGCTCCCCATCAGTTTCACATTTCCTATACCGTCTCAGGACTTCCCAGCATTTTCTTGTGCTGATGGCCCCATTGTCAGAACCCTTTCCAGGCAGGACCCAGCCCAAAGCCCTGGGCAGGTGATGAAGGCAGAAGAAGGGGCAGGATGAGAGTCGTCAATGCTGAGAGAAGGGACAGGCTGTAAATCCACAGGCCTCCCCAAAATGGACAGGTTGAGGACATCAGTGTGTCACCCTCTGGCTCCAAAAAGATGCAAATGGCAGATCCTGCACTCCTGGCAGCCTTGGGGTAACAAAGAAGGGGGGAGCTGAGCTGTGCACTGGAGACCTGGGTCAGAGCTGCACTGACCAGGCAGTGGCACAGTACAAAGCAGTATAATGGAGTATGTGTGAGTGTGGGAGAGGGGAATAAGGTCTGTTTTCCATAAACCTTGATTTAAAGTAGAGACACTTTTTCCCAGCAGTTTGGCAACGCAATTGAGGAAAAGTGTGCACAGGGGACAGGATCTCAGGGTGCATCCCCAGGGCCTGTTCCTGAGTCCAGTGGTGGAGGGGGGTGGCAGCAGTCAGTCTTTGGCCAGAAAAGGAGATTGGATCTCAGATGCTCTGCTCAGCTTTGGGGTTTTCTCGCAGATCCACTGGAAGTGATTCCCACACCACTTGTTCCACATTTCCCCATTAATTACTGACCAGCAGTCTGAATAAGGGTGTTTCCTAAGAAAGAGGGCACATCTCAGGGCAGCAGTGACAACCTCCTCACCATGGACACCACTTCCCACAGATCCCAGTGCTGCTGGGGCAGGCAAGGCACCTGCCACAGAGATCAGCCTGAGGAATAGTCACATTCCTCCTCCTGCTCTTCTTCTCTGCCACTTGGATATTTGGCACTGCACCCCACAGCCTGGCTCTACCCTCAGCCCCCTCCCTTGGGCCACTGCTCATAGGACCATCAACCCTGTTATTGAGGGGTGTCACAGGGGCAAAACAGCACTTTCTAGTATAGCAAAAGGACAGGTGCTTGTGCCAAGGACTCTTCCACTTACGGGAAGTATTTGCGCTCCATCCACAGAGAAGATCTTGTCTCATAAAAAATTCTTGCTCCAGTCCAGTAGCTTGCATTAGATGCATGCACAAAATGCTAGAGGGGAGAGAAGCTGTAAACCAACTGCTTCATGACCAGCACTTGCCAGGTGCCCAGGAACCCCAGGGCTGGTTGTGCTTCTCCCCTCACTTCCAGGATAGGAACCTGGGGCTCATGGTGCCACCCTGGCACAGATAGTGCTGCAGCTGGCCCCACAGGGCTTTGCCCAGCCCCACCCTCCTGGGAAACCACAACCCCCCTGCTCTGTACCGGCACTGTCAAGGATGGCCAGTCGTCGTGGACCAGCAGTCGAGCAGATTTCCCTGAACAATCTTGCTGGCTCTCCTGCCAGGTCTTCTTTGTCACTGAGATGTAGAGACACTTGCTCCTGTAGAGTACCCAGCCCCTGGGGCAGCAATCTGGGGGCAGGGGCAGAGCTGAGGTGCTCATCCTTCTATGGATGCTTGGGGAGCTCAGCCTAGCTGAGTTCAGCCCCTGCATCTTCTCAGCAGCAGCATCACACATGCCCCAACCCTGTCAGGCTCTACCTGTGTTCACGCAGGCACGCAGGCTGCTCACAGTGCTCTCGCTGGTGTTGAGCTTCCCCTGCACCACCTGCATCTCCTCCTGCAGCACAGCCAGCTCCTGCTGGGTATGCCTCAGCACAGCATTCCTGCTTTCCAGCTCCTTATGGGTGATGTTGCCATCATGCCACACTCGCTGTAGTTCTTCTTTGGCCCATGCCAGCTCCAGTTGTGTCTGCTCCAAGCTCTGCTCCCGTGCCCTCAGCTGCTGTGACAGGCGGCCCTGCTCAGACGCGTGCTCACGGGAGGTGTCCTGCAGTCTGCGGGAAACCTGCCAATCTGGGGACAGGGCAGGTGAGCTAGACTTGGGCATGGGGCCCTGCCTGGGGCATGGTTCTTGCAAGGGAGAGTAGGATAAGAGTATCTGGTTATGGGAGGAGATTGTCGTGGCGGTGCCAGTGGGATGGGAATTGAAGCCCCAATGGTGGTAAGTGGAGGGGAGACATTGGAAGGCAGTAGGAGACAGTGGGAAGACAAGGAGAGTCAATGAGAAGGCTGTGGAAGGCAGTGGAAGGCAGTGGAAGGCAGTGAAAAAGACAAGGGGAGACCAAGGGGAGATGGTGGTAGGCAGTGGTGGGCAGCGGGAACGGCAGTGGGAAAGGCAGTGGGAAGCATCGCGTGGGGCCACGCAGGAGCCCCAGGCACCCCTCCTCCCCGACAGCCCCCGCAGCCTGTCCCTCGCCCAGCCGGGCGCCCGCTCCCGGTGCCGCCCTCCCGGCTGCCCCCAGCCCGCGGCAGTCACCGACTCACAGCAAGCCCCCAGGGTCACGACGGCCACCAGCAGCAGCAGGAGGAACAGGCCGGCTGCCAGCAGCGCTGTGGGGACGCGCCATCGCCGGGTCCAGCGCCCTGCAAGAGAGGAGCGCCCTCCGGCATCACCCCGTGGTCCCTTTGCCACCACTCTGCGTCGGGGCGTTCCCGCGGCAGCGGCTGCTGCCGGATTCCCACCTGGGCTGGGCTCTGCTGTCACCGGCCCCAGCGGCACGTTCTCGTAGGGACTGTCATCGTCATCGGGGACGGTGGATGAGGGGCCAGCGGCAAACTTCAGGTCGGCATAGACCACGCTCTGTGCCATGCCCCGGGCGGCCCCGATGGCCCTGCGGGCTCTGCTCAGCGTCAAAGGAAAAATGAAGCTGGTTTCCGCAGAAGCAGAAGTGTGTTGAGGTGCGGTGGAGGGGAAAGTACAGCCACAGCACCGGCGTCCTGCCATTGGCCGGGCACCACCTCGTTCCTCTCCACACCCCGAAACTGCTCAGTGTCCCCTGGGATGGCACTGGGGCAGTGCAGCTCCGGGCTGGAGCAGAGCTGTCGGGCTCAGCCTTCAGACAATTCTTCAGATTCTCTAGGGCAGGGGAGAGAAGGTCTGGCTTCCGGCTGGGAACAGGTAGCTCTGCTGCTGACTCTATCCAGGATGGAGGCTCCCTCTTCTCCAGAATCTGAGCATCACTGCCCTGTTGTCTAAAAGGAACTTGCACATTGCAGCGTAAGCTTTCACTTCTCTCATCATGGCCACATCTCTCTCTCATCATCTCACTCTGCCAGCAAGTACACTATAGAAAACCACAAACGAGACACAGAAGGGTCATGATAAATGGCCCCATTGCTCTCCCCTCGTCCCCAGCCTAGTGCTTCAAAGCAGTAGGAGATACATTGGGCAGTCACCCAATAAATCCCACCGGCCTTTCCCCTGCATGTCCTCCCTGGGTCTGGGCCCCTGCATGCCTGGTCAGACATGCTCCATTTTCTTCCAGGAAGTTGAATAGAGGTTGCCCAGCCTTTAGCTTTCTAAACCTCCTTCCTGTCCCCTTTGAAGCTGGCTTTAATTTTTGTCTTTCTCTACTGATGAAGAACTTCCCTTGCTCTTTCAAATCTTATGGATAGTGGCTTTGTAACACTGTGCTCCCCCAGCACCCTCCAGTGCTGTCACAGGGACTGGCTGTATCCAGATGTGCCCATCTGGCCATCTGGAAGACAGTGGGAGGCAATGGCAAGGCAGTGGAATGGAGTGGGAGGCAGTAGCAGGGAGCAGGGGTGGGAGCAGGCAATAAGAAGCAGTGGGAGGGTTTGGGGATATCCCTTCTGAAAACTGCTGTTCTCTGGATGCAGTTCCGTAAAAACCTCTGAGATGCTGAGGGCGTGGAGGGACCAAGAAGAAGGTGTTGTGAATGTTGGGATTGTGGTCTCGGGAAGGGAAGGCTAAGGGGACATCACCGATTTTTGTAACTCTCCAGGGCTATTTTGGAGCAATGCCAAAGCTGGGGTCTTCTTTGGAGGGGACCAGGGAGAGGATGACTGACACGGATTCTGCTATGCCAGCAAAGCAAAGCCAGTTTATTACACTAGGTTACTAGTATTTATAGGTCACTACATTCGTACAAAATTTTCCACTCCGACCCCTTTGTCCCGGTCTCCTTTAGAAACACAGTCTTCTGATTATTCTTACGCTAGTAATGTCCTTTGTTAAGTCTTTTGCCAGTAAAGACCTTGTTGCATCTTCCTTCATCTTGCTTACTTCCTTCTGTCAGTGTCAGAGTGACCAGACATGATGCCTTCAGTTCTGTTCTTCTCCCTCAGCTTTCACTGTACCAGGGCCAAAAGGTCTTCAGTGCTACCTGGTTCAGCTTCTGTAGCTGAACAGACAGAAGAGAGGTAGTGGAACAAAATACATCATGGGGAAACTCCCATTCTCAGAGGCTGGGAGGGGAAATCTCTGTCTGTGAAATCTCTGAAATCTCTATTTCCAGCCCTCCACGGAGCTGTCCACATAGCAATTTGATCCTGTATTCAGGATTGCCCTGCTCTGCCCCAGCTCTCCTGTAGTCCACAGATTTGGGCCTATCCCTTGCTCTGCCACTGCTGTGACATCTGGCTGTTCCGCTCTCACCCTGCCCTGTGCCTAGGGGAACCATGAGCACTTTTAGGGCGTGGGAGGGGATGGGCCGATGTTTCTGGGACCAATGAGAGGGTGCTGGTCGCCACAGCCATGCCTCACTGGTCCCATCTGCTACAGTGCAGAGCAAAATTCTGCTTCTGCAGATGCTGGCTGCACTTCTCCTTTGCATCTCCAAGAGACAGCGCAATCACTGGGAACAGGGACATCTCAGAAAGGCATCCCAAGGGTGGAGCGGGAGCCAGCAAGGCTCAGGGCTTGCCCAGTGTTCGCGCACATGGCCCAGCTTTACGCTGACCTGAAGTTTGCCAAAGTGATGGGGGGCCGGAGCATGGCCAGCCAGGCACTGGAGGCAGGTGAGATCCCACTGGCCCCTCCACACTGTCCCTGCCATGCCCAAGCCCACAGCCTGAGCTGCTCTCCCCTGCCTTCTGCTAACAGCCTTCAGCATGAATGAGGCAGAGAGCCCATACGAGAACACGGAGCCGGCACTGGCAGGCCAGGATGGGGACGGGGCAGAGCCCAGCTCAGGTGAGTATCCAGCTGGATTCCAGCAGACCCAGGGTGGTTCTGGTGTGGGTTGTAGGTGGTGTTTTGGGGTCCTCTGACTCCCATCACCCACACCACGCCACCCATGGTGTCATGCCAGAGCTTTCCTGCCTGTACTCAAGTAGGAGATCTGGGGGCTGTCAGGGGTTTTCCAGCTCTTCAGATGATGTTTGTTGTCTGTTGTGTCATGCAGGGTGCTGGTCCCGTCGGTGGTGCATCCCTGTGGGTCTGCTGGCAACTTGCCTGCTGCTGGTGGCCACTGTGGCCCTGGGCGCTTGCTGTGAGTTGGGGAACTGTGAACATCTGTGGCAGGGAGGGGTTGGGT
>VYXD01003800.1:0-15650 GCA_013397195.1 Hylia prasina
GCTGCGAGGGCTGGGGGGCACCCTGAGGGGATGGGGCCGCCTCCCTGAGGGTCCGTGGTGGGGCCGGGACCGCGTGGTACCCGATGGGCGACCTCCTGCCCCGAGGTGTTTGTCCAGCGCTGGAAGGCGGTGGAAGGCCGGGGAGCAGAGCGCTGGTCTGTCCTGCCCTCCCCACCCCTGGGATGGATACGGGAAGGGTGATGAGACATTAGAAGGGGCTGCCCAGGGAGGCGGTGGGGTCCCCATGCCCGGGGAACGACTGGACGTGGCACTCAGTGCCAAGGTGTGGTTGACAAGGTGGGCATCGGGCACAGGTCGGACTCAGATGATCTCGGAGGTTCTTTCCAACCGAACTGATTCTGAGATTCGGTGGGGGAAACCCCTGGGTTTCCTGACCATTAATGTTTTTTTCAGGTGAGGTGCAGGCTGACAGGACATGAGCTGCCCTGTCGCCTGTCGGAGCTGCAGGCTTACACCAGCGGCAAGAAGTACCAGCGGCTCATAAAGGCAGCCAGAGAGTTCGACTATGGCACGTTTGAGCCCCACATAGTGCCCAGCACAAAGAATTTGTACGTATTCTCCCTCCTGTGTGATGTACTTTACACTTTGTTCAATCGCAGACATAAAGTGGTTGGGCTTTACAAAGTTCTTAGGTCTCGATGGATTTGGGGAGACTGGGAAAGGCTTTATGAAGTATTTGTCAACTTCGAGCAACTTGCATGGGTGGGATCTGAAAAGTTCTGAAGTCATAGCACATTTTAACTGTTGTTGGCCTTCTCTGTGTCTGTCAGGCACCAGCTGTTCTGCAAGCTCACCCTCAGACACATCAACAAGCTTCCAGAGCACGTCCTGCGTCACGTCCAAGGGAAGCGCTACCAGAAGGCCCTGAAAACGTGTAAGTGGCTCTTCTGAAGCTGTGCCACGCAGCATTTCTTTCCTGAGCAGTTGAGATTGCAGTGTCTCTCTCTCAAGTGGGTGGGACAGCTTTGTTTAAATTGACAGCAGCATGTTACTATGTGTCCTCCTCAGCTAGGAAGGAAGGTCTCAGATACAGGGAGCAGTTGGCTTCTAGCAAACACCTTGGAACATCCTTCCTTAAAGAGGATCGGCTCTAAAACCCCCCCAGGGAGAGTGATTCGTGTGTCCAGCACAATCTGTGTTAACATCTTCCCTGGTCCATAATATCACTGTAGATCATGTGGATGTCTATTTGGAGCATGCTGTACTTTCAAGTTGCATTTCCTACAAGCTTGAGCTGGGAATGGGAGGACTCAGAGGCTGGGCAGCTGATCAGTGCTGCCTGACCCTCACTCTTAGATGAGGAATGCCAGAGGGAAGGAGTGGAGTACGTCCCTGCCTGCCTGAGACAGAAGAAGCAGCGGGCACAGCACCCTGATGACCAAACCAATGGGAGCAGGCAGCCTCACAGGAAAGAGGAGTTCTGGGAGCCAAAGTCCAGCGAGGAGGATGGAGAGGAGACAGATGACAGCATGAGTGACCTGTACCCACGTGAGTGAGAACCTTGGTGTCCATGTCCTCAAGGGAGTTGGGTGGTTAATTGTCTCCTGGGCTCTTTACGCTTCTGCCTGATGCTGGTGTTCCAGAGGCTCCTGACTTCATCCAGTTGGGAGTCCTTGGGTTTTGCAAAAGCTTACCACCACCAAATAAGAAATAGTTAATGCTGAGTAATAACGAGTTGGATCATGGAAGGGAAGGGATACAAGATCCACTTTTGGAATTTGCTGTTTCAGGGATGTCCACTTTCCTTGTTTCTCAGCAAGTCCTTGACAGAAGGTGGTCAGGCCATTCTGGAGGTGCAAATCCATCTTGCAGGGGTGTAACACATGGCACCACCTGTGCTGACCTTCCCAGAATGGGAGTGTAAAGAGCACCAAGGCACATTTCCAATAAAACATGTCTATTTCCCAAGTATTTCAGTAGTGACACACGTGTGCCTGGTGACTGGAAGCAGCTTTAAAGCAAAGTTAGGGGGGGCAGAGGGAACTGATGTTGAGCTGAACCTTTTTTAGCTGCGCTCTTCCCAGAAAAAACCCCATCAGCTGCACAGAGCACGAAGGGCAGCGAGGACTTTGTGACAGACAGCGAGGACGACGGAGCCAAGCAGAATGGAGAGCAGAATGGGGCAAGGAGGGACAGCAGCAGAGCAGCTGGCAAGAGAGGAAAGGTGGGAGTCATCCTGCAGCAGCAGGGGCTGTGGAGCTGGGATCCCATCCTGTAGGTGTCCCAACTATTCCTGTCTGGGAACCAGCAGAAGGTGCAAAGCTGTTCAGAATAGATTTTTCCCTGTGTGCCAGACAGTGACTTGTATCCCGAGGTGTGAATTCCTGCCAGGCAATATTTATCCTGGCTGGGGTAGTGAGGGATGTTCCTGCCTGTACAAGCAGCTCATCTTGGGTGGGATCCTGCCCCACACACCACCTTAGAAGGAAAACTGATGCATTTCCTGTGGGTTCTGTAATTGTTCTCCAAATACACAAAAAAATTCAACTGTTTTGCAGTCACAAAGTCCCTCTAGACCATTTTTCTCCCACTTTTGAGGCACTGCCTTACTTTATAAATGTGTCAAACTATAAAGTTAGGGCTGGATAAAGTTTGGGTTCATTGCTGCAGGGAGCCTGTCAGTTTGTACCTAATGGAACCATCAGAAAGGGCTGCTGAGCTGCAGGATCCTGGCTTTGTGAGCAGACTTGAGCTCATTCTGGCTGTTGAAGGAGATCACACTCAGTTTCTGTTTAAGCTGTCTAAGGCAAGGTTTGATCTGGCTGTTGGAAATAAGCTGATTAACTTTTTTTTTTTTTTTCCTCTACAGAAACAGACAGGCCCTTTAAAGAAGAAATTCAAGAGCCACCATCGAAAACCCAAAAACTTCAGAAAAGCAACCAACGGGAAATAAATTCTATGATAAATACCTGGCCTGAAGCCTGTTGTGTAACAATTCCAGAAGTGTCTGCCCATTCCAGTTAACTGTTACATCTGTGGAGGGGAATAATGGGGTGAAATTAAGTTGCATTCCAAGAGCTTCAAGCCAAGCCAGCCCCACACCAAGGGAAGGATGCCTGCTGCATCCTTTAGCTCTGTTTTTTACAGAAAGCTGGGCTTTGTTAGGCAGGAAAGCACAGCAGCTCAGTGGTGGAGCATCACCAGCCACACACGCCAAGTGGATACAAAGATGCCATTGTTTTATTTTGATTGTTTTCAAAAATCAAAACATTTTCAAACACAACTAAGGTACAAAATACAGCATAAAATGAGAATTTATACTTCTTTCTTTTTTTTTTTTTCCACATAGAAAGCAAAAATATATTCAGAATGAATTCCAGAACACTTTGCAGAGCCAATTGGTAGCTGACATCCTGCTTGTGAGAGCTTCTCAGCCACGGGGAGAGGTCACTGTATTTCTGGGAGATGCACAAGTACAGCAGTGTATGTAGGAAACCAGAATCTTCTGCATCAGGACTCACAGTTAAAAAGTCTGCACGTTGTGCTGCCTAGAAGTATCTGATAATGCCCTCCACCTAACTGTGCCCCTGGAATACTGAAGCATTCCTGCTGCAGGGGACAGCAACAGTTCCTTTTCTAGGGTCTTTTGTTGGAAAGGGGACTTGATTTTCACAGAGGGAACTGGTCAGTATTTCAGACTAGTCTGTCATCCAGCTCCTTAGTTGGACAGGACACAAGGAAGTCGAGGAAGACAAGGGGCTACTTGCAGGAGTAGTTTCTGTCATTTATAAATACTATGAACATCAGCAGCAGTTGAGGTGTGTGAGAGTGGCTGCCTTGATGAGTCTAGAACCGTTTTAAGAGCTGCAGTGAAGCAGTGAGAGCCTGCTGTGCTGCAGACCTGTGACTGAAAGGATCACTTTGTTTAGCCAGGAACAGTCAGGCACACGGAACACTTGAGGTGAAGATTTCTCTTGCAAAACTTCCTTGAAAAGAAAACCATCAGTGACCTGACCTTAATGCTGCATTCCCCTCCCATCAATCTGGACACGGGGGTTGGACTAGATGATCTCCAGAGGCTCCTTCCAACCCTAACTATTCTGGGATAGCAACTGGCTTCCTCCAGCAGCAGCACATCTTGCCCTTACAGAGGCTATTATCCCCTTAAGATGATGAAATCACCGGTTTAACTTGCAACAGTGCTCTTTTCTTTTTCATTAGTTCTTTCAGCCCAGTTTTCTCTCCTAAAAAGAACTGTTTAACTGAACTGTCCAGATGAGTGTCCTTATCAGGAGACTGGGGAACAGCTCCCACTGGAGATGTTCAGCTGAATTCCTCCTGGAACAGAGAGCTGAGCATCTTCCTCAGGGGAGGCAACAGAGCAAGGAATCAGTGTAATAATGGTAGGAAGCTGGTAGGGCTCATGCTGTCTAGAGCTCCTCCACAATCTAGTGAAACAGGTTCACACCTAGTTGGCTAAGAGAGGACCAAACACCTCCCCTGAGCAGCACTAAGCACAGTCATGGCACAGAGGTCGTGGCACTGAGAAGCCAAACAGGGCCTTCCTCTGCTCACCCTCCTGAGTTCCTCCCAGGGAAGGTCCATCCCTGGCTGCTTCTCCACTGCTGCCCAGGCTTTGCACTCACATTCCTCAGCAATAACCCTTTGGGAACGGGGGCACTTCCACATTTCCACCCTGCACAGCTCTTCAGTCAGTTGGGACTGTTACAGCCAAGAGACTGACAGAAGTGAATCCAAGAAGCAAAGACTACAGATTAGGAGATTGCTCTCATCTGGCAAGTACTGAGTGCACAGAAAAGGGGAGTCTCTGTAACTCTCAAGACATTTTCACCACTAACCTGCAATTCAAATATGAATTTGGGGCGTATATGGATGGAAGCTGGTTAATAGCAGAAAGGAGCTTTTATTATGGAACCTGCAGCACAACTTGGCTCCCTTCTTGGGAATTCAGGAGGGGCAGCTTTTGGGCAAAGAATGTAGACTAAGGAATTCTTTTGGCACAGAATTTTCACAGAATCTAACGTTCTGTCTCTTCAGGATTATCTCCCCCACTTCCATTAATTAGCAATACAGGATTCATGATTAACAATACAGGATTGCCCCTTGTTCCCCTCAAGGGCAGAACTGGGACATGTTAGAAAATCCTCTCCCTTTTCTTACCCAGAAGGGTGTACAACTACTTCCATGGTTTTCTTTTTGCTTTCTGTTCAGGAGCAGGAAAGACCCTTCCCTGTTGAACAAAAGGGAATTACAGGCCTCTGAGCAGCAAAATAACAGTGATTTTCTGGCTTTTGATGCTGTTTCCCACCTTGATAAGCAATGCTATAACCAGCAATGGAACTCCTTATGCACAAGACAGTTTCGATAAGGGCAAGAATGGGGATCCACTTTTTTAGTTATAGCTACAACCCAACACCACACTGAATGATCCAGCTGTATCTGCTCACCTTTCTGCAAATTTTAAGACATTGCTGACATTCCAGACAGCAACTGTTCTACTGCAATTCACTGAAGCATCAGCAAAATGCAGGTTTCCTTGGGTTAGTTCCAAATCTAGGAAGTTAGAATAAGCCTAGGCAACGTTCCTTGAAGAAATAGGATTTTATCTATTGTATCACTGGTGCCACAGTAAATCAAATTCAAAACATCTGTGCCTTTTATAGGAAGGGGGCATGTACGTGTAAAATGCTGGCAGTTTTTTGTTGAATCCATAGAGAATCAGTTCTGGACTTAGTACAGTATGTCCCAAGAAATGTTGCTATTCCTGTTACCACTCTTTTTTCTTCTCATCCATGGAGACTCCGCCGGGACCCAGTGCAACCACGAGGAGGAGCCCTCCAATGACAGACATGGTCTGGAAGAAATCGTATTTGAGGAAGTCGTGCATGGGCTTGTAGGCTGGGATGGTCCAGAAGGCATTGAAGTAGATGTTGATGCCAAACAGCCAGATGACCAGAGTCAAGGCAGCCAGCTTAGTCTTGAAGCCAATTGCCACCAAGATAATCAGGGCGGTGCCCACAATGTTCTGCAGAATCTGCAAGGAAAAAAGCCATGAAAAAAGGCATTTACTTACACAGTTCTTAAATAGATACACCAATATCAGAGCAGAGCTTGGCTAAGTTCAGTTGTCATGGCACAGATAACCTAACAACTTTTTCTAAAGTATTAATTTTACTTAATGATGTCAATAAGCATCGAGCACTGGTGCTACATTCTAGTTGCTCAACTCCTACTTTCATGCTGGGATACTTACATAAAAGAAGTTCATATCAAAGTGTAGCAGTGTCATGAACATGAGGACGAGCAGCACACGTCCCCCCAGCTGCATGTACTGCTTTGGGGAGCTCTCCCTCATGGTGGGGACACCAGCAAACATGCTCTTCCCCTCCGAGCGAGACTCAGCCAGAAGCAGCAGCAAGCCTCCCCCAAGGGCAAGATTCCTACACAAATGGGGAGAAGGAAAAAAAAAAAGACAAGTATTTTAGCACAGCCTGCACTGATCTATATCTGTGAAGTCTCCTCTCTGACAATTTCAGTAAGGATTTACGTGAGAGTGAGGAGTGACTCGCTCTGCACCGTGGGATGTGTTGGTCTGTGCTAGACTTCCCAGCCCCAGCAGCACTGAGCACACCAAGGATTTGTGGGAACACAGCCTGCCAGGGAAGTCCAGCACCCACCACTCAGGCAAAGTTGCTTCAGTGGCTGTTACAACACAAATTTAGTTGTGTTAAAGTTATTCTGTACCTCAGGTTTAGCCACATATGCCAAACTAGTTCAGAGGTTGCTTTGAGAAAACAGAGCAGCAGCACTGCTGCAAAGTTACACATTGACAGGGCTGTAGTAAGCCCAGAGTGCAGCTCTTGTGCTGGCCTCCCCTCAGAGGGGTGGAAAGGCAACAGCCAGCCATCACTCAGGGCAGGAAAGCTCATGTTTATAATCCTGTCTTCTCCTTAGGGAAGGTGTTAAGAGCTTTAAAATCCCAGAAACCACTCCAGTGACGGCGTGCTGTAGTTTTCTCAGCAAACAGCTCCAGTCATGCAGAAGCAGAGTTGCCATTTTAGCCATTTAGGAAATAAAAGCAACTCTGATCAAGTGCAGACAGTTGGTTGAGCTCTCAGCCAGGTTAGCAGCAGAAGCATTTGGATCCTAGTGGGTTAGGATTAGTCTTTCCCTTCCTGAGCCTGCTGTCTACAGTTTAACACAGACTCTCCTGATTCTTCAAGAGCTGGCATTTCTTCTTTAATATAAATGCATCACTTGTAAAATCTTTCTAGTACACACAAATGTCATCTCCTCTGCCACCAAGTATCAGTTTTCATTCTGTTTCCATAACAATTCCAGAAGCAGGCATACCTCATCAAGAACTTCAGGTCCCATAGAATGCTGTATGCAATAGTCTAGGCAAAGAATAAAACAGGTTAAAACACCATATAAATGACACTGAAGTTCTGAATTTCTGTTACAATCTCAGGTCTGTATCAGCCACGGGAGAATTTGATTATAAATACAATAGGTATTACAAAGGTAATTACATCCTGTGTGGTCCAGTGAGTCTGTGTAACACAGGGAAGGGAAGTCAGAGTTTGATTTATGCTTTATGCCCCCTAAAATTCCAACGTTTTGTAGGGGAAGGATGCTACTAGCTTGGATCCTTTGTGATGGGAACACAGCTGAAGGCCAAAGCAACCACAAGTTCCACATTTGGCACATTAACTGGCATCCAGGTAAATTGCCAGTTACTTCTGCTAAATTGGTCAAGGTCAAGTATTGAATGAATGTCTCCAAGCTGACTAATTGCAATTACATCTATTGGGCACATCAGGAGAACAGAAGCAGCAAAATAGTTCAATGCCATCAAGGACTGGCACTAAGCCAGGGTGGAGAAAAATTCCAGGGTTGCAAGTTATATTTAAACACGTTGGGAGTACTGGGGCTAAGAGAGATTTGAAAGGTACAGTTTAGAAGGGATGAGGATTTAAGCCTCCTACCTGTAATGCTATAATTCCAAACAGTCCAAAGCAGGCATATTGCACAAAGTTCCTACTCAGCACCAGGATACAGCCACCTGAGTTGGGAAAATTGAACACAGTTACACTTGGAAAGGCTCCTGCAGGAATGCTAACTTGGATTTTCCTTTTTCTTTTGTGAGATAACTGTTGGGGCCATCATGCTGTATTCCTTGAAAGGATAAAACCCAAAACCTTTCTCCAGTCTTCCATCAGAAAGCACTGACAGCCTTAGTCACTTTGACATGAGGACTGGTAACTGCATTAAATTAAGGTGACCCTCTACAGAAAATAGTGAGGGCAAAAAATCTAAATCCAGACACAAGAAATAGGCAATCAAGAACAGTAATCAGGAACATAATATAAACAGAACAGGATTTTTCCTCTCCCCATTTCTGACAGCCTGAGCCTACCCAGCACACACATAGCAGTGCACCCTTCTGGGATTATTTTGATTCCTGGGCTTTGGGAAAGTTTCTGACACAAGCACCTCACTCAGGCGTAAATGCACCCTCTCCAGGGGGGAGGGGAATGCCCATGAAAACAGGAGGCTGAGAAAGTCTCAACACTGCCCTGTTTAAGAGAACAGGAGTATTTAATTTAGAGAACTCTGGGTGTGGTTTGTATTTATGGATGCACGTACAGAACTGAAACCAGATTGTCCTGATGGATTCTTGGCATCTCTGACTCAGAGGCAGCGTGTCACAAGAAACTCTCTACAGCTGCTCCCAGGAAAGGCTGAGGCAGGTCAATTCAGAGCCCTTTTCATTCAGCCCATGCAGCACTATCAGTTCTGAGCTGTCAGGGGTTATTAGGAAATCAGTGAGGCATCCCACGCTGCCAGGATTCCCAGGGCTGCAGCCACGCTGGAGTGCTCTGCCTGCACCTGACCAGCCCCAGAGGCACTTACTCAGCTGCCCGAAGAGGTTTAGGAACACAAAGATGGAGGCCAGGAAGTAGCCACAGTTCCACGTGCCATCGATGTAGTCCCTCTGCTCGCTCCACTGGAACCACATGCGGATGCCATCCTCCAGGAAGGTGCTGATCAGGCACAGCCGGGCCACGTGGGGCAGGTACTGCTTCGTCACCCTCAGGAACTGCACGGGCACACAGGGCATTAGCAGGGCAGGCAGGGAAAGGGACACTGCAGGGACAACAGAGCCCTGCTCTCTGCAGACCGAGCTCAGCAGTTCTCATGAGCTCGGGGTCATCAACGTCCAGACAGAAACTGGGACTTGGATTTAATGAAATGCTTCTTCACCCACTGGGAGCAGCAGGGGAAACCTGTTGTCATTCTCCACTGGACTAAGACTTGGAAAAAAGCAGAATCCAGCAGCACACTTCCGTGTAACAGGAACTGTGCTTTGATGGAATTCTCGCTAAGGAAGGCTGACCTTGGTTTTAGTTTCTCTATCTCAGGGTTTCATATTACAGCTCAAATATCAGATAGCCCTGAGCTGAAAGGGCAATCCTGCTCCCAACCCTGTGCTCAGGCACTCACCACCCTGGAACAACCCCAGCTCAGGGAGCCAGGCTGATAGAAGACAAGTTCTGTACAAATTAAACATAAAAAACATAACTAAATTTTTGCCAAGCTGGTTCCCTCCAACAGCTCAGTGCAAACAAAGCACACGTACAAAGCAGCAGCAGATCTTAGCTCTACATCACCACTGCACGGAACTGCACCTCTATCCTCTAGGCAGGTTTTTACTTCCATTAAAAGGAGCATCCTCTGCAGAAAGGAAACTCATAGCCACAGTTCAGTGCAGTGGCTAAAAGGAAATTATATCATCAGGCAACAGCTGCTGAGCTTTAGTTTTTGGGAACAGAAGACATATCTGGGCCCCCTTCATCTTGCAGGCTCCTGGATCAGTTTGCTCTGCAATTACAATAATTAAAGGGACCAATACAAAATTGCCAATCCAAGTCTAGAGGGTTGTGTTCTGTAGGGCTGTGGGGTGCATGGGAAAGCTTACTGCCTCTGGGTTAGGACAAGTGTTTAATTGTCAACCCATTTGCTAGGCAGCACTGGTTATTACTTAATTGAGACTTCCACCAGGAAGGAGACAAAAGCCATTTCTGACAGTTTATTCCTGCCAGCAGCAATCAGTCAATACTAAAGGCTATGCAAATGACAAACCTAGCTCACTGTGCAGCTATAGATTACCACAAGAAAAAAGTCAGCAAACATCCTTTAGAGTCAATTAAATAGTTAATATTGGAACAAATTGCACTGTTGTACTGCCTGTATCCAGAGTCTAAGGGTCAAAATTCACCTTAATCAAGTGCATTTTAAGTGCAGCTGTACTCTGCCTCCAGGCTGCCACTTCAGGCTTTTTTAAGCCATGTCAACAGTTGGATGAATGAGTCAGAAGAGAATTTCTGATCTTTGTCACTCACTGAATGAGACACACATCTTGGTTTACAGCTTTCCTCCCTCCTGGGTTTCACTGTGAGGTCGAGGAAACTCGCTGAGGAATACTAAGAATAAAGTTCTTACAAACCAGAAATCGTTTGTAAGATACAGAACAAGCAACCTTGGTCTAGAAAGAAATGAAAGAAGACAAGTGCTGGGAATCTGTAAGGAAAGGATAAAAACAGTGCTGTGGACAGGCTGAAAAAGGCAACAGACAGTAGAGAATGTCTTCCTCCAGGCCTCATCTTTGCTGTTTTGAAGTGGGAGCTGATCTCATTTTCCCCTTCCCTGGAATCATGAACAGCACAGGTGAGGCATCCAAGAAGACACTGAACATTTACCTGTTCTCTTGGCATACAGAGGGAATTTAACACTGGCCACTAAACACGAGTGCACACAGCCAATGTGCTCCAGACAAGTCAGAGAGGCTGCAGCCTACAGCAGCTGCAGTGCTGAGCAACCTCATGGCACACACATCATCCCTGGGCACCCACAGCTGCTGCAGCTGCACTCAGGCTGAACCCCTGAACACAGCAAACTCAAATGAGCTTCAGAAACAGCCCGTGGGAACAAAAAACCCCAGCCAAAGGAACCAGGAGATCCAGAGAGAAAGGAAGAGAACGACTACACCACAACTGCAGAAAAGAATGTAACAGGCACCAAGTGATTTCACAATTAGAGGACCTGGGTGTAAATCACTCGAGTAATTTAACTGAAGATGGAATAAGTGACAGGAAACATGAGAACTCCAGCAGTGGGACTCAGGGAATAGCACCAGTCACCCTGGGTTTGGCCCTGCACAGCACCAGCACCCTGAGCCCACTTCCTTTAAGATTGACACCGATGAAGTGGCACACATGGGAAAACTGGTGGCTGCAGTTTGATATCTGCAGCTAAGAAATGGGACCTGAAACACACCCTGCACTGAGCACAACACACCCAAATCCAAACTGCAGGCACTGATGGAGGTGGCAGCATTAAACTCAGAACATCAAATAACTGCAGGGCTTTTTCTGCTGTGGGCTTTGCATCCACTGCTCTCCATATGTCCTGTCTCCTTGGAAGAGGTGAAACGTCATGAGAAAAGACAAGAAAATGCTAAATAAAACTGTTTTAAAGAAGAACAGCTGGTTCTGTGCTGGCAGCCAAGTCACTGACACATGCCAGAGGGGCTTTGTGTTGCCACATCCCCCTCTAATGGGATTAGAAAGGCAAAGATAGATTTAAATGCTCCTTTAACAACCAAAGCTGTACAAGAAAATCCAGGGATCCCTTAATCAAAGCTCTGCTCAACCCCCCATTTTTCTAAAGGAGGGCTGAAATTTTCAAACTCATACAGCCCTGACCAAAAGAGAGGCAATAAAGTGATTCACTTTGACCCCACCTCCAACACTTTCAAATTTGCTGAAAGTCCACTCTATTTGGATAGAAGTATATATACCATGGTACAATTACAGGTATTTTAAGTCCAATAAATGGACATGAGTTGGCAATTTTTGCAGGTGTGTTCTGTCCAGGCAAAAGCCTTTTCCTGTGTATTCTTGGATCAGGGAAGTTCTGATTATGGTGAGGAACAGCACACTGCTCATCTATACAGAAACCCTCCTGTGCTGCACAGCATTATTAGTCTAGAGCTTCTAATAAGGCACATCCCAAATATCTTGAACATTTTTCAGGGATTGCTTTGTTCTGGGAGAATAAATTCCTCGAGCAGCCTGGGACACCACTGATCTTTCCTAGAAGAGGATGCTCAATCCAATGGCACAGAGAAAAATCACTTTTGTTCACCAGCTTGGATGCATTCACTCAAAGATCCCACCCCAAAAATCACAGGGACAACAAAACCCATCACATTCATTAGTCCAGTGCCTACAAAGTACTGTAAAAACTGGGAACAGGCTTTCCCATGATTTCCAAAGGCAGGAAGAGGGCTCTGACCCACTAGAGCATTGCCAGCAACATTAATCAGGTTTTTAATTGCAGGAAGATTTCTCAAAGCTTTTCCCTTCTGAAGTGTGCTTTATACCAACTGCCTTTTCCAAAAGGCTATTTATTAATGAAACCTCTGAAATGGTACTTTTAGTAATTTATTGCATTTTACGATCATTCTTCATGGGAAAATGAAGCCTAACCAGAACAGGCTGCTTGGCTTATAATGATAAACAATCAGTGCAGTGCCATGACAAAGTTCTAGAGGACATTTCCAAATTCAGTTTTTTAACCTAACTGACAAGGTTCAAACAACTAAATGTTTTCTTCTCCCATTTTCTGCAAAATAGGATACTGAGGACAAGAAATAATGGGTTCAAACTGAAAGGGGGGAAATGTAAGCCAGAAATTAGGGAGAAAATCCTCCCTGTGAGGGTGGGGAGGCCCTGGCACAGGGAGCCCAGAGAAGCTGTGGCTTGGAGCAACCTGGGAGAGTGAAAAGTCTCTGCTCATGGCAGGGGATGGAAAAAGATGGGCTTTAAAGGTCCCTTCAAACCCAAATGGTTCTGTGACTCCATATCAGAATTATCTGGACAACACACATCAGCATTTATCTTGGAGAATTAAATTAACTCCCCCAGTCTGGCTCTCCCTTGGAGCTCTCTCACTGCTGTGCAATGACTCAATAGTCTCCTCACATCTTTGTCCACAAATCTTTTTTTTTTTGAACAGCAGAAATACCAAGCACCCACATTCCTAAGGATTATTCCTAAAGATTATTACAGACACTAGGAAAGTTGCCTGAGATCTGCTCCCTCTTGGGAAGGGATTACAAAGGAGAGACAATCCTAAACACTCCCTGCAGGCACCAGATCCAGCTATTTTCAGCACTTGGTGGCTGCACTGAAGGAGTTGCCAAGTAATATTTTAACAACAAAAAAAAAAAAATCACTAAAAAAGGGCTTAATTTCCAAGCATGTAAATTACTGAAGTAATAACACTGGGCTGGTGTTCCAGTGTCCCCTCCACTGCAGTTCCCTACAGCCCAGAGCAGCCTGTTACCAGCAACCTCACCCCCAGTACTGCTCCTCACTGACCTAAACATGGAGATAACTAAACCAAGTGGAAAAAAAAATCCTCAGTTTTTTCCTCCTGCCAGTTCAGCTCCCCAGTTCAATGACAAGAGTGCTGGTGAGAGAGAAAAGGGGAATGTAGCCTTGGGAGAAGTAGGACAAGCCCTTTCACTGACAACTGGCTGTCTGGCAAGCTTAGCTGCCTCTAAGAGAGTGCACTAGTTCACCTCTGGATTAAGAGCCACTTATTACTGCTGAGTATCTTGGCATCTAGGGCATAATTTGCTAATTCAAAGAGAAATTGCAGCATCTGAGAAAAGCTAAGCTTCACTGTTTGAATTTAAGGAACAGATTATTCTTGCTTTTGTAAGAGACATCCAGGATTTCCTGATAAGCCATGGAATGAGCTCTAACGTTCTCCCACAGGGGTTTTATGCTACAGAAATTAAGGCTCATTATGTGTTGAGCACTAGTACAGAGAGTGGAAAGAGCAAGAACATCACTGAGAATGCATTCAGCTCCCAGGACAGCCATTGTCCAGCCTCCACCAGGGGAGTTTCAACACAATTTCAGTCCAAACATTCCAAGTGCTTTTTTAAATCCAAGATGAACTAACAGCTCCTGTAATGCCAAGTGTTAACTCCACAATATATACCAAAGGTTAGTGTTCAGCAAGTCACCCCTACACTGGTGTGACACTGAGCTTCAGCAGCACAGAAAGGTTCTGACTGAGCTACCAGGCAGGGTTACCACAGCAGTTATTACTCAGAACACCATAAAAATTCTTTTGCAATCTGATGGTAAGAGGAGCAAAACTCTGAATTCTGCAGCTTAAGGCAAGATTCATCTTTAAACAGGATGTGGCCAAGCACAAGTAAATTTGTGCCATTTAAAACTCACTTCAGGGGGAGGCAAACTACATTTAAGCTGGACAAAAGAGCTTTCAGCAGAGTGAAAAAAGGGGTGTTAAGGACATCTAGAAATAACCCCACAGGAATAAATAGAGAGGTGTTATAAAAAGGTCAGGACAAGCGTTGCAAATTTTTGCAAGTAATGTGAACACTGCAGTGATGGTTTACTTTCTCCTCTAAAAAGAGCAAGAGGACAAGGTAAACAGAGAATGACCAAGATAATCCAGATACCCCTTAAAATGAGTATCCCACACACCACAAGAAGCTCTGTCTCTGAATCAAGTCTTCCTTCTTCCATCTGGGGGTGGGGAGGAAGTGCAGAACAGGTTTTCCCAGTGAAATCAGTGAAAGACACAGAGGCAGCACAGCCCCCTCAGAGCTGTGACGTGTTATTGTGCACCACACAACTCACACTAAATCACAGCAGTTGTAGAGCCAGGCAGAATCAGATTTTCCAGTCAATTTGCTGAATATGATTACTTGCTGCCTCTTATTGTCGATTAGATGAATCACCATGACCGTGAAGATCTTTGCAACACCACCCCCAGCAGAGCAACTACTTACACTCAAAATATTCCTGTTGTCACACATTGTAAGAGATCACAAACTTCTATTTAACAGAGAAATCACTCGGGCCTCCACTGAAATAAATGTAAGAAGGTTTACAAGACAACATCAGCTTGTTTGCTTTCCTTCTGCCCCAGTCCTGAGCACAGCACCACGGGGCTGACCAACCTTTTCCAGTTTGGGCTTCCAGACATGGGTCAGGGTTTCATGAAATCACAGAACGGTTTGGGTTGGAATGATCCTAAAGCTCATCTTGTTCCAAACCCTTGCCATGGGCAGGGACACCGTCCACCCTCCCAGGCTGCTCCAAGCCACGTCCAACCTGGCCTTGAACTCTTCCAGGGATGGGGCAGCCACAGCTTCTCTGGGCACTCTGTGCCACGGCCTCTCCACCCTCACAGGGAGGAATTGCTCCCTAATATCCCATCTAACCCTGCCAGGTTGCATAACTCTCCCGAACCTGCCAGCTCACACCGGTTCCCCACAGCCCTCTTCACCAGCCAGGATGGCTCCTGTTCTCCTTCCACTTAATCCCTCCTGAGAGAAGCCCTGTCCCCAAGGAGAACCCGCTGTACGAGGGCAGGGGCGGCCGCTGGGCCTGCGGCGGTGGGAGCCAGGCCCGGGGTCCCCACGGAGGAAACACAGGAAAGATGGAAACACACTACTTCCAGAAGCAGGTAGTGAGATGGGAAAGTAGAATGGCTACAAATCTAAAGAGGGGAAACTTAGCTTGGATACTGTGAAGAAATTCTTCCCTGTGAGGGTG
>VYXD01003800.1:19544-32122 GCA_013397195.1 Hylia prasina
ATCTCTGTAAATGCTCACATTTTGGTGGCTGTGATGGACAAAGTTCATGTATCTGAATAAAAGACAACTTGCATTCCATGCTCAGATCAATTTGTGTCCCAAACACAAATTTTTAAGCATTTAGAGAGGAAAATAATTGCATTTTGGTTGATTATCACTTGTATATTAGAAAAAACCCAAACCCAACCAAACAGAAACAAAAAATATCCAAGCCAATTTCCCCCCTAACAAAAACCCACTACAAAAACCAACCCAACCCTTCTGAAGGCTAAAGATGCAGGGAATTTGTAATTAGATGTCATTAGACTCTAATTTCACAGGCTGACAGAAAAGATTTGTGTTTTGCAGAAATCTCAAGCCATCAAACATCCTTGTGACTGGTGAAGCATCCTTCATGCTGAGCGACTTCAGTACTGCAACACTTATGAAAGATGAGCTGAAATGGAAAATAAGAGTGGAAGAAGGCAGATATTTGGTTTTTTTCTTTCCTACTGTATTTTTAAATTATTTCAGTTGTGGTGGATATTCTTAGATCTCAGAGAAAAATTAGGAAAGAGGGGAAAGTTTTCTTTCCTTTCTCTGCATTAAACTATTTGTCTTCTAAATAGGATTTTCTTTGGCAGTTGTCTGCAGCATTGTGTCCACAAGTGAAAAATGTAGATCTGTGTGTGAGTTTCTGCAATCAATACAGTTGGAATCCTTTTTAGCTTTGTCCTCAGGAACATCTTAGAAAAATGTTCATTAGTTACAGTGTGTTTTGGAGTTTTTGGAAGCACAGTGTCAGCACAGGATTCCTGTTTCTACAGAAAGCAAGTCTTGGATGGCTCCAGAAACATTTGGATTTTCTTTCACTGAGAAATCTGACATCTGGTCTCTGGGCTGTGTCCTCCTTGATATGATGAGCTGCTTTGTTCTGAACGTGTGTAAGAGTGATTTATTAGGGATTTAAAGGGCCCTGGGCTCATCAGGATATCTCTGAGTGTGTGAGAGCTCTCTGACACTGTGCTCTTCCCAGGAAGAAGAGAGGAATTCCTTGCTGCAGGATATCAGAGGGGGCAGCAGCTGCCTTGAGCAGGTCCTGACCCTGATGCAGGATGGAGAAAGCAGCTATTTGCCTTTCTTGCCAATTTTATTGATGATGCTACAGGTTGAGCCCAGCATGAGACCCACAGCAAGGTGAGTTCTGGCCACCTTCCCTTGATTTTTTGGTTCCTAAACCCCTCCTACCTCCACAAAATGGGAATGTTTGCTGCTGGAAAGGGTTGAGTTAACATTGCTTACCCTTCTGCCTCAACAAATTGAGATTAACAAATTAAAGACTTGATGTTCATTCAGAGTGGACACTGAGATGCACAGGTGTCCCTTTTTGCAGTTATATTATGAATTCACAATTTTATGAGCCTGAACTGGATACCTAAGCATGGCTTGTGCAATATGAGCTCTTTCTTGAGCTGCTTTGAAGTAAATTGTTTAAGTTCTGTCAAAAATAATCTACTCTGGAAGTAATATTAGATTTTTTTATATCAAAATGAAACCATGTCTGTGGATTTTTTTTCTTTTCTAACTTGCCAGCTGTAATTCACTGGTGCTGCTTTTGTCTCTTGAAATTCCAGGGATCTGGTCAGTGTTCCATTTATTAGGAAATGCCTGACTTTTGCTGGTGAGAGCTCAGTAAAACTGAAGAAGTCTCTGTCTCCCACAGTAACAGATCTGCTCTTTCAGGGAGGAGTTGAAAATGTTCTAGGTAATAAGGAGAATAAGATTTATGTAAAGGTGATTTTCATAGGAAATAGACTCTTCCAGTCAGGATGTATTCTACTTGGAAATAAATTCTTGGACATTCAATTTACCTGAAATGAAATGGAATACTCTTTGGAGCAAGGATAACCATGCAGCTTCTTCTCTAAATTCCTAAGATTCTCAGCCATTCCTCCTGCAAAAGTTAAACAGGGTCAGAAGTCATTCCTCAAAAACTTTGGGAGCTCCACTTATTTTGTTTGCATTGTAACATCTTTGCTAATTTATGCCACAAAGGAGCTGCTCCATTATCTTCCTTCTAAGTGAGGAAGATGTTATTTTAATCTGAAAAGTCTATTGGAATAATGCATTTAAAGCTCCTGTCCCTGTTCTGATTTAATATTCCAACAGGTTCCCAAAAATGTTTATATAATGCCAAATACTTTGTGAATCATAACACTTTGTAATATTGAAATGTTTAATGAGCTGGGGGGGGAAAGCTTTTCTCTTTTCAACAATCCCAAATTTCATGATTTTCATTCATACGAGTTCACATCTTGCACGAAACAGAAACAATGGGAGTGCTTTGTGTGTTTGTGTGGAATGGTTGGAAGAACTTCCTTGGTTTCTCAGAATTCATGCAGGCTTCCTGGGATATTGAAGAAGTCCAAGCTGAAGGCATTCAGCACCTTGCCAGCTTTGTCAAGGATAAAAGTGGTAAGGCACTGTTTGATCGATTGATTGATTGATTCTGCTCCTTCCTCATTTTGAGGTAATAGGAAGGGGAAAACATTTTTAGTGTCCATAAATGAGAATGAAATTGCTCTCTTCCTGACAAGTGTCAGTACTTGTTCTGTTCATGCTTTTTTTAACCAGCAGAGGGGTTTTCCAGGATAAGAAAAATGGGGGGGAAAAAAACCCCTGTGATATTTGAATTAGTAACAAACTGACATTAGAGGAAGGTCATTTCCACCAGTCCTGGGATGACCTGGGGGTAATTCCTGGGGCTGCAAGGCTGGCAGGGCAAAAGGAAGCTACACATGGCTAATTCCTGTGTGTCTGGTAAAGCTGTGAGGGTGCAAGCCGTGTATTTTCTCCCAGAAACTGCACATTTTTCAGAAGAAGCTTTCTGATCCAGGTTAATAATTCAAAGCACTGTGTTAAATCAGTGCTAAAATGCTCTGTCCTTTGACAGCATTTTAATGCTGGCATTGGCTTATGGTGTTAAAACTCAGGGTTATTCTTAGCTTTAATTGGTAGGAGATATTTCCCACACAGATTAAAACAATTCATTGTTTTGTTCTCTTTGATTCAAGAACCTTTTCTCAAAAAATTTCTTTCCCCCACAGCATTCCCCTATCTGCAGACATGCACAGAAGTGATCACTCTTGCCATGAAGACTCACACAGATTCTCTGGATTTACAAGTAGAAGGCTGCACTTTATTGCTTGAAATTCTTAGTCAAGGTACAATTTTAAGCCTTCCTCCTCCTGCTGGATCTTGCTGAACCCATCATCTGCCCCATTAACAACTTTAGGGTATGAATTTAAAGAACTAAAGGAAGTTAAGCAGCTTTCTGAATTCTCATGGCCTTCCTTCAGGACTGGCGCACAGGAATTCTGTGTTAAGAGTTAATTTTAAATATAGGTGCTGATCTTGTCCAACCAAGTTTGTTTTCATGTCATGTAGAGTGTTGCTCGAGAGCATAAATAAGACTCTTACTGTGTTTAAATTTTAAACCATAAAAGTGGTTTGGGGTCTCTTGTGTGGTCCCTGCTGTCACTTTCATGGCAATTTACCCCAAAACCACCTGATGCTATGAGCTTAAAAATACTGAGAATTGAGTTTCAGCAAATGACAGTTTAAAGTAACTTTCGCTGATTTGATGTGAAGAAATGCTGTTAATTGAACGTTTTGCTATGCTGATTGCAGGGCTGGGGGGTTCAGATTTCATTCAAAACCACTGAAATCTTTGTTCTGTTCCAATGTTTGTGGTGACAGCTCTGGAACAGGGGGTGATGATGGCCCTGGGTGAGAGCGTGGCCAGCTGCCTGTTGCACACAGTGAGAAAACATTCTGAAAATGAAGAGTTCCTTTCAATGCTCTGCACATTATTGATGATGGTTTCAGCCAGTGGTGGGTCACCTTGCTCATTCTTTGGGGAATGTTAATTTATATTTACTTTTTGAAACAAATCCAAGATACAATGCAGAACTTGTGACACTGAGAGGTGTGACTTGATTAATATAATTATAGTATAGGAATATATTAAATATTTTGAATACATGAAATAATTAATTATAATTTTGAATTTAATAGTGGTAAGATTGGTAAGATTGACCAGATATTGATAACACCCCTGAAAGTTTAAGATACAATGCTGAGGCTTCAGGGATTTACAGGAGCACTGTAATAGATACAATTCTGTATTTCCTCTTGGTTTGGAAACAAGTGCAAACTCTGCAAATAGTAGTGCTTGAGAAAATGAGGGCATAGAACCTGAATTTTGTTTTGAACTGTGCCATGATGAATTGAAACTATTCTCCCTAACTTCTCTACTTTGTTTTTTCTTCTGAACTTGTAATTGCTAAATATTTACAGTATTTTTAGTTGTTTTCAGTGCCAGTTCAACAGTCATCAAAGACTTGTTTTCAGAAATGGTTACAGTAGGATTTAGCAGCAAGAAGGATATCTTAACAAAAAGTATTACAAAGAGTCATATCTAAGACCAAACTATTTTTTATCCAGTGTCTCCTAATTCTGAAGCTTAGTTTGAATCATTAAAGTGGAAAGAGGTGAAAAATTGTGATTTACACCCTCTCAGTTCCTTTCCTGCTCTGTGAATTCCAAGTCTGTGAGGAGAAAGGATGGCCAGGCATCCATTTAAAAGGATCCTCTGTGTTAAGTGCATCTTGTTAAAGAACTCGGTCTGTTCTCTTGCTTCCTTTTGTCCAGCTGATGGGCTCATGTTACCAGTCCGTTATCTCAGTTTAAACACGGTTAGTGCTGCCTGTTTCCAGGCCAGTGAGTGGGACAAAAAGACCAGATTCTGTAGAGTTTCTGTGGTTTTCAGAAGTCGCTGCGGAGAACCTGAGGAAAGTTGGAATCATTCCAGACCTCCTGTCAATTTTAAGACGTTTCCTTCATAATGACAAGATCTGCTCCTCTTGCTGTGCCGTTCTGTGGAGCTTGGCTGTGAGTGGTAAGCAGAACACAGTGAGCATTGTGCCTGCACTCATGTGACTGAGGGGCAGCAGGTATTGAGCCTAATTGAGTTCAGACATTCCTGGGAGTCGATGGGATTGGATTTTCTCCCTTTCTTCTTCCAGGGAGCTGGAATGAGATGATCTTTAAGATTCCTTCCAACCCAAACCAGTCTGATTTTGTGATTCTGGAGAGCTGTTTCCACAGCACTGCTACAATCACTTCGTGATCCAGAGCTAAATGAGATAAAAATAAAAATCAATGCAGAGTTTTTTAGCAACGTGATCAAGTGTCAAATTGGAGCCGTTCAGGCCAAGATGTGACCTGATTTTAAATTTACTGATTTGTTTGTGTGACGTGTTCCTGTAGAGGTGTGTGGTGTTCTGATCCTCCTGGAAGGCTGGAAGCACAGATTGTGCACAGTTGCACTTGGTGTGTTTTATTCCCTCAGTGCAGCAAATCACCCGTTGGATTTATGGGACAGCTGAATCTCCACCCTGCAGCCCGGATTCTGTCAAAACTGTGGTTATTTCTGGAGGTTTCTTGCTGTGATCCCCATGCATAATTTAAATGACAAAGAACACTAGTTCCTGCAGAAATTCAGCTTTCTGCAATGAACAGAATTATTTATTAGTCCTGTAGCACTTGGTTTGGTTCTGTACATTTTTGATTCCTTCCCTCTGCTGCCCTCCAGACTACAACAATGTCACGTTATTCCAATGCCAACACCCATTAAGGTTTTACTGACATAATCTGACATGCAATGATATCATTACTCCATTAAATAACTCTGCCTGGTGCATTTCTTTTCTGTTAAGGTAATTCAGAGAATAATGCAGACCAAGCAGTGCTGGCAAGTGCTCTGCCTGTCACCTCAGCAGTGCTGCAGGAACACCTCCAGAACGGAGTGGTGGCAGAGTCAGCCTGCTCAGCTCTGTGGGCACTGGCACTCCAAGGTGTGTGTTCCCACCTCCCTGTCCCTTGGAAAAGGCTGGCATGTCTGTGTGTCCGTGCTGATCCTGCAATCCAGGCTGCTTGGCTGGAGCAGGCTCTGCAGATGGCAGCAGAGTTAGGAACTTGCAACTCTCTTGGCCTCTCTTCCCTGCACTCGCTCTGTGACTCCCTAATGAAGCCATTTTTGATGAGCTGCAGCAATTAAATCACCAGATACTGCTAATGGGGACTCCATTGGTGGGCAGCTAATTTGCTTGGTTGATTTGGAACAGTATTTCATGTTAAAAAAGAAATAATCTATTTTATTATCATTTGCACTAAGGAACCCATCCTTGCAGTACTACTCTGTTACTTCTTCCTCACGCAAGAATATTGTCACATTTACCTACTGCCTGCCCTTGTGCCATCATTCCATTGGGAAAAGCTGAGCAAAACACCCTCAGCAATCTCATTTCCATTCCCCATCAGCAGAATAAATTGAATATTCAGGACTCTTTATTCTTTTGGCCTGGAGGATATTGAAGTTTTGGGCTTTTCTGTGTGTTGTTTGTTTTCTTTAAAGGTTGCTTAGCTGACAGTGACTATGAGCCCACAGCAGCACTCTTGCTGGATGCACTCAGGATGAACCCAGAAAGAGCAGTGCTGGTGAAGAATGGCTGCCTGGCATTAGCCAGCCTTGTGAGGCTCTCAGGTAACATTCAGCAGTCCTGCTTTTATTAATTACCAATCACCTCCATCAACATAAAAAACAATCATTAAAATCACTTCTGCCCTGCATGACAGTGTCAGCTGCATATCTGGTCTTCTACTTGTTCCTCAATACACTTCAGAATAGTTTTTAGGAAGACTGAAAAGAACGGGCACAACTTCCTGAAAATGTGACATGTGCCAGCTGGCTCACAAGGGGATGGGAAGCAGATCCTGCAGTCTGCAGCTGCAATGAGCCCAGCAGTGTTTGCATTTTCCTTGCAGAAGCTGCAGCTCTGGCAATCCTGCTGGACTCAAAGGGCAGTGGAGTAGAGCTGATCAAAGAGGAGTATCGCCTTCACCTCGACGAGCCAGGGGTGGCAGAAGCTCTGTGCCTGCTGATGAACGAGATGGTTCAGTATGGTGAGATGGCTGCTGCTGTCACTTCTGAGTCCCCCTCCTCTCTCCCACCCCCAAAATCAGTAAAACCACAACAGAAGCTCTCAGGGACATGTTAGCTGCTCTCAGGAAAGACTGACTCTGTGTCTGAGAGAGCTTCTCCTGAGAATTCACTCCACTTGTTCCACACAAATACCACTCTGATGGTAAAACCTTTTAACTTCATCTTATCTTGCCTCCTCCTTGTGCAGCTCTGTCCTCTCCCCGTGCTCCTTTAGCTCCTGCTCCACTGGCAACTGTGCTATAACCATAAATTTCCTTTCCATTTGCACTGCAGACGAGGTTATGCTGGATATGAGGTCCCAGAAAGTGGAAAAGCTGCTGTGTGAAGTAAAACTCCAGTTTCCATTTAGCACGGTATGGAGAAGTCTCTGTGATAATTAAGTGTATTAGTATATTATTTCTGGTGAGGGATTTGATTATAGTGCAGAAATTTGGAGAATTAGCTGCATGTGGAGTGAAGAGTGAGTTTTTAAGGATAATTCTAACTCCTGGGAATAAGTGGTTGAAAGTTGTTTTTCTTGTTGATGCTGAAATTTTAAAAAACATGTTCTGGTCTCTTGCAACATTACATTAATTTACTACAGTCCTCATGCTAAACCAGGTAGAGTTTACAGGAATAAAGCCATAAGTACATTACATCCAATTTATTTTTGGTTTGGAAGTGGCATCGTTAACAAATAAACAAAAAAACAGCAAGAACTTTCTGACAGTTTGTGGGAAGATTTAACTTACATGAAATTTCACCAAGTAGTCACACTGAAAAAAGGAAAATACAGCAGTTACCAAAGCTATTTAATGTGTTACACAAATATTTCTTTAGCAATGGCTTGCTGGACACGAATCAATAATAAGATTTGTTCATCAAGCCAATAAAACTGGTTAGTCTTAATTTTGCTGATTTTAGTTCTGTGTTTACAGAATTGTTTTCAAAAGACAGTTCCAAACTGTTCTCCAGGTTCTCCTGCAGGCGTTGCCTGCACCCCTTCCATGAACACTGCAGCCACAAGGTAGCACAGAGAAAAATAATCCCAGAAGGGGAGAAAGCTCCCTCTCCTGTTGTAACAGCAGCAGCCACTTCAAAGACCTACGTTAGACACATAGTTTTTATTAATAAATGAATACAAAAATAAGTGGAGCAACAAGGTAATCTTCTGTCTGACACTCCTCACATTTCCCTGCAGGAGATTCAGACCCTGGTGGGTGCAACACTTTTGAAGCTGAGGAAGGAAAAACGCTTTGTCTAAGAACAAGACCTGGCCACTGCTGGATACAAAAGCCTGGATCCTCCATTAGAAGGTTCTTGCAGCAGAAAAAAAAAGAATATTGGGCTATTAATAATATACAAACAGGTATTTACTGCTGGTTTAGGTACCACAACTGTGTAACTAACAGCAATAATTAAGAATTCACCTTGTAGTAGACCTCACTTTGTGGACCTCAACATACTTGAAATAAAGACTTTAATCCTCAGAGTTTTGACAAAGCAATGGCAGTCTCTTCCTTCATCTATCATAATTTAATTTTTTAACTTATTGTCTATTTCTATTGAAGAAATTTAACTGATGGAGTTCTTCCAACTGCAGGCATTTGTTACAAAGGTTGTTTGAACACAGTAGCATCCACAGGGACACCAGCAGCTTTCTTGGGCAGCACCATTCCTGTCCTTCCAGGTTATTGGACCATTGTCTTTGGATTGATTTTATGAAGTAGCTGCTGTCAGTTCTGACTTATCTCTAAATTTGGAATGTGACATCAAACCAGCAACTGCTGCAGATGAAAGATTCTACCCCGTGTTTTTACGTTTTGCAATTTTTATTGTGAGCTTTGTTCTTAACAGCAGCTTCCCATTTCTTTTTCTCCAAGGTGTAAAGTCTCATAGCAGCTTGTGCATCCTGGATCTGAAAGAGAACAGACCAGACAGGGATGTGACATAATAAGCACCTAAATCTTCCATCATTTTAATCCATCAACCAATTAACATTTCATGATCTCTTTTTACATTTAGGCTGTGTGCCTACTGAAAGGGATAAATGGTGTATTTAGACTCCAGGGCCCAGCACAAGGCTCTGCATTTCTGATTGTTACTTGCAAAGTCATAATGACAAAATTCTCTTGATACAGGATCTACGAGCTCCCCTCCCCGTTTTGCTTCACCAGTTCATTCTTCTTTTCCATCCTCCTGCCCACTGAAATAAAGGATCTGCTGAGGTTCAGGTGTAGCCTCTCCCACTGTTTATCCATCCTGCCAGAGTGCAGCAGTGCAGAAAGCTGCTTTTAGGGTAAACAGATCTTGATCATTACCTTTTCCCCTGGGAATTTTAAAATAACAAGAATTCAGAGTTAAGAGCTTGTGCAAGAGTTGTTTATGAAATGAAGAAACAGTGAGCAGGCTTAGATGACAATCTCACTGCAAGCAGAGCTGGCTGAGTTTCACTGGGATGAAGGCACAGCTTCTGGACTGAACCCAGAACCCAGAGCTGGATGTTCTGAGGAGGTACCTACCGAGCAGTGCTCTGCTGTCTGCACCTGAACATTGAGCAGCCTCTCACAGAGCAGCTTCAGCGATGGCCTGGAACTCTAGAGACAGAAAAGATCATAAACCATGCTGCCTCACAGGACTTGAAATGACAGAGATGGGTGTAGCTATCAAAATATTATGTTCCTCAAAGAACAGCACATCTCGGCCTCTGCTGGTGAAACATCAGGAATAACTGAATTATGAGATTTGTGCGTGCACAGCTCGGAAAGAAGGAACAGGATCAGGTAAAAGCAAGCACAGCAGCTCTGGGGTCTCTTAACTGAGCACCTTCCCAGCAGTCTCTTACCTTGACTCTCTGTTTGAAAGGTTTGTATTTCTGTGTGTCCCTCATCTTCTTCTGAGGATGATCAAGAAGTAGGACCTAGAAGAAACCACATTTTCAGTCTAAAAGTTTATTGCATGAAACTTCACAGAGCTGAATGTGCAGCTGCCTGTTGTTTCCTCCCATCCATTGCAAGAGACACTTTAAAGCCATGAGGACCAGACCCAGCTCCTACAACCATGAGCAGCACTCAGGACCAGTTTCCAGGAGTTCAGGTGTGTTCCCTTGCTCCACAATGATTATTGGAAATTTAATTTTCAGTGTACCTTTAGATCATTCTGTAAGGCGTGGCCAACTAAAATCCTTCCCTTCAGGATCTCAGCCACCTCCCTCTGAACCGTTTTGAAGTCTTCACCTAAAAATGGCAACAAGGAAACACATTCCATGAGCAACCACTGCATCTTTTCTGGGAAGTAACTATCCTTGGGATTGTAGTTGTTATACAGTGCACTGAATCCCTGCTTGCTTGAACACAGAGAATTCCATAAAGAGCACAGCATGAAATGATTTTTTTTATACTATATTCCACCAGTTAATTCCTTCAAGGGTGTTAGTGATCACTGTACAAAAGCACTCCTTCCCACAATTTTTCTTAGCATTAAGTTTAACATAAATCTCAGCATCTTGTTTTCCCAAATTAGGTCTTGAACTGTTCCAAGCTCCATGAGGCTTCTGTGACAACCCACTGAATTCTCCCTCTAAAAATCCTTTTGGGGGAAGCCCCTCGTACCTGTGTTTATATTCTGAGGCCGTATGCCACTGACTGCTGTCCTGTAGTCTGTCACCTTCTCTGTGGGCTTGACATACTTGTCATACACGCACTTCCCAAACTGGTTGACGATGGAGACCCGAGCCAGGATGCTGTCCTCGCCCTTGGGGCCCACCCCCACCATCTCACAGTCCATGGCCACGGCTCTGGTCAGCCTGGAAGGCAAAGGGACACCTTGGGGACACCTTGGGGACAGCTCTGCAGGGCCCACGTGCAGCTGACAAGGTGCACACACTGATTTGAGCAGGGCCTCTATACAAATGCAAAGTCTGCAATGCTGTCACTCGGCTATGACAAAGAAAGTAGGGCAGTATGTGAAGAACACAGGACATGGGGAATGTTCCCAAATGCTCTGCTTAATCCAACTGAGGCCACACTGAATATCCCAACAGAGGTGCTCCTTTTTGTCTGTTGTCTTTGAGGATGCCAGACAGCATCAACCAAGAGGTGCAGGCACCAGAACTTTGATTTCGATTTAGCAAGTGGAAATGTAAATAGATTTCCCAACGATCCACCTGCCTGGCAGCAGATGCAGGGAGGTGTCAGCTCAGTGTGCAGATCAGTTCTGATCAGCCTGGTAGCTCTGATGCCATCCTTCCCCCTGCAATGTCACTCACCCATCAAAAGCCTTTTCCTTAACCAGCACCTGCTCCACAGACTGGGATTGCTCTGTTTCAAGTCCCAGGTTCCTTCTGGCAATTTTTGCTGCTTCAGGTCCTATTGCTGCTTCAATATCTTTTGGATCGACGTCATCAAACCAGATGTCAGCCCTGGCAAGAACAGATTTAATTACATTTAAAAGCCTCAAAGCAATCTGGTGTCTGTTGTACAAAATCACGTTTACTTTTCAAACCAAGAGACAAACCCTGGGCACCTCTGCAGGTTTCTTGCTGTGTCTGAGGAGCAGGGGCAAAATGTGTTTTATTTCTTTCAGGATTTAGCTACGCTTTCTCAGACTGCTTTAAATGTACCTCTCTGTGCTCCTCCCAGAATAAATATTCACATCCAGGGCTGCTGCCTGAAATACTCACTCTTTGGGCTGCTGCTCCACGTGTTCCTCAGCTTTCCTCCTCTTGTGCTTCAGCTCATCCTTCTCCTTCACGACAATGCCATTTTTCTTTTTCTCTTTGCAGCCTTTCCCATTGCTTTTGGTGCCATTTAAGTTCTTATTTGCTGTAACCCCCTTGGATTCTGGCTTGGCCAAAGAAGGACTGGCTTTAGCAGAGCCATTGTCTATTTTATTTGTGGATTTGGCCTTTACCACATTCCCATTTCCATTGACTGCTGGGACTTCTGGGCTTTTTGCTGCTTTGAGTGGCTGCTTCTTTTTGGTGTCTGTTTGACCCGTAGAGATGGGCTTGTTGGAATTATTTGCCTTTTGTTTCAGCAGCTAAAATGACATTAAAAATGAAAAAAAAAAGGGGATAAAAAGGTAAAGGAAAAGAGCCTGGAAAAGAGAAGGCTTTAGACTGACTTAACTGTGTCCTTCCAGTACCTAAAAAGAGCTTTCAAGAAAGGGGGGAAGGACTATTCACAAGAGCCTGGAGTAACAGGACAAAGGGAATTATTTCAAATTGCCAGACAGCAGCGTTAGATGGGATATTGAGAAAAAAATTCTTCTCTGTGAGAGTGCTGAGGCCCNGCTCTTCCCGCGGGCCGCGCCGCTCGGCGCCGCCGCCTGGGGCTCTGCAGAACTCTGCTTGGCCATGCGGGGGTCAGCGGGGTGGGAGCGGAGCCGGGATCGGCACCGGGAGCGGGATCGGGATCAGGCGGCAGCGAGTCCCAACCGGGCCGGCGCTACCGCAGGGGGACCGGCACAGCGCCGCACCGCCCGGGCGGGGAACGCCGGCCCGCGCTTGGGTTCCGGGGAGGGAGGGGGCGGTTCCAGCGTTCCGGGAATGGGG
>VYXD01003800.1:33257-80670 GCA_013397195.1 Hylia prasina
GTTCGGGGGGGGGAGGGGGCGGTTCCAGCGTTCGGGGAATGGGGGGTCGCGGTGTGACCCCTCGCACACGGCTGTGTCCCCAGGGCCACACGGCCCCCGAGCCGCCCCTTGGCCCGCCGGCGCTGGCGCACACTCTGGAGCCGCGGACATTGCGCAAGGGCTCCAGCGCTCCAGCTGCCGGCGACCCCCCGCGCCCCGCTCGGAGCGTGTTTGCACAAATTCTGTTTGTCCAAAGGCTGGTTCTGCTCTTCCCTTCCGCTCCACGTGATGCTTTGGGCCGAAAACTCTTTCTGCTGTGCTCGGGGAGCGCGGCGGGTCCGGCATGACCGTCAGCTTGGCGCTGCGGGCGCTCGCCGTGCTGCCGCTGGGGCTGTGCTGGCTCCCTGAGGTGAGTCTGACCTCCAGAGCGGCCCTTCCAGGAACGCTGCGCTGCTTCCGAGAAAAGATAAACACACACCAAAAAAAAAAAAGAAAAAAGAAAAAAAGAAAAAAGAGAGACGACGCTGTTGTAAGCCAAACTCCGTCCGAGCTCGCTAAGCACGAAGATAAAGCTGTTTCCTCTTGTGCAGCCCGTGCTTAGCGCGCAGTAAAGGCACAGGGACTTGGCGCCGGTGCTTGCTGAGCTGTTTGCTGGCGCTCCTTTCCAGGTTAGGTCCGGTGAAGGGATAGTCTCGTGTCCATTTGTTTTTCGTGAAAAAAATGCAAAGCTCTTCTTCTTCTTCTTGCAGAAATTCCTCGGCGCTTTGGATGCGGAAGATGTTTTGTCTTACTTTGGAACCAGCTCAGCGCCTGATGGTATGCAGGGCTCAGTCCTTCCTCGGTTTAGAACGCATCTGCCAGTTGATTTCTAATCCTGTGTGGCTGACAGTGCTAAGAACATTAATTAACAGCCCCTGATCTGACCAGTATTTGGTGTTTCTGAGTCCCAGTGCGAGCTGGACAATCTGGGTTTCAGTGTGAGAGGGGATGGAGAGATGTGACCGAATTTAAAATCTGCTGAAGGAGATGTGATCAATTTCTTTGCACATTTCTGCTGCAGTCCCCATTCTCTGTATTGGTGCTTTTCTACGAGATTAACAGATCTCCTGACAAAAGCTAACTGCAGAGTAACAACAGGGTAACTTCAAATACTTGTTAATTTTTTTTTCTTTAATAAATGAACAAAGAGATTTGAATTCTAGGTCTGAATTGATGATAGTTTCAGAATAAAGATATGTTTTGAAGTCTCAAAACCCTAAAGGAAGGGTGCTGTCTCCTTGTGAGTTCACCTAGTGCTCATCCCAGTGTCTTTGTCTGCATTGTGATAATTCCCACTCAGTTAAAATCTGCGGGAACAAAACTGTCTCAGCCTTTTTTAGATGAGTTATTCTCCCTATTGAGAGAGCAAAAGCTCCAAAAAATTTGGTGTCAGCTTCTGTTGTGTGTTCCCAGTCAGATTATCCTCACTTTGGAATACACAAAAGCACAAAAATTCTCTGGCTGTTGATTCCATGACCCCAAGAGCCACAGTTGTCATTTGTAGGGTATTTTTCCTGTGGAAATAGACCTTACATTGGGGTTTTGTGTGTCATCGTTTCTCCTAACTGCTCCCCTTGTTCTGGTCCTGTTTCATTTCTTTCAGTACCTGAGTTTGTGGTGGCTGAGCCAACTTGCCCTTGTAAAGAAGAACATTTTGGGCTGAGGTCCTGTCGGGTCCAGCACTGCTCCATCCAGGCCTGGGGCCAGCTCTACGCCTTTCAATTCCTGGAGGACCACGCCCTCCTTTCCTCCTCCTTTGTGAGCAGCCAGGTGGTGAACTCTTCCTTGATTTTACTGAAGAGATTCCCAGGGAACTGCTTTGCAGGTGGAAAGCCCCTGCAGCCTCCTGGGGCCAGGAGCAGGGTCACTTATTGTGAAGGGCAGCTGGTGAGTATGAGCAGAAACTGCCTTTGGGGGTTGGCAGCTTCGTGCACCAAAAACGTGTGTGAACCACCCACTGAACAAATCTTTACCATCTCCAAATATCTTTGATAGATATAGCAAATATCAGATAGCAAATATCTTTGGGCTAACTCAGAGGTGGAATTTTGTCTGCTTCAGCAAGGAGTCGTCACCGTGGGTGAGGAGAAGATTCACATCAGGCCAGTCAGGAGCAAAGATGTGGCTCTGCTGAAGGACCTTGGTTTCTCCAGCCCCCACATCCTCTTCAAAAGTGCTGCAAGAGAGGCAAATCCAGCCAGAGGTAACAGCCATGGAGAGGGAGCTGTCTCCTGCTGGTGGCATGGCTTCCATGAGCTCAGAGGAAAACTTGGTGTCTACAAATACATCAGCAGACTCGAAAACGTTTCTCGCCTCGCTGAGGTGTGACCAGTGTGTTTGATGTGGGTGGTTGTTATTTTGATAGCACAGATGGGTTACTAAAGCTGCTGACAGGTGAAAGACACCAACAGAAGTGGGAAAGCTGAGCAAGCCCCTGGAGAAGTGGACTTGCAGCTGAGTTATTGCAGCCTTTGGGGAGAGGGAGTGGATCTGTAGGACCTTTGTTGGTGCATTTGAACCTCCTGGTGTCCCTTTGTGCTGTCCAGCAGGACCTGCTCGCCTGCACAAGAGGGCTGAGGCAGCTGTCAAACATCTGGAGCTGATGGTGGTGGCAGGGCCAGATGTTTACTTGTACCACAAAGAGGACACGGAGCGATACGTCCTGGCCAACCTGAACATTGTGAGTGGCTCTGTGTTTGTGATCCTGTCCCTGCTCATGTGCAGGGCATTCCTTTGTGCTTCCCTGGGCATGAAATTCCTCCAGTTCCCTTGTACAAGGAGCTGCATGAGTAAAAGACCTTAGAGGATTTAAGCTCCACATAGAAAAAATGTAGCTCTTAATTTCATTAGTGATGTTGCAACTCAGGTAAAGAATTTTCTCAACCTGTTGCTTTCAGTGGGATTGAGCTAAATCCACTGAAACAATCTTATATTTTACATTTCACTGTTTTATTTCTATTGCAGAATTCTCATGTCTCTTTTTGCTGTTATTGAGACTTTTTCTGTGTGTGTACTGCAGAAGAGTCTTTACATTCACTCTGCCCTATGAAACTTTTCATGCAGATTCTTCTCTCTGCTTCAGAGCGTCTGACAAATCCAACCACTTCTAATCTTTGGACAGATTTGTTCACATTTGTAGTGCATATGTTAGTGTTGTAGTTACCTTTGTCATGACTGCAGCCCAGTTTTTTGGAACAGGGAGTGGGAATCCCCAAGGGCCCTTCTTTATTGAATCCTTTCTGTCTCTTCTCAGGGAGCAGAGCTGCTCAGAGACGCCTCACTGGGGGCTCATTTCAGAGTTCACCTCATGCAAATGCTGGTTTTGAGAGAGCCAGAGGTAACGGGAGGGCTGTGCTTGAGTGTTGCCCAAGCTCAAAGCTGTTTGCAATGTGCCAACGTGTGCCTTCCCTCCAGGCAGAGGTGAACATCACAACCAACATCACCTCCTCCCTCATCAGCGTCTGTGAGTGGAGCAAGAAGGTGAACCCCCAGAACGACTCTGACCCCCAGCACGCTGACATTGTCCTCTACATCACCAGGTGCTGAGCTCCCTGCCCTGGGAGGGACTGGGAAATAGGATTAGGTCCTTTCTTACAGTTCTGCCAGTCTGAGGACATCTGGATTTTTTTAATGTGGAATCATCATAAAATTTGAGCAGTGGCCACTCGTGTCAAAAGAAATGTTAGATAACTGGCCAAGCTAGACCAGGGAAGCTCAGATAAATTCAGCTGAATGCCTAAACCCAATTATTTTTAGCTGTGGGGGTTCTTTGCTCTTTCCTCTCTATGTCTCCTTAACTTTAGGTTTGACCTGGAGTTGCCTGATGGGAACAAGGAGCTTCGTGGAGTGACTCAGTTAGGGGGAGTCTGCTCCTCCTTCTGGAGCTGTGTCATTACTCAGGACACTGGCTTTGACCTTGGAGTCACCATAGCCCATGAGATTGGGCACAGGTCAGTAGGAAACTGCCAGTAGGTTTTATTCAGGTAAAAACATCCTCCAGTTTAAGGAAAGAAGCAAAAGGACCTCTTGACATAAAAGGGAATTTCTCCTGGGTTATTCTTACCCTTTTGGTCATCATAATGGATTATTTTGGAAAGAGTTCCTTGCATTTCTTGCATTCCTGCATGTCCTGTGACAATTAGAAGCTGCAAAGAGGAGAGAAACCCTTTGTGACAGCAGTAGAAGGAAGGGCTGCAGAGGGAGCTCAGTCCTTGCTTAGAGAAGGGAGGCTCTGAGGGAATCCAGCCTCTGGGTTTCTCCTCCTCAGGGCTCTGTGCTGCTTCTGTTGCAGCCTTGGCATTGCTCACGATGGAGAGGGGAATCTGTGCAGCAGCAGTGGTTACATCATGGGCTCAGCAGGAAACCACAACAGCATCGACCTCACCTGGTCTCCGTGCAGTCGGGAGCAGTTCCTGGCCCTTGTCAGGTAAGGGAATGGTTGAGTTCTTCAGTTCCCCATGCTGGGAGCTTAGGAGAGAAAAACTCAAAGAATAAAAAAGTGTATTGAAAAATGAGGAACCGTGAAAAGCTTGGGGTTTGTTTATCTCTTAGCACTTGTTGCTGAGGTTAAACCCAGTTTTTGCTTCACACAGCTGGAAGAGGCTTTGGTTGGTGCCTGGCTTGCCTGGGCTGGGTTGGATTTCTCAGACCCTGGCTCAGCCTGCACATTTTATTTACAATATCAGAGCATCCAGGCTCAGACAGGCACTGCAGGCTGTGCTGGCTGGGCGCAGGACAGCAATGGGATAGAACTCCAGCAGCAGGGAACTGTGAGCATCTCCAGGCAGCTGCTGCAACTAAATCCATCCCAGCCCACAGCGAGCATGTGTTGTCTGGGAAAGCTGCAGCCAACTCCCAGAGCGAAACTCAGCACAAGTTTGCAAACATGTCCCTGTCCTCACTACCCACAGCTGGGAAAGTGTTATTCCTCATGTTTCTATCAGTACAGGCCAAACAAGCTGCTTGAATGACCTGCCGGACATGGACGGCAGCATCCCAGGGTGGAAGCCTGGCTTGTACTACGGAGCAGATGAGCAGTGTAAAATAGCCTTTGGGAGTGTGGCCACAGCCTGCACCTTCGCTGACAGCAATGTTGTAGGTAGAAGGTTTGTCTGTCTTGCTAAGGGCAGCAGGGAAATGCTCAGGAGCCAAAATCCGGGAGAAAGGGCTGGCAGCATTTTTATTCTGAAGGTGCTTTTCTGCCGCAGATTTCTTGGCAAAGCTTTCAAATTGTTTCCCTTCTCTCCATCACCTCTTTCCTCCACATACATCTCCTGTAAGGTTTGCACAGTTGGGTGCTGCTGGGCACAGCTGGCAGCGCTGGGTGCACCCACTCAGGGTCCTGCCTCGGGGAATTCTTGTTCACTGGATTGCTCCAGCTTCCCTGCCACGGCTCAGATCCCTTTGTCTGGGAAGCACAGCGTGTTTAATAGCTGCCATCTGGACATGTTTTGTTAATGAGGAAACACTAAGGTGGGTGAAACTTTAATTGCTTCAGCTGATCATCTTCCAGCATTACAGCTGGTGATCACTACAGTGGTGATCTGACTTGCCCACAGCTTTTGCACAATAGCAGGAAAAATGAAGGAACTTGCATTGTTGGGTGTCTGTGAGAAAACCTGGGACATGCACTATTTAGACTTCTGGGACTGCTGTGTTGTTGAGCCTGACTCCCTGAATTCCCTGATTTTGTTGTCACACCAGGACATCTGTAAAGTTCTCTCATGCCATGTGCAACCAGCAGACAAATCCAGCTGTACTCGGCTTCTGGTTCCCCTCCTGGATGGAACTGAGTGTGGGATCAACAAGGTAAGGAGGTTCCCAAGGTAAGGAGTGGGTGTGGGGGCTGTGGGGCTCAGACAGCAAAGCTTTGTCAGTGTCTGGAAGGTACCTGGCACTCACTGCCCCTTGTCCAGGGAGCTAAAACCAGTCCTAAACTGGTACCGTTATTCCTGGTCTTGGTCTTTCCACCTTGTCTTTATCTCTGCAGTTGCTTTGCAGTTCTGTAGCCTGATATCTGAGCTCTCCTTCTACTTGAAATGACCTCCCTGCTCTTTGCTTTGACCCCAGCCTCATGTTAGGCCCTAATTAGGAAAGGAACTCTTCAGCCTCTTGTGAGAAAGTGCCTCATTCACCTTGAGGTTCTCTGTAACTGGCCTGCCAAAGATGGGGACTTGTGCCAGCCTTTTAGACCCCAGCCCTGCTGTGTTCACTGCTGCCAGTTCTGTGTGTTCTTGGTCCTAGTGGTGCTCCAAGGGTCAGTGCAGCTCTCTGGAGGAACTGACCCCCATGGCTGTGGTCCATGGGCACTGGTCAGCCTGGAGCCCCCTGTCCCCCTGCTCCCGCAGCTGCGGTGGGGGGGTCGTGCTGAGGCAGCGCTTCTGTAACAACCCCAGGTGAGATTTGGGCACCTGGCTGTGCTCAGGGCCTCGGGTCTTCCTCTTTGCTTGGGACAAACCAGCCTCTGTTGAGGAATTCTGTCGTTTCCAGGCCTGCTTTTGGGGGGCAGGAGTGCCACGGTGCCAGCATGCAAGCAGAGATGTGCAATACACAGGTAACAGAGCTCAGCGTCATCTGAACTTCTGTCTTGCTGTTGAACCCATTGAGGGCTGGGCATTCTGTGTCTGTCCTCCCCACTGCTGACTGCTCTGGTAAAGACCTGGTGTGCAGCCTCCATCTGTCTGACAGCAGGAGAGGTATTTGTGCCATGGAAGGCAGCAGGATTATTTAATAGCATTGTTCACGTGTAATGAAGCATTTTCTCTATGCCCCAATAACAGGACAGATGCTGAGAAAATAGTGACTCATGATGATGGTTTTCCTCAGAGGGGCTTTCTTGTATTGTTCTTGTTTACCTTATCTATTTATTTTGTATAAATTGCAGAGATAGCAGCTTTCAAGCACAATTCTCTGCATATCCTGCAGCCTCCCTTTAAAGTGTTTTTCTTTCTTTGGAGCTGTTTGGGTGTTTTAGTCACCAGACACTGCCTTTTGCCTTTAGCTAGAGGGTTAAATGTCAGTGCTCAGTCACTTCCTTTCCTTACACAATTATCTCTCCGGGATCCAGGCCTGTCTGGTGACCCAGCAGGACTTCATGGCTGAACAATGTGCAGCAACAAATTTAAAGCCACTGTACCTTGATGTAGAAACGCCATCCTTTCATACCTGGACCTCTGCTGTTGGTTTTGCCAAAGGTAGGGAATGTCTGGAAGCTCAGTTTGTGCAGGGACTGCTCATAGATTCCCAGAATGGTTGGGTTGGAAGGGACCTTAAAACTCATCCCACCATGGCAGGGACACCTTCCACTATCCCAGGGTGCTCCAAGCCCTGTCCAGCCTGGCCTTGGACACTTCCAGGGGGTCCACAACCTCTCTGGGCTTTTTCCCATTGCTTGATGAGCAGCCATGTGCCTTTCTGAAAGAGTAACTCCTTCCTTGTGCCTGCCTGCCCCAGGGGACCTGCTCTGCAAGCACATGTGCAGGGCTGTGGGCAAGGAGTTCATGGTGAGCCGTGGGGACAATTTCCTGGATGGGACCAGGTGTGAGCAGGATGACACAGAGCACCACGGGGATCTCCATCTGTGTGTGATGGGGAGATGCAGAGTAAGTGACTGGGGAGTCCAGGGGAGCCCCTGACAGGTGATCTGCACCAAAGGAGTCAGGGGAAATCGTGCTAGGAAAAAACACAGTGTCCCAAACAACGGAGCGCGCTCTTCTCAGAAGAGAGTTTTGTTCCTGGTGTGTTGGATGAAGTCCAAAAATCTACTGTTCTGTCTGTGCATCCAATGCCCTCTAGATAAGACATTCTGCTAATTATGCAGTAAACACACAGGGCTATTCATCCCTAATCCAAGAAGCAATTGGTTGATGTGTTGGTGCAGGAGACATCATTAGCTGCTCAGCTTGCCTGCTGTAATTAGCCCCATAAAATGCTGACTGGCTTGGAGGGAAGCTCCATGACTTGAATCACTGACTCAGTGGCAAGATAAGGAGCAAAACCTGGGGATCACAAGTCGCCCAAGTGAATTTTTGGAGTATTGCTGGTCAAAACTGAAGTACAACCTCTGGAGTTTTTCTCTGCATTGGACCTGAGGAAGGCATTCTTTCCTGATGACCTTGGACACAACTCCCCCGCGCCGTCTGCAATTTAGGAACTGCTCAGTGCTGACCCGGGTGGATGTTTTCTGTTATTTCTTTACATTCCCAGAATACTCCCTGTAAAGTTTATGTTTTTCTCATTATCTTCGTGCTCACCATGTTTTGTGAAGTGTTTCTCCCCATGAACAGCAGAGGGTGTAGGCACAACCTGTTCTGATTTTGGCTGTTTTATTGGCAGCAGTGATAAATATGCATGTTATGGCAGCTTCCAAAGCCTGGGATCAGTGGCTCCAGCATAAATTCAGCAGTTGCACATGTTTTGCTGTTAAGCCTGCTGAGATCCTCCTGTAGCTTTGTGTAAATTAGTCTTGTTCGTGGGAATGGGGATAGAATCTCTCTTCTGAGTTCCATGGGACTGAAGTGATGTGAGCTAGATTTGGCTTTGGAGTCTGGGGAGCTCAAGATTCCTTTAGAACCTGCCATTCATGTTTAGTGTTCTCTTGGGCTTTTGTTTTTTTTCCTCCCTTCCTCCCTCCCTCCCTCCAGAAAGAGTTCATAGAAGAGAGCACAGAGCTTTGGTTTAGGTCACAGGAGAGATTTTTTGGGCTGCTTCTTATGGGAAAGAAAATGCCACAGTTACTGAGAGCTGTGCTCTCAGCTAGGACCTCCCAGCCCCCGGCTTTGCACGCTGCTGTCCAGTGGCAGCCCTAGGTACAAACACATCTTTCCCTCTGTTGTCTTCCCAAATCCAAATTCCAAATGGAAAGGGCAGTTTCAGGAACTCAGGCAGCGTTGCTTTTGCTGGCTTGTTTTCTCAGAACAGGCCGGGCTGACAGACTCTCCCCTCTGCTCAGGCATTCGGGTGTGACGGCCAGATGGGCTCCAGGAAGGCCATGGATCCCTGCAAGGTCTGTGGGGGTGATAACTCCACTTGCACCAAAGTGAGTGGATCCTACACAGAAGGGAAAGCTGAAGGTGTGTGGTCCTCCCCCTCGGGCTCTGCGTTGTGGTGATGTTTGTGTGCTGCACGTTTGTGTGCAGCCAGTGTCCCACATCTTCTGTGTATGACTTCTCCCTTCTGCTTCTGCTTGGTTTTATTTTATGGAGGGCATGGAGATGGATTTTGGGTGGTCAGTGCTGAGGGAGGTAGGCAGAATGCCTTTCTTGTCATAATTCTCTGGATGTGGATCAGAAATGTAACTGTTTGGGAAGACCTGTAAATCATTGGGGGCTGGGGGTGATATCAGATCACAGAATGATAAATACCCCAGATTGGAAGGGGTCCACAAGGATCATTGGCCCCAACTCCTGGCCCTGCACAGGACAGCCCACCAATCCCACCATGTCCTTGAGAGCCTTGTCCATGCTTCCTGAGATGTTAAATTTGGGAACTCTTGCAGTCTCATGTAGAGATATTAGCAGAGAACCTAACAAGAACCAAAGAAATGTGAGAACAGGACACAGAAAGCAGCTCAGTTGTGTTTGCTGTGTCACCATCACTGTGTTCCAGGCAAGGAGCAGGGTCAGGGTGAATTTAGGAGTCTCAGGGATGGAAGGTGACCACATCTTTCTCCTTTCCACCTCCCAGAGTATGTGACATTTCTGTCCCTGCCCTACAACACCACCTCGGTCCATGTCACCAACAGGAGGCCTCTCTTCACACACCTGGGTGAGTGGAATGAAAAGGAGAGGAGGGGATGCAGGCAGGGCTGAAAGGAGCTTGTGCAAACAAAGAAATGGAATTTTTGGTGCTGCATTTTGCTTGGGGGATGCACTCCAGTGGGAAGCTGTAGGAGCCACGCTCCATGGCATGCCAAACTTGGGTCAAACTGGTTCCTACCAAGGGGGCAGCCAGCAGCTGCCAGCACCAGGGGGTCATGGTGACCACAACATGTCTCTAAACCTCACTGCCCCTCTGGCTTCTCCAGCTGTCAAGGTTAAAGGAGAGTACGTGGTGGCTGGAAAAGGAAAAATCTCCCTGAATGTCACCTACCCGTCAGTTCTGGAGGACAAGCAGATCAAATACCAAGTGTTTCTCACCCAGAACAACCTGCCAAGCCTGGAGGAAATCCACGTGGATGGGCCAACACAGGAAGAAATTGAAATACAGGTGAATTAAAGCAGCAGAGTTGGAAGGGGGCCAGTCAGAAGTGGCCTGGTTTGGGTGGCTTGGCTGCAGAATCCAGGTGTGGTGGATTCAGGTGACTTTGTGCCCAAGGCTGGGGGAGATGGTGGTCACCAGAGAGTGACAGTTTTTCTTGGGAATGGCTGCCCACAGGCTTCCTGCAGGTCTGGGGGTGGTTGTGTGGGGAAAACCACACTGAGTTAAACCTTCTGCTTGGCTTAATCACTTCCAGTGCCCAGAATTCACAGGGTGGGTGCTCTGACTGCACCTGGCCAGGACTGAGGCATTGCAGTGAGGGTTGGATGGAAAGAAGGGAGACTGTCTTCTCCTTCTTCCATCCTAAGAAATAAATCCAAGTTTTCTTGTGTACTGACCACGGTTTTTCCTCCCCAGGTCTACAGGAGGTACACAAAAGAATATGGCAATGTCACCAACCCAGACATCACCTTCAGCTACTTTGTCCCCAGGGAGAACCTGACCTATCTGTGGATTCCTCAGCAGGGCCCGTGTTCAGTGACCTGTGGGGAAGGTGAGGCAGCAGGACTCAGTCTCTACTTTGTATGGAGACTTCTGCTTTGGTCTGAACTGACTTTCAAAGCAGATTGCTGGAAGTGATTGCTGCACTTGCTAGTGTTTGACTGAACCAAAGAAAAGAGTGGTGGAGCTTTTGAATTAAATTAACAAATCAGCAAATGAGCTGAATCATCAAAATGATGCTGAAAATGTTTGATCATGGAGAGGATTTTAAAATAGGTTTTAATTGAACTCTTGGTTTTAAGACTAAATAATTTTTTGAGATTTTTCAACATTACTGAAGACTGTAATTTGAAGTTGGCTAAACATCAGAAGTCTGAGACCAAAGGGGTATCTGGTGTCTAACTAAAGCCTCAGAGCTAATTATGAAACTTCCTGCTTAGAATTCTATTCCTGTGCCATGGCTAATCCTTTCTGTCTCCCTAAAGGAATCATAATGCAGATTGTAACAGCTCACTCTGATAGATGGCCTGACATCTTGTTTACCAGATAATTCAGATGACACTGTCAGGCCTCTCAAGACTTCTGTGACAAGGATTTAGAAAATGCATTAATGAATATTTATGGAAGTCAATCTACACAACTAGTTATGCCTGGAGAGCTTTTCTCCAGCAGATCCCCCAGGTGAACTGATTGCTGAAACCCTGAAGAGCTCAATATGCTCCAGAGCCTCCAGCTACTGCAGCCACAAACAGAAAAAAGAATGAGAAACTCAGGACTTCAAATAACAGGAAGTTGGGAATCTGGGCTGAAATTGCACCTTGAGAGCTGAAAGTGATGCACAGCTCTCCTCAGCAATAGTCATTATTAGAAAACAAGGAGGGTAGAGCATAGATGAGGCTGCTGATGGATTCTGGACATTTGGTCATGCTGCTTGAGATTCAGGAATGCCTGGCTTTCCTTGTAGCTCCTTCACTGAAAGGAGACTCCTTTTAGCTTTGGTGTGATTTCTTCGACTTTGACTTTTCATCTGCTTTGCTTTTTATGTTCATTATTGTTAAAAATCTTCTTTATAGCTGTAGCTTATTAATATTTCATTCCTTGCCTGCTGCAGGCACTGGAATTCTCCATTTGTCTCCCAGTACCTCTGGTTTTGGCTTTTGATGATGTCTTTGAGGAGGTTGGTGCTGTTTGAGCACTGTGTGATGATATTACCTGCTCACTGCTACACAATGGCATTTAAAATCAGCTCCTTCCTAGAGCTTATTTGCTGTCCCTCATCAGTCAGATCATTAGAAGGAATTTGTTCCAAATTATAATTGATATCCTTGTTCTTTCAAACGGGCAGTTTGGAGCAACCTTTCCATTTTGGCAGTGGGTGATCAATCAGACTTCTCTGCTGGGGTGCTCACCTTGCAAAATCACTTTAAAACTCTGGAGGGAGGTTATATCACAAATAAGGGGTTTGTGTGTTTACAAGAAGTCTGAATTCCCACACACCCCGTTTTCTTACCCAGGTGATTGAGTATAACAAAATCACCTGCATAAGAAAATGGGGGGTGTGGGGAATTCAGACTTCCTGTGTTCCTGCATCTTCCCTCCATGACAGAGGGGAGCTGTTCACTTTGGATATAACTTCAATTCCTTTTCCTTTTGTGTCCCAGGGGTGCATGCAGTGGCTCACGTGTGCTTTGATCAGACCAAGAATGAGGTCACAGAGGATCAGTGGTGTGTGGGGCTGCCACAGCCCCTCCCAGAGCACAAGCCCTGTGCCATGGAGCCATGCCTCTACAGGTTGGTGTTCCTGGGAGCTCAGCTCAATTCCTGCTTTTCTCTGCCACTTAACCCAGGCTCTGGATTTTTGTTGTGCAAGGCCAAAAAAAAGAGAAGTACGAAGTAGGTTCCTCCTATTTATGATGGAGTAGCAGATCCCAAACCACGTTCTGTCTTTCCTGCTCCTGTGAGGTAATTGAGATGTCAGCTGAAGGAATGGGAAATAGTCCTTCAGTGTGTTAGAGTAATCTGCTAAATGAAGATACTTTGAGGGTATGGCCAGAAGAAGATGCCTCTCACATCCTTTCCAAGATGGTGCCAACAAAGAGGGTTGACACTTGTGTTGATTATTTGGGAAGGAGGACCAAGGGCCAAGCCCACTCAGAATTGCCCTCAGAGACATTTTAGTGTTCAATAAAAAGTGATTGCACCATGAACCATAGCCCCTTAGCTTAGGTGCCTTTAGTCCTTGAAAGCTGTCAGTGAAAGGACTTAAACTGTGCTCTCAGCCACATCCAGACAAGGCTTTTGAAAGAGGAGCTGAATGCTCTGCATGACCCATTCCTGCAACCAGTGGCCTGAGTAATAAACCCCCCTGCTCCAGATGGGAAATGAGGTGATGCCATTGCCTCCCTCTTAGGTGGAAGCTGTCTCAGAGAGATGAATGCTCTGCTGTCTGTGGGACTGGAGTTGCCTGGCAGAACCTGACCTGTGTGCAGTCCCGTGCTGGCCTGGAGACTGTGGTGGACGACAGCTTGTGCCCAGCAGAAGAAAAACCCCTTTCCCTTGTGCCCTGCGTGGTCAATGTCTGCCCTTTGGGCTGGGACAAAGTGAGTTTGCTGGCTTGGCTTTTCAGGAACCTCACTGGGAGCTTTGCACTTTTATCCACCAGTTAAGAACCACCAGCTTATTCCTGGAGCTTGGAGGGTGGTTTACACCACTGCTCTGCCCAGCTGAAAGTTCATCCTGTCACTTTAGGCAGTTCCATCTCTCTTTAATTATGCTGCTGGATTCCTCAGTTGAGCGTGGTGGCTTGTTTAGGGCAGCTGTTTTTTGCTCTGTTCTGAGGAGGAAGATGCACACTTACTTCAGCCTCTGGAGTCACTTGGGCATGTCCAGCTGGAAAATCGGACTGTGTATGTCTGGAGCCCTGTAGCTGGGGAGTGCTCTGTCTCCTGTGGTAGAGGTGAGGCCTTTCTGTGCTGCAGGGAAATGTTGCTTGGCTGTAGGTGTGACTTCAGTGCCTGGGAACCTCGGGGCCCACCTGGTCTTTCCCCCTCTACAGTCCTAAGTGTAGCTGTGATCACAATTTTTTTAGAACAGGCTCAGACAGAATAATGTAGAGGGTGGTCTGGCTGGTGCTGTGCCTCAGAGCTGGGGGGATGAGTGCAGTAAGAGTGCCATGGCTCGGGCAGAATTTGCTTGTTTTGTACACACAGATGTGACACTTCTGATCCATTTTCAACCCTTGCATCCAACGCAGTCAGATCGCTTCCCTTCCTAGGTAAGACACAGCTGCACTATGTTTGTGTGGCTTTTGACACCAAAGAAGAAACCCAGGAGGAAAACTGTCAGCCAGTGCCAAAGCCAGAGAGCAGGGTGGAAGTCTGTGATCTCAACCCCTGCCCACCAAGGTAAAGCAGTTACCAGGAGACAGTGAGACAGTGAGGGGTCTTTCCTTTCTCTCTCTGTCTGCAGGGACATGGTAAAGGAAGGCTCAGGCTACTCTCCCCTTCTCTGCAAACACAGCCAGCTGCAAAAACTGCAGTGTACTGCTCCATACTCAGCAAACTCAGAGGCTTTCCTGGGCTGGTACATCTCAGACAGAAATAAGTGTAGTACTCAGAGGCTGAGTCCAGAGAAAAACTGAAAACCTCTCGATCCCTTGTTACTCTGGGGAAGCAGGAACAAATCCATAGCTGCAAAAGGTGGTGACACCTTTGCCAGCTGTACAGTTTCCATAGAGCATCAAGGAAAGTAGCAAGAATTAAATACTCTCAAAATCTGGAACAGCTGCTCTGAAAACTGAAGGAAATGCATTGCACTTTCCTTAGGATTTGTGAGCTTGCCCTGCCCTGTTTGCTGTGGGACTGGAAAGCTACTGGAGCTGTTCTTACAGGATGCCACTCCCAGGGCCTCTGGGTCTGATCCTGATCTGAGGGTTCAGTGGTGTGTGTGTTTTGGAGGGAGATAAGATTGTTTCTGCAGTTAAGCCTTCGAGTGTCACCCTGGGGAGGGCGGTGATGGACACAGAGTAAGACCCAGTGTGGATTTGAAATCTGTGGGCTCCTGGCAAAATGGAAATGCCCTCTGTATCCAACTCCAAACCTGCTCCAGGCTGCATTCCAAGTACCATAGACCATGTGAGGCAGAGGATGAAGAAGGAGGAAGGGTGAGGGAGCTGCTGTGCCTTTTCTGCAGTGAGAGACGGGGCGGGGATTCATCACTAACTCACCTTTTGTCCTCCCTGCCCTGTCAGGTGGAAGGTAACCCCAGCTGGGCCCTGCTCCTCCAGCTGTGGGCTGGGCTTAGCAGTGCAGCTGGTCACCTGTGTGCAGATCCTCCACGGCCAGGAGGTCTTGCAGGAGGAACATTTGTGCCCTGTGGCAGAGAAGCCCCTCACCAGTGTCCCCTGTGTCATCCGGACGTGCTCTTACGAGTGGAGCTTCAGCGAGTGGTCAGAGGTACCTGCTCCCCTTCAGATGCAGCAGTTTCCCAGCTCTTCCCTTCCCTGGGGAGAAATAACAACTCCTGCCTTGTCTGTTGGCTTCCCACAGAAATGCTGAACTGTTTCCAGGGATGTTTTCTATCCTTTCCACTGCCCTGTGTTTAGCAGCTGTAGGTTTGCTCCCCACCTTCCTCAGCTAAAGTTTTGGCCGCAGCTTCGAAATGGTTTTGGCATGTTTTCCCCTGGAATGCAGATTTTTTGGGATTTTTTTAGGAAGTGGTTCTGCAATTTAAATATATAGTTTGGAAGGTCCCCTGGAAGGTGGGGCATCTTATAGCTGATGGAACAAGAGCACTGATAGGGCAGATGGTAGAAGAGCAGCAGTGAACCCCCCCAGAGCATGCATTAGCTTATCAAGGCATTGATTTCCAAACACCAACTGGAATGCAGCGATAAAAGCCTGTGGGTTTGTTCTTCTGCAGTGTTCAACATCCTGTGGGAATGGCATCCAGACCAGGCAGGATTTCTGCCTCAGCTCTCTGACCCACAAGCCCGTGAACCCCCTTTTCTGCCGGCGCTTCCCCAAGGCCATCGTGGTGCGTGGCTGCTCCGCAGGGCCCTGTCCTGAGCAGGAGGGGACCCTGTCCCCTGGGGCAGAGCTGCAGCCAGTGACACCAGCCACACACCTGGCAACAGCTGCAGCTACCACAGAGCACAGACACAAGGATCTGGATGTCCCTCTGTCTGCTGGGCCCAGGGAGCAGACAAAGCCCGGTGGAGGTGAGGAGATCACGGCCAAGAGGAGCTTCCTGTGTGCAGCTGGGCTGTGGTGATCCTGCTGCCAGACAGGGACAGGAGCATGGGAGGGAATACATCTGGCTGGGAGGGAAAACCTGCTGCTCCAGCACGTCCATGTTACCTGAGCTAGGAACAATAACTCCCTTCCCTGTGCTTGCCAAAACTCTTTTGACTTGGGAGCCTGTGGGACAGCAGCTCCAGACTTGAGGGAGTGTTTAGACAACACCCTCAGGCACATGATGTGTGATTCCTGGGGGTAGTCCTGTGCAGGGCCAGGAGTTGGACTCCATGACCCTTATGGGTCTTTTCCAGCTCAGGATGTTCTGTGATTCTGGGATTCTATGACTCCTCCTGCGCTTTACCCAGAATATGTCACCTTAGCAGTTCATTGTGCCACGAAGGGAATTGTTTTCCTGTAGTTCCTTCTGGGTGTGTTTCTCACCTGTCTCTGCTGTCCAGGTGTCTGTGGAAACCTCTTTCTCAATGCCACTGGCATCATCAACATGACAGGCGTGGAGAGCAGGGACTGCACTGTGGCCATCGGGCGTCCCCTGAGGGAGGAGATCTCGGTGACCATCCTGGAGAGCTCCCTCAACTGCACTGCAGGTACTGCCTGCAGCTCTGGCATCCAGCCTGGCCCTTTGGCAAAGCTGCACCTCAAGCTGCACCTTTTCTGATGCCTTGAAAAGCTCTGGGAGCCCCTGTAATCTCTGAAACCATTTTATTGAGTTTTTCTGTTCCACCAAGTTGTTGCCAGATGGAACAAAACGAAGATGCTGCTTGCCCTCCCCCCACACAGTGGTTTCTTTCTTGTTTTGTTGGCAGATACGAGATGAAAGGAGCTGATGGGGTTAAAGAAGCTGCTTGGTTTGGCCTGTCATAAAACTAATGTCCCCTCTAGCTGGAATCAGCAGTTAGATTAATTAACTGGCCTGTTCTCATGACAGATTTTGATAAGATAGAAACAAGATGCAGAAATTACTTGATTCCAGACCTGTATAAGAGAGACTTTTGCTTAACATGAAAGTGTTTCTAGGCCCTGTGCTCATCCGTTCCAGGTGAGGTCCTGCTGTTTTCTGGGCGAATGATGTGGCGCACAGGCTGCAGGAAGCTCCCTCTGTCACTGATAAATTCCAGAACCAACACACTGATTGTGAAACAGCGTGTTGTGCTGCCAGGAAACGGGGTCATTCTGCAGTACAACAGCAGAACTGCAACCAAAAAATATTACCAAGGTACTCTACTGAAAGCTTTGCTCTTGCTGTAGATTAAGGCTCACAGCGTTCCGTGAATGGTGATTGCCTGTGGAAATCTGTGGAAACCTTCCTTCATTTTTAGAGTTAACAATCCCCTGCTTGAGGAGTGTTGGAATCAGTATCAATTATGGACTCCCCCTTTTTTTTAAAGCAACCCCCCCACAGGTGTTTGCTGATGCTTGAAGGTCCCCACGTGAAAATCCCTAAAGAAACTGTTCTGCCTGTGTTTAATTTAAATGATTTCTTTTCTCGGAGGTGCTGGACACTCCTCTAAGCCATTTGCTCTTCTCCCTTTGCCCTGTCAGACTGTGACCAGCAGCTGTTTGGCCCCCAGGGTGAAATACTGAGCCCTGTGCAGTTGCCTGAGGAGAGGCAGGAGGTCGTGTGCCGGACTTTCATCACGGTGGCTCCGCGGCAGCGCATCTCCATCCGTGCCCTCAACACTGACCTGGGCCCCGAGGGCAACCAGACACACTTCAACTACATCCTGGTGAGGAGGCAGGAGCCCCAGTGGGATGGTTTGGATGGGAACAAACCCACCTCCATTTGAGGTTTCCACCCAGGTGCACAGTTCAGTCACAAATCAGGGACTCTGATCTCTGCAATGCAAATGTAGATGGGAATGAGAATTTCTGATATCAACTGTATTTCTTCTAACCTCTGTAGCACAGCTTTTTCCTGAGTGACCAATCTGCAAGTCGCCAGATTATTTTTTAGGTATTTATTTCATGTGCAGCCTGCTGAGATAAAATGGTTTGGTTTTTCTTCCTGCAGGTCCGAGATGTCAGCAGCATGAAGACAGTGGTGTTCCGTGGGAAGCAGCAATTCCTGTGGCAGTCAACAGGAAGCCAAGCTGAAATTGAATTCCATGAAAATGCTAAGGACCACAGAACCCATTTCTGGGCTGAATATCATGCTATTGAGCCCAAATAAAAGCACTGCCCTGAGAAAGGCTCTGAGCTGCCTGCTCACAGCACACATTTAATCTTGCAACTGCTTCCTCAATTGTTGAGTAAGAACAATGTCTGCTGACTCCTTTGAGATCTCAGTCTTGATAAAGATCATACAAGAGACATGTAACCCCCAAATATTTAGCAAATCTTCCTCATATGGATTTTCTGTCTGGTTTGGTTGGCATTAGTGCAGTTTGCATGTCTGCAGGGGCTGACCTGGGCACTGGAGTGTCAGTGGCTCTGTAATGTGGTGGAACCTTTTAGGAGAGTAATTCAATTTCTTGGTGTTCCAGTATAAACCTCTGTATACCACAAGTAATGTTTTAGCCATTGAATTCACTCTCTTGCAGTGTAAATGCCCCTCAAAACTGAGGCACACTGAAGTTCTGGAATGGAATAAAGAAGGCAAAGATGTATGAAGATAAACTGCCAGCACAAGGAGATGTGTGGGGTGGGCAGTGCCACCCTAGGACTGGTTGTTCAAAGCTTGAATGTTTTCAGAAGTTGGCTGAAGTGGGGCACTGCTGGCCTGGGCAAGCCCTGGTGACAGCTGGGTTTATGTGGGAGGAACTAAATGACATCCTGAGGTCCCTCCCCAGCCACCCTTTCTGTGGTTGTGCTGTTGGATATCTGACAGTGATACAGCCACTTCTCTTCTGTGAGAAAATAAAAGAATTCTGTCTCTTAATGCCAGGTTTGATGCCAGGTCTGACTTACTCAGATAAGAGCAGTAGCTGTGCTATCAATCTCTGTCTTCATTTGACAAGAACTGTGGTTGAGGCTGCATGGACAAGCTGTGGCAGGAAGAGGGATTTTGGAGCAGTGGCAAATATTCACACAAGTTTCATTTAAATGTATTTTATAGGTTATTTCTTTTTTTTTAGTATCTTGAACATTGGGCTGTGCTTTGGTCCAAATCTGTCATCCTCCTTAAAATCACAATATACTGCTTTAAGGGTCTTTTCTGCACCTGGAGCCTGGCTGGACACATCTGCACTTGCTCTTGATGCTGGATGCAATAAATGGTTCTGCCTGGGCAGTTGTAACCCTGCTCCTGCTTTCTCTCAGCTGGATTCTCTGACATCCTTCTACGACCACAAATACTCCTCTTAATTAATAGCTGGTTTTTTTGCCGGTTAAACCTGGAGTTTTCTGCTTGCCAGCCTCCAGATTTACGTTCCATTCCTGGAAGAGCCAGAAAATAGATTCCTGAAGTGAGATCCTCGAGGAGCTGGATACATCAGCTGTCCCTCTGCAGTGCGTGGGTGATGCAGGCCCTGGGCCTTCATTTCCTGTCTGACAGGAGATGGTAATGAAAAGACATCCTTTCCTTAATCCCTTTTTTGTAACCTTTTAGCAGATGGGATCTGTCTTCCCACTCTGCTCTGGATCCCAAGTCTCACTGCTATTTATTGTTCCAGATCGACAGTGCGGAGCTGGGCTCTGGTTGTGTTCCACGTTCATCTGCACAAAATGCAGCTGTTGCCTTCATCATTTAGGGGAGTTCAGGGTGTTCCCCTGTCCCATTTGGACACCACCAGCTGGGGCATCTACTTGCAAAGTGCTACTTCTGCTCCCATTTCTAGGGAGAAAACCCGATTCCAGTCAGATAAGGGGAGTGCAACCCTCGTATCTGGAGAGCACAATTTTGCAACAGCGTTCCATTCCCGCGTCAGTGTGAGGATTCCTGTTTCCCTTTCTGGAAAAGCAAACACCGGCTTGCCTGGATGACAACACCCGGTCATTCCCGGGGGCATCCAGAGCTGCCGGGGGGTGCGTAGCCGTGCCTGCGCTGATGAATGTGAACGGCAGAGCTCTGCCCACAGCCCTTTAATGCAAGTGACATCAAAGCCAAAGCCCTGCCTGCTGCCGGGGGGGACCCACAATGCAGCTCGAGACAGCAGTGGAGCAGCTCCAGGCCCGCTGGCATCGCTCTGCAGCCAGACACCTCCATTGTCAGCCCTTGGGGGGCCGGGCCCTGCATGGGGACACGGGGACAGAGCCAGGCCTGCCTTTAGGGGCCGTCCCCCGGGCCGGCCGGAGGAGGGGGTGACACCCGGGGGGCTCAGGTGGGCACAGGGCGCCGAGCCCCCGGCAGCTGCGGGAGGATGAGCTCGCAGGATGAGCCGTTCCCGGCAGCATCCCCCGAGCCAGCGGCCGCCTCCGCCGACGAGGGCATGACCTGGTGGTACAGGTGGCTCTGCAGGATTGCCGGGGTCATCGGGGGCATGTGTGAGTATCCCCTTCCCTCCGCCTGCCCCTCCTGCACGACACAGCTCCTGTCGGGCTCCTGCCACCTTTGCGGGGTGGCGTTGGCGCAGGGGGGCTGTGGCACGAAGGGCTTTTGGGGTTTCGTGTTGGCGCCAGCTCCGGGCGCTGTTTGGGGCAGAAGGGAGAGCGCCGGCCGTGCCTGGAGCGGGGCGGATNGCTGCCACGAGGGACGAGCCCTGCGCTCACCGAACCCGCTGAACTTTGGCACCCGGCACGTCACGGGGCGATCTGCAAATCCCCGAGTTTCTTCTCGGGTACGGCGCTCCCTGGCAGGGATGGGAGCAGCAGCTCCTGGTGCTGCAGGAGGGCTGTGGGCCGGCAAAATATGTGATTTTACTATGAGCACCAGGCTCAGGGGGGTCAGGTCAGGGCTGGAAGAGTGGCCACAGGCTTTGGTTTATCCTGTTTGACTTTTGGGTGTTTATTTGATCCTGCAATTAATTTATTTCCCCCCCATTCTCACTGTCAGAGCATGTTTCCCATTGCTCCTGTTGATTGCACAAGGCCTGCCCGTGGGTTTTACTGAAGGTGAAGAATGGTTTTGGTTTGTGCTGTGTGTTTTTAAGGGGTTTGGTAGGACACAGAGAACGGAGCTGCAGACGCAGAGTGAGTTGGCTGAGCTCGGAATTACCTGCTGCTGAAAAAAATTTTCCCAGGGAAAGAGTCTCAACAACTTTGCCAGAAATCAGCCTGTCCTGGAGTGCTGTTTTGCTACATTCTGTGGAGAGATTAATAGCTCTTAAAAGCAGGAGGGACTGTTATGACCGCTTAGTCTGAGCTCCTGCAGAGCACAGGATGGAGAATTTCTTCGGCTTCAGGTCCACGACTTCAAGTTAAACAAGAGGGTTTCTCAGCCAGTGCAGTCAGCCCTGAGTTATTCCATCAGCTGGAGCTTTGTGTCTGATCACCCTCTCCCCCTGCCCCTTCCCATTCCTGCCTTTTGCCTTGGGACTGGGCTGCACAACCCCACGATGCCTTTGGAGCTGACATTTGCACCCTGTGGTGTCGCTGGGCAGGCTCCTGAAAACCCTTTTTGGCCTGGCTGGTAAAACCCGTGCTGCTCTCAGCGTTTCATGTGCTGGGTGCTGAAGTTCTGGAGGTGTGACAGGGTCTGGTGGGACTGCCCTAACGGGGCTGAACGCCCCGTGCCCTGCTGCAGGGCCCCGCGCTCCTGGCCCGGCCAGCAGCCAGGAGAACCAGCTGGGAAGTGTCTGTGGAGCAGGTCCCAGGTGGGGTTCAGAGGAGCAGCATCTTTCCCACGGGCTGTGGGAGCCTCGGTGCTTTTCCTGCACTTTTATCCCGTGCAGAGCTCAGGGTGATGTGGGTGGAGGGTGAAGAGCTGGTGGCACTGCCAGCCTCGTGCTACAGCCGCTCGTGAGTGGCTTAAAAGTGCAAATTTCTTCTTTTTCCCTCTCTGTCCTGGTGTTTCAAAGCAGCTGAGTTGTACTTGGATTATTTTCCCAACCTTTTGTTCACAGCTCTGCGACCTCGTGGCTTGTTTTTACAGGAAAGAGAAGAGTTTTATGTCTTTGGGTGAGTCTGGGAGAAGCTTTTGGAAGAAGAGCCAGGTTCTTAACAGGGTTTGCCAAAGATCTGGGGAGTGACAGCTGGCTCTGGAGCCCGGACTCTCTCTTTATCAGGCAGAGAATGAGGCACAAACTCTCCTTATGAGCAGGGAAAAGGGGAATTGTGGAAAAAACATCCAGTGCCCAGTGTTACCAACATTCCTCTTCAAAGTGCTGCTGGTTCAGCATCACCTTGTTGAAGGTGGATGGTTTGGAGAAGAGGTGATGAAATAAACCAGCAAGGCTGGAGTTTGCTGCTGTTTCTCGCTGTGAAAGAACAGAACTAATTTATAAGGATTGTGAGCAACTGGACTGTAATGCTGCTACAGGGCTGGATTATTTCTTACAGAAGGAAAAATTCCCTCAGAAAGGAAGAGAAGCTTTGCTAGTGGAGGTGAGACCAGCAGACAACATCTGCCACATGCAAACACCTGCAGCCACAACTTGCTTCAGCCAGAAAAATCCAAGGGCTGGAGCAAGAACCAGACAGACAAGGTTCAGGATCCGTTTCTGGCTCCTGCACACCCTGCCTTGGTGACCTTGGCCAAGTCCCTTCTCTCCCTTGTGTTCCTGTTTGTAATGGGATGAGGAGAGTCTGTGGCTTTTGTAAAACGCCCTAGGAGCAAAAATAGGCTTGTGCTGAGGACAGTGACCAGCTGCTGGAAATGAATAGAGCCTTTGTGGGGAAGGGTGTCCTTCCCCCCTCATTTTAGCTCCCAGTTATTTGTGCTTCCTCAGGGACTCGAGATGGGACAGCAGTTAAACAAATGGCAGAACTGTCTGTCTCCCATAGCTTACGTGCCACTGAGCATTGTCTGCATTTTAACCCTGTTGTGAGGCCTCTGTTCGAAGAGAAAATATTTTAAAAAGAAATCTCTGGCTTGGCAGGGGTGGGATCAGCTCCTGCCCCGGTGGGACAAGGATGTACCAGGCTGCTGTGGGACCAGCAGCTCTGCAAAGGAGACCCAAGGTCACCGAGTTTGTGTCCCTGTGGCTGTTGGCAGCAGCTCTGTGGGCAGTGCTCCTGTGATCCCAAACCTTTGACTCCTTTCCTGCTGCTCCATGCCCCTGCTGACGTGGGGCTTGCTCAGCTCTGCTTCCTGGGTCATTTGTCCTCTGGCAGCCGGGGCTGCTGCTGAGCCAGGGCTGCTGCAGGGACACGGTGCTGCAGGGCTGTTTTGGAGTGTTTGGGGACAAAACCAAGCCAGAAACCTGGCAAAACAACCCCTGGCTGGTTTGATTAGGAGAAAAAAAATCTTGCTTGGGAAGGAACATTCTGCTTCCCTTGGTTTGTTGTGTGGTGGAGACAAGCTGGGAGATGCCCGGGCCTCTCTGCTACCCTGCTCAGCAAGGCAGGGTCCTGCCCCAGCCCCATCTGTGTTTGGGGGAAGAGTTGAGAGGTTTTGCTGCTCTGCTAATTATAAAAGACCACAAAGTCACTCAGCAATATTGTCAGGAATGTCCTTTCCTGGGGGACAACGAGTGCCACAAGCCTGGGGTGCTTCCCCCGAGCTCCTCTTCCGTCAGCATCCAAGGGTTTGGTGCTGACAGGGAATTAGAACCCCCTGTTTTGTGCCCTGCTCTCCATGCTGCCCACAGCTCCCAGGAATCCTGCTTGCCATTGCTCCTCTCCAGCTGTTTGCACGTGTGGCCATGAACAGATTATCCCACCCCCGTGCCTCAGTTTCCCCAGCAAGGTGGGGACAGTGACACTGGTGGGATGGGAGGATGAGAGGTGTCCCTGGAGCACAGATACTAGCACGTCCTCTGCCATATCCCCTCTGCTAGCTGATCCTGACCTTGCAGGACTCTCCAAAAGATTTTGGGTCCTGTGGGATTAGTTCTAGGAAGTGTTAAAAAATAATGTTTTTTGGTGTTTTGGGTGTTTTTTGGTGATCAGAAGGTCATTTGCTGGTGGGATAACCTTCAATCTGCCCTGTCATTGCCTGCAGTTCTGCTTCCCAGCCTGGTAAACAAGGATAACTATTTTTAAAGGAACTTTGAGGATTCAGCAGTGCCTGCTTAAAAGAAGCCTTGCAAGCGTGTGCCAGGCATTTGAAGGTCAGGGCTGTTCACATCAGGGATCCCTTTAGCAGATGCCCAAAATCCTCAATCCAGGGCTGGTCTCATCCTCAGGGAGGAACTCTGCTGCTCTCCATCATCCCCAAGACAGCCTTTAGAGGCTGCAGAATTAATTTTAGCTGGAGTTTTGCAGTGGGATGTTGTTTGCTGAGCGTGTCTCCTGCCCTCCCACCTGGGCTCGAGTTCCCGGTGCCAGCTCTGGCATTGGCAGAGGGAAGGGGCAGTATCAGGTGCCAGGAACACTCTGCAAGTTTAATGAGGCAGCAGGGAGGTGGATGCAGCTCAGGTCGCTGCTGCCTGGTTCCTGTCCCTGAGTCACAGAGCCAGGAGCACTGGGGCTGTTTTGGGCTTTATTCACTTCCTTTTGCATTAGCAGAGACCCAAACTTGGCTCTTTTCTGCCCATCTCTGGTGAAGCTGCACAGAACCAGCAGTGAGTGGCAGAGACTGGGCTCACCTCTGCTGTATTTACTATTTGCCTGTGTGCAAGTCATGTTTTTGCTGAACTTGCCCTGTGCTGCTCAGAAGTGGACCCAGCTGGAATTGCTTTTCTACCTTGAGACAAAGCAGTAGTATTTCCTTGGCACATAAAATCCAGGTGCACGTCCTGGACTCCGTGTGGAAACAAACGTTGCTCTACACAAGGGAAAGAATTGTTGGGACAGCACTCAGAGCAAAAGGATACCAGAGGAGGGCTCTTCCCTGCACTCCAGGCTCCTTTTGGGCCGCCAGACCTTTCCACCCACCTGTGCTGCCCTGCAGTGCCCAGGGGTGCTGGCCAAGGGCGTACAGGGTTGGTCACTGAAAGCCTCTTTCTTTCCAGCCTGTGCCTGTGCTGGTCTCTGGAACTGTGTCACCATCAACCCCCTGAACATCGCGGCCGGCGTGTGGATGATGTGAGCGGGGTTTCTTTTCATTTTCCTGCTGGGAGGGAGGTGTTGTTAACCAGACCCCGCTGAGGGGGGCAAAGCTGCCCTGCTTGGGCACTGGATGGGAGTGAAACATCCCTCAGGCTCTGGGAATTGCCAGATCTCGCTCCATCAGGCAGGTCGAGATGTTAGGGTTATTCTATTTATAGTATTTCTTTATGCATTTTTAGGTAAATTCTGAGATGCCCTTGTCCAAATTAAGTCTGGGAAACTTAGAAAATCGGAAATTATCAAGAAGTGGGGGGAGCAGAGCGGGGCCCAGCCTCACCATTCCCTTGACCTGCGTGGCATGCCTGCTCTCTGTGGCACTGGGGGAGCGTTGCTGACCCTCTCTGTGGGTGATTAGGAGGCAGGATTAACCCTTGTTTGCTCTCTCTGGAGGCTCAACGCCTTCGTGCTGTTCCTGTGCGAGGCCCCTTTCTGCTGCCAGTTCATTGAGTTCGCCAACGCCGTGTCCGCCAGGGCCGACAGGCTGCGGGCCTGGCAGAAAGCAGCTTTCTACTGCGGGTGAGGATGCTCCTGGGGGCTGCCTGAGGGCACATCCCGGGGGAAGAACCTCCCTGCGCCCCCTGGGGAGCGGGGCCCGGCGCTGAGGGCTGCCCCTGTCTTCCAGGATGGCCGTGTTCCCCGTCATGCTCAGCCTGACGCTGACCACGCTCTTCGGCAACGCCGTCGCCTTCGCCACCGGCGTGCTCTACGGTCTGTCGGCCCTGGGGAAGAAGTAAGAGAGGCCCAGCTGCTCGTGGAGGGCAGGGGAGGGGGAGATGGGGCTCCATTTGCCTCCCTAAGGCTCTGCTTTCCTCTGGCATGAGGGGGAATGCTGAGGGGAAAATCGCCCTCGTCTCAGCGCCCCGGGAGGGAAGGTGCTGAGGGTTGTCGAAGCTCTGAGGTTTGGGGAGTTCATGCCAGCTTGTCCTGAGGGTGCTGCTCCTCTTTCTGCAGCTGTGGGGTGGATGGGCCCAGCTCTGGGGCACACAGCAGCTCTGGGGGTTGGAAAGAGCCAAGGCAGTGTGGTTCCACCCCTGGAATCCCTTGGCACGAAGAGCCAGGCCCCGGCTGGGACAATCTCTGCCGTCCCCACGCTGTCCCTTCTCTCCACAGGGGAGATGCCATTTCCTACGCCCGGATCCACCAGCAGCAGAAGCAGATGGATGAAGAGAAGCTCACGGGGACCCTGGAGGGACAGGCTCTCTGAGGGACACGAGCTTCTCCTGGACACTGAGATGGTGAAGAGGTGGAAATCCACTCTGCCCTTCCCTCTGTCCTCTCCACTCCCTGCTACACCACGATTTCCCTGGATGCTGCAGCAACTGGAAATCTCAGGGGCTGGGGCAGGCTGTGTCCTCTCCTCACACCAGCAGCCAGACCTCAGCACGTCGCTCCTTCTCTCCTCAACCCTCAACCCAACATCTCACAGTGCCCCTGGTTTTTAATATTTTTTTTTCTTTTTGCTACAGAGGTGCTGGCTCTCTGAGTGCTGCTTTCCCAGCCTTTTTCTTTTTCTTTTTTTTGGAGTGCCCTTTTGGAGAGTGCCCTCTGGATGGGTGAGGAGGGACAAAGAACCTGTCAGTGCAAGTTCCATGTGTTTAGGAACACTCCCTGGGATGGCCCTTCCCAGGAACAGCCCCTAACCCAGGGTTTGCAAAACCCCCTGGTGCTTAAGCTTGGTCTTGTTCCACGGTTTTAATTATGGGACCAGGCACTGGAGGCATCGCTGCATGGGAAAGGATTTCCAGCAAAAACCCATCTGGAGATAAAATCCATCTCTGCAGGGGAGCTGCCAGAGCTGCTGGGCAGATCCTGGGACCTTCAAAGCACAGTCCCTGCTTCTTCTGGATACAGATACCCTGCAATTCACTTAAATTATAAGAACTAATTACTTTGTCTTAATAAGGGCATTTTTCTCAAGCTTCACTCCTTTACTGGGGCAGAAGGGAAACAATATTTGCTGTACCTCAGCTGAAAAGGACGTTGTTTCTTGAGCCAAGTGGGATTTTTTGCTGGTGTGAGGGTCACTGATGTGCAAGAGCATTCCTGCCTGGTGAGCCTGGGACTGTTACCTCCCTGCATCCCTCTGTGAAGGGCCCTGCTCTTGGCTTGCCTGGCACAGCCTTTGTCTTTGGGGTTCTGGGGTTTTTTGCATCAATCCTGAGCTGGTTTTGTATGGGAAGGTGGCACATCCTCCCTGTGCAAACAGAGGGGAGGCTGCACCATTCCAGTGTGGACAGCTGGGATGTTTTACTTTGCTATTCCAGGCTCTTTCTGTGGTTTTCACGTTGTATTTTCTGTTTGCTTTGTACCATGCAGTACAAAACTGCTCACTAAGTCCAGATCCCCCTCTTCTCATCACTGTTTGCCCGGGAGATTTTAATTTATTTGATTTTTATATGGTTGCTTTTTGTTCTGATTAGGAAAAAGGGGAATAATTTATTTCTAGTTATTTAAGTATTTTGATGGGGCTCATTTTCTCTGGATGTAGGAGACAGGAGTGCTCTGTTTCCTGTCCTTCACAGGGCTGCCTCATTTCACCAGGGGTCTCTGAACCCAGGGACAACCCTGGCTGCTGCAAAATCCAATTTCAGCCTTCAGAGTGTTTCTCAGACTCCTGAAAAAAAATGTGCTGTCCTTTGACCCCTTTGTCTTGTTCTGGGCCACAGCCTTGACAAACTGTGTTTCCCCCCCTCCTCTGGGAGAGAGAAGGGAGGAAAACTGGGCTGTAACTGCTGGACTGGGACAGTCACCAGCACTGGGTGTCCCCACTGGAATCCTTGGGTACAGGGGGGGTTGTGCTGTGGTCTGAGAAATGCTGCTGGGGGCCGAGTGCTGTCTGTCAGAGGGGTCTGTCCGTGCTGAAAACTCTCCTTAGACCCTGTGAGCTGCTGCTTCTTCCCTGCAGCTCAGGAGCTGTGAGGATTCCCAGCAGTCAGGACTTCCAGAGGCCCCTGCAGCTGGATGTGGGCACCTTTTTGTGCAAAGCCCCTTCCCCCCTGCCTTTGAACTGGGATTGCTCCAGCACCCCTTGCCTGGGATGCAGAGCAGGCACCACCAGCCTGGATTTTTTTCCATAAAGGCAGCTTTTTTTTTTCCCATAAAAGCTGTGCTGGTTTGGAGCCCCCAGCCCTTGGCTGATCCCTGGTGCTGATGCAATGCACGGGCCATTGGCCCACAGCCTCCTGCTGCCTGCAGAGATGGATGCTGCAGCAGGAATGTGGGATATTCCAGGGGGAATAACCTCTGGGTGGTGCAAGGGCAGAGTCCTGCCTCAGGAACGGGCACAGATTTCAGGGGGGTGTGGGGAGTTCTGTAGTGCTTAGTAGAGGAATGTTGCAGACTGATGCATGTCAATGTCTCTGGTAGTGACAGCTTTGCTCTGTGAGTAGTTCTGCAGTAGCTTTAGTGTCAGGAGGCGAAAGGCTCAAGGGCTGAGACTTCCAGGGTGCTCTGAGGAAGCACAGAACTGCTGGGACCCTTGCTGGCCTCGTGTGTCCCTCCTCCTGCCACGGTGCCCGGGGCTGGGGCAGGTGGGTGCTGCTCCAGGTCACCTTGGCACGGGCAGGGTCCCCTCTGCTCCCCTGGCACCGAGGGAGGAGTCCCAGCAGTGCTGCCACGGTTTTGGGGCAGCAGGGTCTGACCCTGGGGCTGAGGCAGGGGAAAAATCTGCATCCATCTGCCACCCTGAGTGGGTGGCAAAGCTCAGCCCCAGCTGGAAATGGGCCTCAGGGACACCCTGGAAGAGCTGAGCTGGAGCCTTTGGCCACAGTGCTTGAAGAGTCTGTGCCTGTCACAAGTGGAGGTGTCTCAGATCCGTGCTCCAAGGGTGGCTACTCCTACGGGGGCCTGTCTGGAGCGGGATCCCTTGGGAATTTTGACTGTCTGCTGCAGTTTTGGAGCCAAGCCAGACGCTGCCGTCATTGCAGCCAGGCTTGGTGACAGCTCCCGTGGCTTGTAAGAGCTGTAGTGACAGTCAGTGATGGTCTCACCTCCACGGGGTGGAGATAGGAAGGAGCTTTAGAGTAGTAGCCTCACAGTAGTTAAACGCCAGTGCATGGTGGTGTTAGTTGTGTTTAGAGGCACCCTCGGGGTGCTCAGAGCTGTGCAAGGACAAATGGAGTTCAAACCCTGCTCTGGACATTCCACAGGCTCAACCCAAGCCCTGCTGAAGGCATCCAGGCTGGATGGCTGATCCACAGGGGCTCTGTGGAGGTGGATCTGCTCTCCAGGCCTTGGAAAGGAGAGGATGTGAGGGCTCAGGGGTGGGTGATGCGCTGAGGACAGCGAGAGTGGAAGGACCCTGGGGAGCAGTGGCCTGTCACACACCAGTCACCAGGGCAGCATTGATTTCCTGTGCCACTCGTGCGTGGCAGCTCCGTGTCCCCTGGGGCAGAGAGAGCAGAGCAGAGCAGAGCTCTGGGCAGGAGCTGCCTTTGTAACACCCATTGATTCTCTGTGTGTGCAGTGAATAAAAAAACACCATTCTACCTCTGCAAAGAGCCGCTGTGATTTCTCAGACTCCAAAGGTTGTAGCAAAAGCCCTTGGACCTGCTGTGCTGGAGGAAGGAGGTCACTCAGAAAATGCTCCTCCGGTGAGGTTCTCTCAGGAGCTGAAGAGTCCAACCTCGTTTCCTAGTGGGGCATTTCCTCCTCAGGCTGAGCCCTGGGAAGCTCAATTCATCTCTGTCATTTTTTTCCTCAGGAAAAAACATCCACTGTCTTCAGGGAAGGGTTTCACTGAAGTGAAGATATCAAGACCTGGTCCATAGCCATGTGAGAGAGAGAATGCTCGAGCACAGGGCTGCCAGAAATCCTGATCTTCAGGAGGTCAGTGGAAACCAGAGGCTCTTGAGGCCTCTCGTAGTCAGGCCATGCTTAGAAAAAGTTGTGTTCCAGCCAGGGCTGAACATCTTTCTGGAAAAGGGTGTCAGCAGCAAAGGGTAGGTTTAATACTGAATGTTTTTTGTGTTTTTTATTTTGGCCCACCACTCTCCCTCTGTCCTAGGCTGTTTTGAATTAATGCTGTGATAAAGCACATCTTCTCTTAGGTGATTTCTCATCTCCTGCTGCAGGAGATCAAAATGGCAGCTGGCACATCTGGAGGGCTGGCTCAAACCTGCTGTTTTACCCCCTGCTTCCTTGTGACAGCAGGCTGAATGTCCCAGGAACAGCCCTTGGGGTGCAAAGAGCATTTCAGGAGCTTGGGCACATCATGTCCCAGCTCAGCCTTTGTGCTTCTGCCCCTCTGGGAGGAGTCAGCTTGGACTGAGCGAGGCCATTTGTTCCTCACAGCCATAACCACCTCCTGCAGCCGTGCTTTACCTCGGGTTAGCTCTAAAAAATAATTATAAAAAAGCTCTTAATCTTGCAGGACACGCAGGAAAGGGGTAAGACTGATTTGCTACTAACTATGCAGTTGAAATCTCAAAGTGATGGAGGTGGAGGCACATCCACCTCCCTCTTTGTGGGTGGGTCAAACCCCAGGGTGGGAAGGACCCAGCCCAGCACAAAGTGTTGTCAGTACTCACTGTGTCTTTCCCACAGGGAATCACTTGCACTACAGCTGAATGTTTGTCTGTTCCCATTCTTTTGTCCTGGGTTTTCTTTGTGAACTGTATTTGGTCTTGTTCATTAGGCTTCTAGTGTAATGTGTGTTTTTAGAGCAATAAAACGTGGCAGCTTTTTATACAAAAGATCTGGCTCTGCCTCTTTCACGGTCCTTGAGTGCCTGAGACTCCTCTGGGGAGCTGCAGGCTGCTGTGCTCCCCTTGTCACAGTCCTGCTCTGCCTCTCCCATCCCTCCCTTCTCTGCAAATCAAGGCAATGTCTTGCAGTTGGAGGCAAAACTGTTTTATTCCTGCAGCTTTTGGCAGAACGGCTCCAGCTGTAAACTCAGCTCCAGCCAGGCCCTCAGACTGTCAGGCAGCTGAGCAAAGGACAGCTGTGCTCCCCTGTCTACAGCCACACTGTTATTCTTCTTTACCTCCAGCCTGGCCCTGGTGACTGCTCCCATCCCAAGGACTGACAGGTTGTGCAGAGAGCAGCAGGTAGTGTTGGGTGACAGGAGGAGAAGGTAAAGTTCCAGCTGGCAACTTCTACAGCCAGAGCAAGATGATCACTGCTGCCCTTTCCTCTCCCACAGGGAGCTCCACTTCCAGCAGCACGAGTTTGCTTTGCCCTCCAGCCTGGGCAAGGGCAGCTCCTACCTCAGGAACGACCTCCGGCCGGTCCTGAAAAAGGCCTCGATCTGCTCCAGGGACCTGCCTTTGGTTTCAGGGACACAGCAGCCTGTGAAGAAGATGTTCCCAGCACTGATGACAGCGAAGAACAGGAAGGGCACCTTGAGGCCGAAGGCGTTCTGGAAAGTGGAGCAGAAACCAGCTGTGAGCTGGTGCAGAGAGGGGCTGAGGAGGGGCTACTGGGCACCCCTGGGCAGTACCCACCACGACTGGGAGGAAGAACTGGGTCAGGGTGAAGGCTGTCAGCCAGCTCACCACCACACAGAGGCCCGAGGCGACCCCACGGGCTTTGAGAGGGAGGATCTCCGACATCAGCAGCCAAGTGATGGGGCCCCAGCCCATGGCATAACCTGCAGGGGAGGAGGGGAGGGGTCTCAGGCTTTGGAGGTCACTGAGGAGTGCAGAAGAGCCCTGAGCAATCCTGCCCTGCAACCCCAGCAATCATTATCCCTCCCATTCGTGTCATTCCTCAAAGTGACTTCAGATGCCACTTTCTTGCTCTTCCAGGGACGTCTGCCTTCCTTCCAGCTCCAAACCCGATCTCCTTGCCCCACATCACCCTGCCATGGATGAGAAACTCCCTCCCCTGGCTGGTGGCCAGTGCTGTGCTCTCTGCACCTACCCATGATGAAGAACATGGTTGCCAGGAGGGGGATGAGGGTGATGTAGTTTGTTGGCTCAGCAGGGAGGTTGGCAGAGCCCACCAGGGTCGTGTTGGCCACGGTGCCGTTGTGAGAAGCTGGCACAAAGTGGATGTACAGCCCCATGGTCAGGTTGGAGACCAACATGACACCAGCTGTGGAGAGAGGCAACAGCACAGTGGGAATGATGAGTGAGTGATCCTCTCCATGCCAAGCAGGGAATGTCCCTGCTGAGGAGCTGAACCACCCCAAGGCAAAGAGACCTCCCTGCTTCCCTTCCTGAGCCCTGCAGGGCTGAAGTTTCCACTCCTGCATGCTTGCAGAGCTCCTGAAAACCCTTCAATATGAGCTTCCCTTGGGAAAAGAGTGGGCGAAGTGGAGGGAGCCATACCTGACACAAAAAGGAGGATCTTCCTCCCAGCTTTATCCATCGACACAGCAGCGATGGCCACCGCAGACAGGCGTACCAGGCCAACCAGAGCTGCATCGTACTCTGGTTTCTGAAAAAACCAGTGGGGAAGCTGAGCTGGGGGAAGGGGCAGGTTCCTACAGCTGCTGATGACTTGGCCAAGGCTGCTCTCCCAGTAGGAGATGATGAGCCTGAAGCTCGGAGGAGGAGCAGGGAGGCAGTGGGGCCAGTCCTACTCCCCATCCTCCCTCAGCATTTTTCAGGGCAGGTCCTTTAAAAAAAGAGTTTTATGTCTGTAGGGAACTGGGAACATTGGGCAACCTTCACTGAAGGCCCAGGCCTCCCGAGCAGGAGCTGAACCCCAGGGCTCACCAGGATGACAGATGTTTTCTTGAATATTGGCTGCAGGTACACGAGGATGCAGGTGACCCCCGAGAGCTGCTGCAGGAACCTCATAACCCCCGCGATCAGGATGGGCTTGTAAAGGAAAGGGTCCTTGAGCTCAGCACAGGAAACCCGACGGCTCTGGAGGGGACAGAGGCAGAAACACAAAGTGAGAACAACTCTGGGAACCACCTGGCATCCAGAGGGTGCCCAGGGGATGGATTTTGCACTTTTCATGTTACATCTCCCCGTGCTGATCTCCCTCACCTGCTTCCTCACGCTGTCCTTGATCTGCTCGTACTCCCGGGCATAATCTGTGTCCTCACCCCGCAGCCAGCACAGGGAGCCCAGGGCCTCCTCCTCCTTGCCCTGGGAGAGCAGGAACCGGGGCGAGTTGGGCATGAAGCAGAGCAGGAGGACCATGGCAAACACCGGCACCTCCCCGGCCACGGCCAGCCAGCGCCAGTCCAGGACCAGCCCTGCCAGAGTAGCACAGTGAGGGGGAAAACACTCAGGAATGGGTGTCCTGGCCTTGCCTCCACCTGGGCACCCCAGTGATTTGATTTAATAAACCCAGCAGGAAAAATAGTAATAATAGAAAAACAAGATTTCAAGTGTATTCTCTCCTATTGCAGCAGCATTTCCAGCAGTATGATATGGGGAAATTCCAGCAAATCTGAGAGTATGCAGCAAGATCCTGCAGCACCCAGGGCAGGGGATGCACAGGGATATCCCTGTATGCTGCCCTTCAGGCTGGCAAAACCTCGAATGGACGTGGATCTGCAAGCACAGCGATGGCCACAGGTCCATGTGGGCTGTGGATTCAGCCCTCGGAGCACACCCACCAGGGCAAGGGGCATGAATGGCCCTGTCCAGCCCCCTCAGCATGGCTGTGCTGGTGGCTCCGAGGGGAACAAGCCCTCCCCTTGCTGAGGTTGTTTATTTTAAATTCCCCCTCCCCACAGTCTTGCCCTGGGCCCTGGGACACCAGGGGGATACTTGCCTAGTGCGTACAGGACGAGGGAGCCCAGCACTGCCATGATCTGGGGACAGGCACCCAGCATCCCCCTGACCCCCGGGTGGGAGATCTCCGAGATGTAAACCTGGACAGGGACAACACACACGTCACAGAGCTGCCACATCCCCTGCTCAGCCGCTGCTCCTGCCCTCTGTCGCCTCGCAGTCATACCCCGGGGCCAGGGGAAACCCAAACTGCTGGGAATTGCCCTCTGGGGGTGGGGACCTGATGGTTCCAGCTGCATCTGGCCGGGGGAGAGGACAGCCCGGCCGGCACCACCACTTCCCTCCTCCCCGCGCTGTGGGAGAAGTGCTCCAGTGCCTCCGTTACTGGAAAGGGGTGCCCTGGTGTTACTCAACTCCTGCCTTCCCCCTGTGTGAAACACGAGGGTGATGTTTGGAGGAAATAACTGCTGGGAGGAGCAGGGGCTGGGGACGCGCCTTGTCTTTCCTGCAGGCGAGGAAGCCCAGCACCAACGGGCTCAACTCCGTGCCGAGGCTGCGAAGCGGGTACAGCCTCCCCTCCCCATCCCTCCTGCTGCCCTGCTGCATCCTCCTCATCCCCATCCCCGCCCAGACACAGCCCCGGGGCTCTGCTGGTACCTCCGAAAAGCAGCGGGGTGCCCCCGGCATCATCCCCCAGCTCATCCACAGCACCTCCTGCCCTGCAAACCCTCCTCATCCTCGGCACCTCCTGCCCTGCAAACCCTCCTCATCCTCGGCACCTCCTGCCCTGCAAACCCTCCTCATCCTCGGCGCCTCCTGCCCTGCAAACCCTCCTCATCCTCGGCGCCTCCTGCCCTGAAAACCCTCCTCACCCTCAGCACCTCCTGCCCTGCGTTCCCCTGGCACGTTACCGGGATGGAGGCGGAGGTCACTCCGCCGGCATAGCCCGTCAGCACCCGGCCCAGCAGCAGCATCCAGAGGCCCTGAGCTCCGGCCAGCAGCGCGTATCCCAGCGCCGAGGGCAGAGCCGAGAACATGATGCTCAGCTTGCGGCCCAGGCAGTCGTTGAGCAGCATCGTGCTGAGCCCGCCCGCCGCCGCTCCCAGCGTGAACACCGACTGCGGGGCGTGCAGAGGGGCTGTGTGAGCCTGGCATCCCCCGGCTCTGCCCCATCCTGCCCCCCGAACCAGGGCTCGGCACCTCCCAGCTCTGCCCCATCCTTTCCCCACCTCCTCACCCCGAACCAGGGCTCTGTGTGAGCCTGGCATCCCCCTGACATCCCCCTGCTCTGCCCCATCCTTTCCCCAGCTCCTCACCCCGAACCAGGGCTCTGTGTGAGCCTGGCATCCCCCTGACACCCCCCTGCTCTGCCCCATCGTTTCCCCAGCTCCTCACCCCGAACCAGGGCGCGGTGTGCTGGTCCAGCCTCAGCGCAGGGCTGGGATGAGCCTCCAGGGCAGGGATGACGGGGGAGGGATAAACCAGCGCGAAGCCGAAGCTGAAGTTGCCCAGGACAGCGGCAAACACGGCCAGGTAGAGCCGCTTGTTGTGGAGGCTCCTGAGGGAGGCACGGAGAGACACGGAGGTGTTGGGTGCCAGCAGAAACTTAAACCCTGCTTCCCTCAGCCTTTGCCGAGGCTCTGGTGACACCCAGGGAGGGATTTTCCTGCGAAATGGCCCTGCACAACCCCAGGCTGGTGGGATTTCCCTGAGCTCCTGCTGCACTGGTGCTTCCCTCTGTGCCAGGCAGTTTTCAGGGGGTTCAACAAAGCAAGAAAAGCAGAAGCTGGACAGGGGTGGCACCACGGACCCAGCGGCAGCCAGGCAAGGAAAAGGTTCTTTCAAAGCCCCCTGTGCCCCCATAGGAGTCCCACAAATCCGTCACGCTTCCAAGTGGGCTCATCCATCCACCTTGGGCAGGATGAGATCCCATCTCAAAGCAACTCAGGCACGGCAGGAATATGGAACAGCTCTTCCCCAGCCCAACCACAGCCTGGTCCTCACCTGAGGTACTCCTTGTCGAGCCTCCTGGCAGGGCTGTCGGGGAAGGTGCGGTACGAGGAGCTGGATTTCCTCACCAGGGGCTGGCGGTCCCCGCGCTCCATGGCCCTGCGGCGCTGCTGCGCTCCGGGCGGGTGCTGGGGCTGCCCGGGGGAAGGGGAGGAAGAGGCAGCTGAAAGCGAAAGGGGAGAGGCTGCCTGGCGTTGCCAAATCAGAGAAATCTGTGCCTCGTGGGCTCACACCCGGCTGCCCTTCAGCAGGAAACTGGGGGGGCCGGAAAGCCAGCAGGAGGAGGGAGAGCAGCGGGGTGACAGAGGTGACAGAGGTGACAGAGGTGTCCTGCAGTCTCTTCACCCTGCCCAGCCCCACGGACACCAAACTCTCCCACTGCAGTGACGCTCGCAGGGATGGTCCTCACAGAGCTGTGTTCACCAGCAGAGACGTCCCTTTGATAAGGCCACGTCTCTGCCACTGAGGAACTGGGACCAGTCAGACTGGCCCAGTTTTATGGACAAGGGAAAATTCCATCTGTGGGAGCGTCCAGAGCCACCCTGGGAAAGGGTTTTCAGTGTAGAACAGAGGTGGGGAAGAGGAAGGAGAGGAGAGCAGAGGGAGGTGAACATGGAGTGGGCACAAGGAGCAGGGGATGAAGGCAGTGATGAAGATGGAAAAGGGGAGGGCAGCATCTCTGCCACAGTGGGTGGGCCCCAGGCTGCCCATGGGTGCATTGACCCCTCACCCTGATCCCCCCAACCCCACAGGGCTCCTTGGGCAGTGTTATGTTGAGGTATGTGCAGGTTTTGGGGGGCTGTAAGGTCCAAACTCATTGTAGGAAGGAGCTTAGTCTGTGTCTTGCTAGCTCTGAACCCAAAGCCACTTGGATTTAATTAGCAAAGGGTCGATTTCCCCAAACTGCTGCAGTGTTCCTGTTGTTTCCATCACTCCCCTTGGGCCCTGGTGCTTTTTGGAACACGTGGATGGTTTCTGCATCCCCAAGCCTGCGTGGGAGCTGCAGTGACACCTCAGGAGCTGCTGTGTCTTCCCTCCGTGCAAACAGCTTCTCCTTCTGCAAGCACCAAGAGCTGCCCTGACTGTCTGGTCCTGCAGGGGCTTTACAGCTGACTCAGGCACTCGGGGCTCTGATTTCCCCGTAGGAAGAAAGGTCAAGGATTGAGGGGACAGAGGGGTGGGCAAGACAGCTCATCCAAAAAATCCCCAGCTCTATGTTGGTCTGAACAGGGAGGTCACAGCAGGCCCAGAGCTGGTCCCTGTGCCCGGGGCTGCTCTCCCATCAGCAGACACCATCAGTTTCCTCCCTTGCTTGCACTTTGCTCCGTGAATTTGGGCTGGCTTCCACTACATGATTTTGCAGCATCCACCCCTGAAACACAGAGGGTTCTCCAGTTTCTGTGCAGATTTGTCAACTGCTTCAAGCAGGAAATTACTTTGTGTCTTGAAAAGCCTCCAAGCACCTGTAACGCCGGGAAGCTCAGGGGGGAGCTGCTGTCTGTGCTGCTCTTGGCTCGGGGCTGAGCCCCCGGGCAGGGCTGTCCCTGAGTGTCCCCTGAGGGAAGGGGGTCCCTCGGGTGTGGTGGAACAGGTCCTTGCACCACTTCCTCGATCTGCCTTTTTGTTTGTTTGTGTTTTTTGGTTTTTTGGTTTTTTGTTTTTGTTTTTTTTTTTTCTAAAAGTGCATTTTTGGTAAGGAATAAAGAATCCACCACCTCGCTCCAGATCTCCCTGACCTGCTGTGGGTCCTTCCAGAACAGACAAGGGCTGGGTCAGGTGAAAGCAGCGTTGTCTCTGGTGGGCTCACATGGCAGCGGCTACTGCAGTCTGCAGCAAATTACAGCTCCAGGGTGAACTGGAGGGGGCTGAGATGCCCACTTTGGGAAAGCAGAGCAACCCCTGGCTGATTAAAGGGCAATCTGGTTTTGTTGAGAGCTGTTGGCTGCCTCGGCTGAGTGATGCATTGCTCCAGCTCCCCAGGACCTTCCTCCCCCCCGACAGCTGGGAGATCGATCACGAACATATGCAAAAAAATAACCAGCATCAAAGCCACCTGGCAACTCAACTAACCCAATTCATAAATTAATTTCTATCCCTCTTGTAAGGGAGAAATCAGTCACTCCTCAGGGCTATCCATCTCTATCGCTCATCTGGCTACATCCTTTCATAAATCCTGCTGTGAGTCTGAGCTGGTGAGTTCTGGGTCAGGATGGAAGAGCGCCTGTGTCTGTGCTGGGCTGGGGCAGCCCTGGGGCTGGGGCAGGGATGGTTCCCTCTGCACCCCACACGTCCTGAGGCTGGAGCAGAGCTGGGGTTTTGCAGCATGGTGCTGCAATGGGTGATTTTGGGGAGCGTGGTCCCTGCTGAGGAGCTATCAGGGGAGTGAAGAGGCACAGTGATGAAATATTTCCTTGCACATCAGCGTGTGCTGGGTCTGCAGAGCCGTGCAGGAGGTGCCTGGTGCCTGCTGGGGACACGAGGGGTGAAGGTGGGTGCTTGGACACACCCCTGGGTGGTGGAACTGGGGGACTCCCAGCTCAGGAAGCAGCTCCAGCTGCTCCTCCCATGGCTTTCCAAACCCCCATGGCTTTGGGAAATAATGCACCCCCAGCTCCCCGTGGGCATCAGCACCTGGAGCCCAGGTTAGCTTTTCCAACCAGGCAGACAGGGCTGAACCCCTCACCCCATCCCCCTGCAGAGCAGAAAATCACCACCTTTCAGGCTGCCATCTGTTTGTTTTGTCGGACTCTGAACTTGCTGAAACGTCTTTCGATGGACGAAGGAACGCAGAGTAGAAGAACAGAGCCTGGCAGGCTGCGTGGTGAGTGGAAAATAGTTTTTTTGGGGCTTTCTGGAGCTTGAAGGCCTGATGATGGATGTGCATGCGAGGGATGGTAATGGCTTTGTAAGTATCCCAAGTCAGAGCAGAGGAATAACTCTGCCTAACAGACTGAGAAATGTGTGTGGGACAGGATCCTCCCCGCTCCGACACGGAGAGGAATGATGGAGTGCTGCAGGTTTTGGGAAGAGAGGCTGGCATGGGCTGCATGTATTGGAAAAAAAGGTGCAACTAGTTTTGGAATCATATTCAATCTTTGCTGCGAATGCTTCGGAAAAAGCTGCACCTTGCCTCGGAATGAGGCTGGTGGGGCTTGCAGTGATCTGAGAGGGGTTTGCTGTGGCTCTGACCTGCTGGTGCTCCTGGATTCCCTCTCCCTGCCTTCCCACTCTGCTCCCAGTGTCCAGACCTACTGACAAAAGTGGTGGGTTTATGTGGAAATTTTGTGGGGGTAAATATTTGCCTGTCAGCAGGGCCAGGTCTGAGGGTGATTTCTCAGGTGCCATTTGGAAATGACATTTCCAAACAAAATTAGAATTTCCCACTGAAGTTATTTGGGGTTTTTGTTGTTGTTGTTTATAAGTTAGAAAATGGTTGAATTTGGGGGATTTCCTTGTTGCCATGCAAATGGAAGAGCTGGTCATCTCCCCACGCTTGGAGTGAAGGATTTTAGTGTCTCACTTCCAACCTGGCTAAGCCAGGCACTGGGATGAGCTGGGAGACGTGTGTGTGTGCCCTCCAGGTGGGTAGGGAATGTACCAAAAGTGGGATATTTTATTTGGTGGTACCAAAAGTGGGATATTTTAACCTGCTTGTGGGACTTTTTTTGAAATCTCGTGACCCACAGACTCCTGTGGCTGTGGGTACAAGTGAAACTGGGACAGCAGATGAAAAGGGGACGTGGGGAAAGGTTCTGGGTTTCCAGCCCTTCCTATGCCATGTGGTGACTTTGTCACTCGCTGTGACTTCTGTGCCAGCTTTGGGTGTGAGCAGTGTCAGGGCAGGACACTCTTCTGGAGGCTGAATGTGCCCAGGGCTGTGGTGGCTCCTGGGACAGGGAGGGATCCCTGGATGTCCTTGCACACCTTGGATGTGTCCTGCCTTGCCTGGATGCTGTGGTTGGGGTCACCTGTGCAGTGACAAACACAGTCCCTGGCTGTCCCCAGGGACTCTGTGATTTTGGATTTGCCACAGAACCCAGCACTGGGCAGGATGAGCTGGGATGTGGCTGCTTCCAGCTGGGATGGGCACCGGTGGCTCTCAGTGCCCTGGTGCTGAGCCAGGATGGGGTTTGGGGTGCTGGGTGAACACCTGGTGAGCACAGGGCTGCACATCCATAGGAATCCCTGCAGGGATGTCTCCAGGGCAGCCTTGAGAGGCTGATGGTGTCCTGTGACTTTGGGACAACGATTCTGCCACTGCCAGGCTCAGCCCACACCCAGAATGCAGCCAAAGGGGCTAAAAATTGAATTTTAAGAACAAGTTCGAGACATATCCTGCATATCCAGAGGTACCAGCGAAGTTTTGGACACCTTGTGCTTGCTGGCAGGTGGCAGGATAAATAAAATTATTTGAAGAAGGATTTTAAGTACACTTTTATTTTCACTGTGTCCCGTTGGAGCTGCGGGGCCAGGCCTTGGAGCAGCGCCTGTTGTGATGCCACAACCTGGATTTTTTTGGATCCCCCTTCCCTTGCCCACTTCTGCGGGGTGTTTTGAAGTTGAAGTTACTTTGTCTTCCATGGCAAAGACTGGATTTCTTTACACTTGGGACAAAAATCTCCCCCCTAAATTCCTGAGAGCTGCTGCCTGCTCCTTCCTTGGCTCTGTGTGGGTTTTGCCTGTTTAATATGATTTAAAGGGAAAAGAAAAAAAAAAAAAAAAAGAAAAAAAAAAGAGGAAAACAAAACATATCATTTCCTTGCTTTAATGTGAGCCAATTATGGCTCGCAGGCTGTTAACTTCATCACCACTTCTTCCAACAAAGCCCTTGGTAAAATAAACCACAGCAGAGCTGCCTTCCCTGGACCTGCTGTCTGTCACGGCCTCGAGCCACGGGCATTTTATCCATCCCCCCAGGCTGGAAAAAAAACAAAACCCCAGTGGCTCCGTCCCACACATGCCCACTAAAATTTCCCAGCACTTGTTGCACATGTGCTGCCGGATACCAACTGGAAAGGAGATCAGGGCTCAGACTCCCGCGCTGGGCTGTCTGCCCCTCCTAATGAGGAACACATTGGAGCCTGGCCGCGCCTCCAAATGGCAAAATCAGGAGGGTTTAGGAGGGTCTGGGAGGGTGGAGGGTGCCAGGGTGTGGGGCAGAGGGGTCATTTACAGCCAGCAGGCAGGGACAGCCTCAGCGTGGGGTGCTGAGCCCAGGGGACAGCAGGGGACAGCCGGGCTGCTGCTGGGGCTGGCACAGGGAGCCTGGCACAGGGAGCCTGGCACAGGGTACCAGGGGGGCTCTGTGGGATGCTGTGCTGCCCACGGGGGTCTCCTGGCCCTGCACTGTCCCACCCATCGCCCCCAGCCACACCTCGGGGCAGGGGCTGACCCCTCCCACGCTGGTTTGGGGACCTGGAGCTGGGTGGGGCCCAGCCCTGGCGAAATCCCACATCCTGTGGGGCACCTTTTGTGTTTCCCAGCTGCTTTGCCTTGGGAAGAAAAACGCTCTTGGCATTTACAAGCCTGTCACACCATCCCCAGGAGCAAGGTGCAGGGCCCCTGCTTTTCCCACCTTTGGCCACAGCCATTTCCCTGGAGGTTTGCACTGGGACCCACAGCCCCTGCACCCATTTGCATCCCCATCTCCTGAATTGCTCCATCCCCCGGCTGGAATCCAGGGCAGGAATGTAAATTTTCTTTTCTTTCTTTTTATTTTTTTTAATTTTGTGGCTGATTTGGGACTTTGGGCAGACCTGAGGCTGCCTTCTCCCTCCCTCTGCTGCAGCACCCTATTAAAAGGCCAAGATGAGCTGGGATTCCCATACAAGGGCCAGTGGGAGGCAGCTGCATCCTCAAAGCAGAAGAATCAGGAGCTTCTGATAAGCCCATTTTTATAGGCACCTTTTAACCTGTTTATCCTGCTGTCAGAAAGCCTTGTGGATGAAATTTGGAGTGAAAGCAGAGACCAGAAAGCACAGCTCTGCCCCGCTGCTGATCTGTAAATGGGATAATCTTGTTACAGCCCCCTGTTAGTCCTGCAGTGACCCTTGAGGATTTCGGGGCAGATATTACATTATTTTAATGGTGTAACAGCGCCCTGTCCTGTGATCCTGGGTTGTCCCCAACACTCCAGCCCTCCATTGCTTTCCCATTAGACATCACTGAAAGTGACACTAAATATCTTCAGTTAAACCAAAGTGGATTGGAGGTTTTGGTGCACCAGGATTTTATTCAGGGGCCTTTAGGGCGAGCCCTACGTGCATTAGAAAAATCCTCAGGCACCTTCATGACTCTGACATCTCTCAATTTTGTGACTGGAGAGAGGAGAAAAAAACCCCAAAAACGTGTCCTTGCCGTGGGAGTTACCTCAGAGCCATGTGCCCACGGGAGCTCCTTTCCCTCCCCAGCAGCTTTGCTGCAGCTCCTCTGGGATGTTGTCCCTGCACTTTTAAACCCCACAGGCCCCGTGTCCCCTGCAGCCCCTGAACTCTGGGTCACCCTCAGCCGCCGCGGCAGGTAGGGCTGACCCCAGAATTCATTTCCCTTGGGAAAGCCTCCTAAGCCCCTCGCACATCCCTCTGCCTCCCCGGGTCCCTAACGGGTGAGCCAGGCCTTGCAGCAGGATGGGATGGAGGCGAAAATCCGGGAGCAGGGATGGGAGGTGCCACCCCTCGCTCGGTCCCCGTCCCCTCCCGGCAGCTCCCTGGAGCTTTTGGGTGTTTGCAGCCCCTGGGGCTGTGCCCGTGTCTGGAGGAGCTCATGTGAAAGCCATTAAGAAGCGTAAGGAAAGGGAGCACGACGGTTGGGGAATGGTTTTGTTTGGGTTTCTAAAACGTGCGCATGAAAACACTGTGTGGTTTTCTGACAAATTTGAACCAGCGCTGCTCAATCCGCTCCAGCGCTGCTACTGTTGATCTTGCAGACTGTAAAGCATTTATTGGAGCTGCTTGAGGCGAACTTAAGCATCTGTGGAATAACAAGTCCAGGAAGTAATTGCATCCACAAGGAAAATATTTTTATGTATAATTCAGTGACCCATTTTATAAACATTGCGGTTCCACCTTGGACTTTTTTTTTTAATCTTTTTTTTTTTTTTTCCCCTTCTTTTTCACCCACAGCCTTTCCTCTCCGAGCGTCTGGGTTTAGTGGGGCTGTGTTTGGTGGCTCTGTGGTGAGGGCTTGGCGTGGCATGGGGCGGGAAGTGGAGGGGAAAACCCCGGTGCTGCAGGGAGATGAAGGTCCAGCTCCAAAGGTGGCACCACGCTGGGGTGCTCCAGGGAAGAAGAGACAGCTCCTGCTGAGCTTGGCAGGCACAGAGGAATTGTTTCGTGGCAAAGGCTTTTCTTTCTTCCTTATTAACCCAGCTTTACAAGAAGATGAGTCACTTCCAGCCTGGGTGGCACGGTGCTGGCACGGGCCTGGGGACCTGGGGGCTCCATGGCCTCTTTTTGGTTTTTTGGGGTTTCATTTCCAGTAGAAATTCACCCCTGCCCCACCTTGCTCACCCCAGGAGCTCTGTTTGCTCTCACAGCACAGGTGGGAGCTGGAAGGAACTGCCTCAAAGACCTTTGGTCCCCTGTCCCCTGACAGCCTGGGCATGGCCAGTCTGGGGGCCAGCACTGGGCACAGGTGTTTAAATGGGTGACAGCTTAGAAATAGATTTGCTCTGACAGCACAGAGTTATAAAAAGATAAAGCTGCAAAACACTGTGTTAAAATTACACTAAATTTTTGTAGGGGTATGATTGGCACCTTACCCAGGGCGGAGCTGCCCCTCCTGGGGAGTGGGGCATTGATGGCGTGGGATCCTGCTCCCCCTTTTCTTGCCATGGATTTGTTGGCATCTTTCCCCCTAGGGAGGAATGAAAGTTGAACTCAAAGTGAGTGGTGAAAGGCCTGTGGCTGCTGTGCTGTGGGACCAGTGGCAGCTTCAGTGTCCCCATCCTCACTGTGGCACCGTGGGGACGAGACTGACCCCCTGTCAGTGCCACCACCTCCATCCCAGCTCCTCTCTCTGTCCCTGTGCACTAGGCATGGCTGAAACAAAGCCTGGCAGGGCTGAAAATCAGAGGGTGAAGCTCAAGTATGAGGTGCCAGGCAGAGCCTCCCTTGCTTTGCCCATTGCTCCCATTGCCCCCAAACTGCTCTGTCCTGCCCGGGGAGCAGCGATGCCAAGGGCAGCCACAGCCCAGGGCCAGGCCACGCTCCAGGAGGGAGAAGAAAACAAAACAAAACAGGCTTGGAAGTAAATATTATCTGAATATAGAGGAACGCGATGTTTCTTCATATGGGTCTAGAATTTCTGCCTTTTAACAGCTAACCTTGACTCAGCCAATATCCACAACATGCAGCTCTGGCCAAAATATGCTGGGCCTTAAAGTACCACAACAGCTGTTTTTCTTGCTAAAATATGACATTAAATTTTTTGGACGGCTGGATGCTTCCTTGATGAAAGTGGAATAAGGGGCTATTTTTCCTCTCCCTCTTCCCCCTCCCTCCAGCCTTTCCTCCTCCTCCCGTGCAGGGCGATAACGCCGGAGCCTTTGCAGATATCCCCTGTGGGCAGGCAGCCTCTGCAGCCCAAGGGAGGGGGCTGCTGCTCACTGACCCCCCCCTCGTTACTGCTGGATCCCTCCCATGCCCTGGCATGACCAGGGGCAGCAGCAGTTTCAGCCCTGACATCTTGTTTTGCCCATGGTTTGTAGGATTTTCTGCCCTGAAGATGAGGGCGCTGGTCGAGGGCCCGGGGCGGGCGGGTTTGGTGCCTCAGACCCTCTGTTGTCACAAAAGGGACAGTTTGGGGCTTTCCAAGAGCTCCAGCTGTGGTCAGTGGCGTGGGGCAGGGGCCTGGTGGTCACATCTGAGTGAGCCAGTGCTGGTCCCCCTCCCTGAGCTGACCAATATTTGGGGAAATCGGTGGCTGTGTGAGCTGGCGCTGGCTGTGTCCTGGGACGCCAGTGAGGGCTCGTGCAGGGTTTGGGGACTGCAAACTGTGCTGCAGTGGCCTTTGCTCTGGTGGTGGTGTCACCTGGCGTGACAGGTGCCTTTCTGGACAGCCCATCCACAGATGAGCTGCATTCCTCAGGACAGAACAGGCACAGAGATGGGGATTTGCAGTGGAATCACTGCCCTGAGCCTTAAAGCACAGGAATGGCCATGGTGGGAGCAGGGTGTTGTGGTGGCTGGGGACAGCAAGGTGACTCTGCTCGTCAGTGCAGTGGCCATCCACAAGCAGCATCACCCAGTGGCGCCTGTTGGTGGCTCTGGGGCTCCCTCACACCTGAGGGGTGATGTGGCAATGCCAGGGTGGGGTATCTGCTCCCCTTGTCCCCACCCCGAGGGCTGTCACTCCTTGCCCAGCTTTCTGTGCACAGCTGAGGACAAACTCCCTGCCCTCCACGCCTCATCCTCCCCTTCTTTCTCCTTTATTTTAAAGATCAGCTTAATTCTAATGGGAAGCAGAAGGATTTTTAAAGTGGCAACCACGCCAGGATGAGGGTTCCACTGCCCAGAACCTCTCGGGCACATTGATTTCTTCCGCAGGCTGGTTGATAACCCAGCACGGGCAGGGTCCCGACTCCACAGTACCCATTCCTCCTCTTATTTCCATAACAGCCCCACTGCAGGACCTCATTTCTACCCTCTCTCTGCCAAGCTCTCACCCCGGCCGCGCTGTTTATCCGGGAACATCCGCGGTGCTCACGGCCGGGATGCGCCCGGGGGGTGCCCGGGGTGCCGGGCCGGGTCCCGGCGGTGCCCGTGTGTTTGGAAGGGACGCGTTCCCTTTTCCCGGCCGGCGAGCATGTGGTTGGAATTAGCGGCGAGGCTGCAGGGGGAGCGGGCAGCTGGGTTTCTCCGGAGCGTTTCAGTGCTTAATCTCTGAAGAATGCAGAATGTCTGTCTGGACGGCCCGGCCAAGATCAACTCCGCGGCACGGGGAGGCCAATATAAACGTTCATGTTTTGTGTCACCGAGATTTCATTAGATGTTTTTTATGTAATTGCATAAGTCGAACTACCGTGATGAAAATGCCACAGCGAGCAAACGAGATGAATTGTGAAACCTCTCCTTTGGGGACACACTGGCCCCCTCCGGGGCTCCAGCCCCTTCCAAGGTGCTGGGTGACCTTTTGGGGATAAATAATGGGCATTTTGCCCGTGTTCCCCCCTCTCTACCCCTCACCCTGACGTCAGGGCGAGCTCAGAGCTGGGCCAGCAGTGGGTCTCCCCACGGCCAGCGCTGGGAGGCAGAGGGGCTGGCTGCTCCTGTGCTCCAAAGGGGCTCTCATCCCTCCTCGGAAACCCAGGGCGAGGCAGTGGACTGGGGGGAGAGGACGAAAAAATCTCCCAATTCTTGGCTGCCCGACATCCAAGTGCTCTGCAGCATCTGAGTATCACTGCCCTCTTGATTTCCTGCTTTAAACCCTGACAGAGGCAGGGATGGAGAGTCGAGGGCTCAACAAACACCCCCAGCCATGCTGTGCCCCATCCCTGTCCCCTGACCCTCTCCGCTAACGACAACAACTTCGTTAATCTTTCCCCTCAAGGCCTGGCGTGTTTTCCTGATGATAACAGATTAATGCTAATTTAATTAGGCCTGAATCAGCGCTTGCTCGGTTCAAACCCCGACGTGCTCCGAGGGCTGCTGAGGGCTGTGACACCGCGGCGCTGCTCATCCCGGGAGGGAGGGCTCGGTGACATCCCACCACCGCTGAGCACCCGTCCTGGTCCTCCTCAGTGGCCTGGCAGCACGGACAGGGGTGGCAGCCCGGCAGAACGCCCCCGGGGAGGCTCTGCCGTGCATTCCCCGTGGGGATGAGGAAGCAGCCGGCACCACGGGAGCCTCGGGCGCTGCGTCCCCGCGGCGGCTCCTGGAGCTGGGCTGGGACGGCCGCCCTGGCCGCAGACACATCTGCTGGGCGGGAGGGCCTGGAATTCGGGATATTGTTTTTCTGGCGGGGAGCGGTGGGTGCCAAAAGCCTGATAAATTAATCACCTCTGACATGGGTCAGTCCAGCTCTGGCGTGCGCAGCCTGGGCCCCCTGAGACGCCGCTGCTGCAGCGCCAGAATTCATCAAGCAGCCAGGCTGCCCCGGAGAGCAGCGGATTTGGGGAGGGGACGGCTGCTGCCAGGGTGGGGCCTGACCACTGCAGCCCTCTGGGATGGCAGCACGGCTCTTCCACTGCCAGTGCCTGGCAGCGCTGCCACCTGACATCACTTGTTTGGGAGCAGGACCTGGCTGGGCGGCTGCTGGCTCCTGCGGGATGGGAATGGATTTAGGATTTGTGCAGCTCCTGTCACAGCAAGCTCCCTGCTCAGGGGACTGCTGGAGTGCCAGTGAGCACACAGAGCCCAGGGAGGCTGCGTGGGATGGGGATCTGTGGCAGGAAGGTGTGCAGGGCACGGCAAGGGTGCAGCTGCTGCAGGTCACAGACAGCTTCTTGCGGCCCCTCAGCCCAGTCCCTGCAGGCAGGTGTCCTCTGCTGGGGTCTGGATGTCCCTCTGTGCTGCTGAGCCTGGGGCTGGGCCAGTGGGGTGATGCCGGTGCAGCCCAAGGTGAGAACAGCACTTCCCCTCTCCCCCAGTGAGCAGCACCATGAACCTTTCATGATGGGTTTTACTTTGTGTGGATCTGATCAATCCAGCCTTTCTGCTGGCTGCTGGAGCCCAGGGCAGGGCAGGCTCAGCCTGCACCTCCCCAGGCTCAGCCTGCACCTCCCCAGGCTCAGCCTGCGCCTCCCCAAGCTCAGCCTGCACCTCCCCAGGC
>VYXD01003800.1:80903-105491 GCA_013397195.1 Hylia prasina
TCCCCGGGCTCAGCCTGCGCCTCCCCAGGCTCAGCCTGCACCTCCCCGGGCTCAGTCTGCACCTCCCAGGCTCAGCCTGCACCTCCCCAGGCTCAGCCTGCGCCTCCCCAAGCTCAGCCTGCACCTCCCCAGGCTCAGCCTGCACCTCCTCAGGCTCAGCCTGCACCTCCCCAGGCTCAGCCTGCGCCTCCCCAGGTTCAGTCTGCACCTCCTTTGCCCTTGGGGAGGAGACAGGGGGCCCACAGGTCCGTGCTGGTACAGGGTGGCAGTTCCTGACCCTGCAGTGTCCCCACTGCCTGCAGCACTCCCTGGAGAGAAGATGGGGAAGGGCTTTGTTCAGCCTGTGCTGGGGTTTCTGCACAGCTGTGGAACAAAGGGGATTTTCCTGTTTTTAATGACTCCTCTCACCATCCACCTCTTCCCCTCTCGTGTGCTGCTTCCCACCCTGGTAGCTGCCAGCAGCAGCGTTTGCTTTACCTCCCTTGGCCTTTCTTGGGAACATTTCTGCTCAGAGAAGGAGAAAGAGGGAACAGAACGGGGAGCAAAGCTCAGGGGACAGGGTCCCATGAAGCCTTTGAGAGTGTCGGGGGCTCTCTTTGTGCTCTGCATTCCCCGAGGTGTTCACAGGGGCAGTGCAGGGCTGCTCGGGGTGGCAGGAGGTGCTGAGACACCCAGCACGTGCTGTGACCTCCAGGTGGGATCAGAGCAGATCTTATCAGCACGATGCAGAAGCCTCCCTGCATCCCTCCTGTCTTCTCCACTCGCTTGCTCTCCTTCTCTCCCCCTTGTATTTTTTTTTGTCCAGACATAATTAATGTAAACCAAATGCTTTGTGCACAGCTGCTGGCATCCTGAAAACGTTTTGTGTGTGGTCTCTCCTTTAGCCTGGACAGGGATGTAGCAAAACTCTGAGCACTATCCCAGACCTGCCTGAGCAGGGAGCAGCATCTATTGCACAAGAAGCACCTTGAATTCCTGCATTTCCCTCATGGGATGAGGTTATTGTTGAACTGCTTTAAATAAAACCATGGAGCTGCCCTAAAACAACTTCTCCCAGATCCAGTCAAACTCAAGCTCAGCTTTTCTTGCTGGTCGTGCTTAACTGAAACCCCAAATATCTGTCTCATTTTTGTGGCTGCCTCTGTGTGTCTGGGTTTCCCCAGGGCCTAAGAGATGCTCATGTAGCAGAGCTGCTGTGGGAGGGATGTCCTCGTGCTGCTTTTCGTGCCTTTGGACATCGGGAACAGCGAGATCTTGTGATTTATGTTTTTCCAGCCAAAGGGACAATTTCTGATCACTGCTATTGTCACTCGAGGTATGAGGCAAAGAAAGTGTCTGTTTTGCTCCCAAAAGCCCAAGCAGCAGCTGAGTGGCTCCTGATATCCTGCAGCCTCTGCATTCCCTTCCTGCACCTCCTGCACCCCCACACTGAGCCATCCCTGCAGCTCCCAATCCCTCACAGATGCTCCTTTCCCCCTCCACTGCTCCCATCACTCCCTCAAAACCCCAGTGTAGCATCTGGGATCACCAGCAAAAAGTAGCAACTCCCATGCCCCACATCCTGCTCGCTCACCCTGGCTGTGCTGGGAAAGCTCTGTGGTACCTAGGGACGCTTGGTTTCCAAAAATCCCTTTTTTAGCCAATTTTTTTAGCCAAAGACCCCTCTGGGGTGGTGCACTGTGTCCTGCCATGGTGCAGTGAGGGCCGTGGTTGTCCTGGCCCTCCGTGAGTCAGTGGCTGAGCATTTTGCAAATGTTGGAGCTGAATGGGAATCATCTGAAATCCCTGCGTGGACGTGCTTTGGATTCCGGGATGATTAGGATGCTGCAGATGCCTGGGTGAGAAGGTGGGCTGGGTGGAGGTTTTGGGAGTGACTCTTCTCGTGTTTCTGCTCCAAAACTGTCTCTGTGTTGTGGCTGGGAGATGGGAATGACACTTCTGGGATGAATCCTGCCAGTAGAGACTGAGCAGCTGGGGCACATCTCGAGGTGGCTCCTTCTGGGGAGGCTCGGAGCAGAAAATGGAACAGGACAGTCACTGTTTGGGGGCAATATCTGTAATTTAATTCCTCACACAAAAGGCACCGGTTTGGAAAGCACATTCACATGTCCACATAATATTTTAGTTAAAAAAACCCCAATACCTGGAAGAGTTTAAAGGAAAACTTTCAAGCAGCCCCTGGTGGGAGCCTGGGGAGATGTGGGTGTGCACGAGGGGCTGTTTCTGCTCTCAGTGCTTGGTTGAGTGATGCTCACAGATGAGGGAAGGGCTCTTATTTACAGAGAAATCCTCCCCTGGCTCCCTGTCCTCCACCCAAGCCCACTCCAGGATGCTCTGTGGGGCTGGTGGATGCCAGAACACAAACTGTCTGCTCTGAGTGCCCCACAGCACCCGGGCAATGACAATTTTTCATGAGTGCGAGGTTGAAAAATAGCGAGTGAGATTTTTTAAGAGGTCACCTTGGCCAAGGAGGCAAAAATTCTTCCGTGTGCGAGTGAGATGCTTTAGGAACTGCCTTAAAACTAATCCAAAACATGAGCTCGGCTCCAAACGAGTGGGACTTGGCAAGAGAGCTGGACACATTATCTTTAAATATAGGCAGGCATCCTGGAGGGTTTCTGGTGGTTTTCCTGGTCACTTCTTATTCCTCTGTCTCCCTCTCAGCTCCCCCCTCCTTGCATAATTGCATATTTCTCTCCCTTTTAATGCCTCTTCACACGTTTTGGGAATGAAGTGTCCCCACACCCGGCAGGGTTGCAACACTGAAAAAGATTTTGTGTCGGGATGTTTTGCCTCCTGTGGCACTTTTTCCCGGGAGAGCATTGCCTGCGTGGCCAGTGACCCCTGTCCTGAGGGGGCTGTGGTTCCCAAGGGTTGGAAGGGAGTTTTAAAGGTGTAAATTGGTATAAATGGTAATCCATCCATGGCTTGTGGATTGGGGCCGCTGGAAAAGGAGTTTTAAAGGTGTAAATTGGTATAAATGGTAATCCATCCATGGCTTGTGGATTGGAGCCCTCATGGACCCCAAGCTGTGCAAAATGGGGGTGAGACCTCGTGTGCTTGTGACCGTCAGTGCAGTGACCTGAGCGGGGCCTCGCTGGTCAGTGCAGCCCCAAAACCTCCTGTGACAGGGACAGCAGCGCCCAGCACGTCAGGAAGTTTGTGACAAGGGGTTCTGTGGTGCTTTCCTGGCCTCTTCAGCTCCCTTTGTCCTGAACACAAGGCTGGGGGCTCGCGGAAAACCAACGCAGCTCGGTTTAAGCCGGGAAGGGGAAGGGTGGCTCGGGACCCTCTCAGGCTTTGAAGCTGGAGATGTCTGGCCATACAAAGACACATCTGTGTTTAATCCTTGCCCCTGTAACTGAGCCTGGGCCGGGGCAGAGCCGGGCAGCCCCTCTCCGTGTGCTGCAGGGACGTGTGCGGACGCGTTTGAAGGGCCTTGGCAGTGCGGCCGTGCTAGGCCGGCTAGAGCCACATGTTCTTGCAAATGCAGCTTCCTATTGACTTGTTAAACATTTGCTATTTATCAGATTTTGCTTTTAAACTGTCTGTAACAGTCTGGGAGAAGTTGTGTCAAAATGCCTTCCAGATGTGAAGGTGCTACCTGATACTTTGGTTATAACCTGGACCCTCGCTCCTGCTCCGTTCAGATTAGCTCCACTACTGTGGAAATGAAAATGCAAATAAAGACATAAAGAGAGCAGAGACGTGTAAAACTTCCCCCAAGCCTTCCCTTTTACAGGCAAAACGATCCTGCCTTTATAAGGAGATTGTGAGTTTTATCAGCGAATGTTTGCTTCGCTGGAAAACCAGGGGAAAGCAGGGGAGAGCAGCCACCATCCCTGTCTGCCCACACGGGTGTTTTTAGAGTGTAATTGACTTTCCCCCCCCGCCATTTAAATAATGTTTCTTTGGGTCTGGGGCTTCCCAGACACATCAGCTCGTTTTATGGGCATCAGGTGATGTGTGCAGTTGGAAACCCGAGCGCTTTCCTTGCATTCGGAGCGCGTGGATCAGATAACGATGGCTCATTAAATGCTCATTGAAAGGCGGTCGCAAGGTCGGGAGCTTTGCTCAGGAGCACCCGCTCTGCAGACCCCCTGCCCTGTCCCTTTTCCAGGAGAAACTCCGGGGCCAAAGAGATATTCCCAGCTTAAAACAACTTCACGGTATCTGTCAGATCGTACAGGGCCCGAGCCAGCTCCCATCGTAGCGAGGGAGGGTTTTTCCACTGACTTTAAGAGGCGCTGGCGCGCAGCCATGCTCTGTGTAATGCGGATCCGGGAGTGTGCGTGATGCTCTGCATGATGACAGAATTTCTGGGAGATTGGCCTAAACCGAAAACCTTGGACCGCCGCTCCCTGCGACCGCTCAGCCGGAGGAGCGGGGAGGCTGGAGACACCGACCCCGGGCCTGGAGAGGGGTTTTGCAGCTGTGAAAGGATCCCTGGAAGGGCTGGGAGGGCCCGGCTGTGCCTGCCCTGCCCTGCCCCGCTCTGGGCGTTGGTGGCTCGGGTGGAGTCCGCAGCCACATCTGTGTCCGGGGGGACAAGACACCTGGGAGGGAGTGAGGGGCTCCCTGCAGACCCCAGGCTGGCCGTGGTGCTGCAGCTGAGCTCCTCTGTGCCCCAAAGCACCCCGGAGATGAGTGGTTCCATCTGTCTGCAGTGCCCCAAAAATACCCCGGCGCTGCCGGCAGCGCCGGGATGGGGTGGGAAGGTTGGTTGGGAATCTTGCTGAGGGGAAAGAGAAATGTGCTGGACTGTTTGTGTGGTGTTTCCAGCAGAATCCTGATGCGTTAATGTGTTTTTTCTCCCGTAAATGCTGGGTTAAGCAGATTTGCACCCTTGCTGGGGGTACCACTTTACTGATTCCTGTGGTTGCCTCTGCCCTAACTCCATCCTGCTGTTCCTGTGCGCCTTCTGACTGCTCAGAAGAGCAGGAGACCTCCTTTTACACCCAAAAATGTTGTTCATTGGGACTGGGACAGCTGGAGCAAAGCTGAGAGATACCAAGGGGTCCCAAATAGGTGCTTCAGTTGCTCCATCTCCCTTTTTTTCCAGGCTGGGTTCTCACAGTGCATCTGCACCTTGTCCTGGGGCTGTGGAGCCCCAGAGCTGTGCAGGACATGGCTGGTGACCTCCTTTTGCCCCTGCAGACCTGATTTATCCCTCCCACGGGGCTCAGGATGGAGCAGCACCACGCTCTGAAGTGGGGCGGTGTCGCTGTGGCCTGACAGCTTCTAAGTGGGTACAATAAAAGCCTTGGCCCCACCATCTGCATTAACCTGGCTGGTTTAAACACTTGAACATGCATGGAGGAATGACAGTGGGAGGGTGAGGGGGGAAGAGCAGCGTGTGGAAAAAAACCCAAAGCCTTCTCTCAAAATCACGTGGTGATAAGGCCTTTTCTGGAGTGCCCCATGCAGCTGGCAGCAGAAACCAGGCTTTTATGTTTGGGTCTGGCTGGTTTTTCACTTTCTGCAGCCAAAAGGATCTGGATAAAGTTTGCCTGGAAGATTAGCTGGCGCTGAGCCTGACTAGACATCTCTGGAAGCCTTCCCTCCAGCAGGAGTAGGTCCTGATTGCCTCCCCTGCCAGCCCTGCCGTAGGCAAGCGTGGGGGAATGTCCCCCTGGAGGGGACAGTCCCACAGCCCTCTCCCCCTGGCACACCAGATCCCTGCTCCCACTGCAGTGGGGCTGCTGGGGAGCGTGCAGATGAGATCCCAAGGGATCCTTGTCACCAGGAATGACAGGGACACGGTGCTCCACAGCCTGAGGGATTGGGAGCACGGAGCCTCAGCACCCACGACCCTTCCCTAGGGACACACCCTTCGTGTGTCTGTCCCGAGCTGGGCTGGGAAATGGGGTGCATGGGAGCCCCCCGAGCAGGGCTGGCCTCCCCCAGTGCCAGCTGTGGGGCAGATGTGCCCCAGCTGCTGCGCACCGGGTTTGGCACTGGCTGTGCCGTGCGGCCACATCTGAGCTGCAGCTCCGGGGCACAGCTGGCAGGGGATGGAGGCAGGGCAAGAGATGTTGTGCAACGCCGTCCCCACGGGCCCGTGGGCACCCCATGCTGACCCAGACACAAAGCAAATTTTGGGTTTTGTGCCCGGGGAGGCCTGGCAGAGGCCGGGGAGGCTGCGCTGGTCTCGGATGCCGATGCCTCCGGAGCGGAAAGCCCAGTCCCTCCCCTCTCATTCCTTTTTTCCCCTTTTTTCTGTCCTTTTTTTTTGATTCCCCCCCTCTGGCTGATCTTAAAAAAGCCCAGGCGGTTTGGGCTTCGTGAAACCCAAATGCTTTTTGCAGCATCAAGCCCGGATCCCATAAGTAATATCCCAGCATTGGAGAGTAAGACAGTATATGAAGTAGACGGGGAGCTATAAAGACACTTTAAAAGGGGCAATAAAAGTTTTGGGTTTCATATCGTCTTACCAAAGAAGAGAATAACAGAGAAGCAGGAAATTTCAGTAGCAGACATGACAAAGGTCACAGCACTCAGACTGCACCTTAGACGAAAACACCTACTCTTATGAAAACAGCCAGAATTTTTGGCAGGGGCTCAAGAGCTCTTACAGGCAAAGCTCTCGGCAGCGCTAAAAGGTTACAAGAGACTGTTTTGTCTACGTTGCTGGAGATGTTTATAATATTTCCCTGCATCGGTGTTGCAGGGGATATCCTGCCTGGGGTAGTGGATCCAGCCCTGCACCTTCCTCTGGGGTCGGGGTGCCGGGTGCTGCCATCAGCTCGGGGCTGATGCCAGGGCAGGGACCCCCTGGGTGTGCCCAGGTGTGTGTCAGTCCCAGGGTGCTGGCCCTGAGCTGAGGTGTGAAGGGATGGGTGGCTGGCAGAGCTGGAGCATCCCCCTGGGGCATCAGCAGGGAGAGGAGGGGGCAAAGCAAACCTGGCTTGAGATTTTGCTGTGTGCAAGATAATTTTGGTTTTTTGGGTTTTTTTTTTTGCAGCCAAATATATGGCAGGTGGGAGCAGGAGGTTTTATCTATGCAGCTGCTCCTCAGGTAACGTGCCCTCCTTGTTTGCATGGGGTTTGCCAGCCTTTGGGCCCTCATGCTCAGCCCCAGCTGGGTGTTGTGGTGGCCCAGTGCCCTCCTCCCAGCCCTGGACCCTCACAAGGCTCTCACCATGCCCATGGTGCCCGTGTCCCCAGGGTGTGCTGCAGGGCTGTGCCTGTCGCTGCAGCCCAGGAGGGACCAAACAGTCCCAAAATGAGCTGCTGGGGTGAAGGAGCCTCTGATCAGTGGCTGCAGCAAGTGAGGGAGGCTCTGGCACTGCTGGTCAGGATCCTGGGCAGGGTCAGCGTCGAGTGTTTGCATTTGGGGTGACAAACACCCAGGAAGAGCCAGCGTGGCCGTGGGGTGCCCATGGGGGTGACCCCTCGGGAAGCTGCTGTGCACCCTCAGAGGCATCTCCTGCAGGCAGTGCTGAGCTACTTCCTTCCCTCCAAATCAGAGCACTTGGGCCTGTTGTTTGGGGCCACCCTGAGCAGCCCTCACGAGGCAGAGAGCTCCAGAAGCTCCAAGCCACGAGGAAAACCTTGCACAGAAACCCTGAGAGCATCCTGTAAACATCCCAGGGGCTGGATGCTGGGAAGGAATGGGGCTGTGCTGGTTTAGGTGCTGGGGAACCCTTTGAAAGCTCTTTGCTTGCTCTGCCTCTGCGTGCAGCTGCATCAGCTGTGCCACCGCTTGCCAGCGACTCTTGGATGCTTGGGGGTTCATAATTCATTTATATTTTTGTTGGAAGCTCGTTCAGTTTTGGTTGTTGCCCCGTCGCAGGAAGTTGCTCTGATGAATGACTGGGGTGGATTTCTCTTCCAGAGGAACCCGGGCTTAATGTGGGCTTTCTGTGGACATCTCTGTATATCAATACTGCTCTAATTGTCCATGACATATAGTCTTGGCCTTTTTCCCAGACAGTCTAAATAAATCATACACTTCTGCTATAGTAAATAGTCTGTTAGAGGAGATGTTATAGGCTTACAGCCCTCCCCCCTCCCTCCAGGAGCTTCTTTTCTCATTTTCCATGTACTTTCCATACCAATGAGGCACCTGCTGCCTGCAGGTCTGCAAGGACAAAGTGCCCAGTGTTGCAGGTCCCTCCAGGATCGAGGGGCTGTGGTGGCCGTGCCCAGAGCTCTGCTTGGCAATTGGCATCTGCCCTCGACTGAGCTGAGCGGAGCTGGAAAATTTCCCACCTTGCTGAAGAAACGCTGGCACTGCACACTGGCAAAGTCTTTATTAGTATATATTATTTACACCAAGAGAACGCATAAATAAAATAGTTAATATCTCACAGAAAATACAGGTTCTGTTAATCGGGTGTTGCAAACGAAGCTCGGTGCGCTTGGGCTGGGCAAACCTGCACGGAGGGGACAACTTGGGTCCTGCCAGGTCAGTGCATGGGACAGCCCAGGAGAGAGTGACATGGCCTGGGAGTGCAGGGGTCTCCTGGGGCAGGGGACAGGTGACAGCCCAGCTGAGTGCTCCTCCAGGGAGAATATGGATATGTACCAAACTGGAAGTGCAAGCTTTGCTAGGGCTGATGGTGGAAAGGTGAATCACAGGATGGTTTGGAAAGGACCTTGAGGCCCATCTTGTTTCCATCCCCCTGCCACGGGCAGGGACACCTTCCACTAGACCAGGTTACTCAGAAAACTTCCCAGGGGAGAAGATCCCAGAGCGGGCACGGAGCTGGTGGGAAAAGACGCCAGAGTGTGTGCCAGAGGAAAACCCATCAGGCAGGCATTTTCCTTTTGGCTGCAGCCCTCCATCACCCGGGAGCAGGGACACGCGTGCCCGGGGGGCTCAGACGCAGCAGCAGAGCGTGGAGCAGTCCAGCCTGGCGGGGGTCCCGGCGCTCCCGGCCTTCTTGTTCTCCTTGGGCAGCAGCAGCACGAGGGCCATGGCCAAGGCACAGTGGTAGAAGCTGTGCACGTAGGTGTAATCCCACTCCTGCGGGCAGGGAGAGCGCCGTGAGAAGCGGGAGCAGCAGGGCAGGGAGAGCGCGAGGTGCGCGACATTAAATTTCTACAAGTAGCCAAGAGGAAGGGGATAAAAAAGATTCCTGAACCTTCCGCCTCCCTTTGCTGTCAGAGAAAAAAGGATTTGCAGGGGGGGAAAGAAACCAAAACAACAACCAAAAACCTAAAGCAAAGTGGATTTAACACGTTCTAATTTGCACATTTCCCAATTCTTGAATGAAGTGTTTCATTACCCCGCGAAGGACGCGGCGGCGAGGCCGGGGCGCGCGGGGAGGCGGCTTCTGCTAAGTGACATTTTTATGTTCTGCTAGAATTTGCAATTACTAAATGCTTTGAAAAATAATCCTTGGGGATGCCTGTGAGGTTGTATCTCGCAGCTCCCAAAGCACAGAGCAGCCGTAACGGCGGGGCTGAGCGCAGGCACGGCCGGCAGCCGTGTCGGGGGGTTATCTCCTGCCCGGCGGGACACACGGACCCCTCCGAGCAGGAACGGGGGGACTGGCCAGCAGCAGGAGCAGAAGGATATAAACACAGGATCCAGTGCCCCTGGGAGTCACTGGGAGGCTTTTCTTTGGCGTGAGCCAGCTCTGGATCCGGCCGTGCCTGGGCTGGATCCAGTCCCTGCCGCGTCGCTGTGAGGTGTCCTTAAGTCACCCGTGCCCAGTTTCCAAAAAACCCTGCTCACACTTGACAAAGCCATTCTGAGGACCTCGTGTGCCTGAGGAAAGCACATCCCATGTCCTTGTCACTCACTGAGGGGGGGAAAAGAGACAGAGCATCACCCTGTGTGCCACTTGCTGTCACAGCTGCCCCGAATGGATCAGGGGATGGGGACGCAGGGCGGGACCTTTGTCCCTGCTGCCAGACCCCAGCGTGCCAGCCCTGGAGCCCCACGCCTGAGGTGGGTTTTGTGCAAGGTTGGATGCAGCCCAGTGGTGTGAGTGGGGCTGTCCCTCTCTTGGTGATGTCCTTTACACCTGGTAGAGTCAGGCAGGGTGAGTGTGCACACAGGTACCTCAAAGAAGAACCTCAGCATCAGCGCCAGCGCCCCAAAACAGAAGCCAGGACCGATCTGTTGGGTGTAGACACTCTTGTCAGGATAGAGCCCTTTCTTCTCCTTCATCTTCTGCAGCTGGGAGGAAGGAGAGAGCACACCACATGTATTCACCTGGATTTAGCTGGCTGCTCCACCCTCATTCCTTATAATAATACTGGGTTTTTAAATATTCAGCCCCAAAGCCAGCCCAGGGAGTGTGTGCCCTCACAAACCCAGTCTGGGAGAGCAGATCCCAGCACAGCATCTGCAGCCTGCAGGATGCAGAATGTTCCCGTGCCTTGGTCTCCTCCTTGCCCATCCCCTCCCCATGGTGGCCACTTGCTTTTAGCTGCTGGCTCAGTGACAGTTCATAACTGGGACTTGCACCACTGTATTTCCATGATGTTTGGCATCATCTTTTTGCAATTTTTATCCCATCACTCCTTGCCCACTCCTGCAGTCCTGCCTCACTCCCAGCTGGGTCCGGAGCACGTGCTGTGAGTGGGGCACAGACTGCAGCATTGTGCCCGATTGTCCTGGCTGGATTCAGGCAGACTGCAGACAGATTCTTCCCCACTTTATCACCGTGGTTTTATCCACATCTTCCCTGGATCTGGGGCAGTTTACCAGATCCCTCTGCCTCTGAGTAGCTGTAAAAGCTCCATAAATATGCTCCTCCTGATTAGAAACGCAGGGACAGGAGGTGTGGTAGATTGCTCAGACCGATTGAATCTGGCATTTATCACAAAGGCTGCTGTCTGCCTTCTGCTCAGGTTAAAGGAGAAATCACTTGGAGGCTGAGAGCTGGATCTTGGGGAGGAAATCACTGGCACAGGTTGGGCTCCCCCCTGCAGGAGCACCCCTCAGAGCCCAGCCCCACGTACCCATTTGACGGTGATCACCAGCACGGCCGTCCCGATGGGGCCCGAGTAGACGCCGTAGCCCCAGCGGTCGTGGTAGATCCTCACGGCGATGGTGAGCACCCCAAACATGACGAAGGTCGATCTCTTGGGCTCGTCAAACTCTGCCAGGGCTGAGGGACCGAGCACAGGGAGCATCAGCTCACAGCACCCCCCTTCCCTTTTCCAGCTTCTCCCCTAAAGCTTTCCTAGGGTCTGTCCCACCTGCCCTGGGGTTGCATCCGTGTCTGGTTTGCCCTTCTCATGACACACTGCTGGGGAAACTGAGGCACGTGGGGCAAAACAAACCATCCTGAGTCATCTGCACGGTGGGTCCAGGAGCTGATTGTTGGGGTTTCGTTTCAATGTTGCACGGGGAAGTTTAAAAGAGATTCCCTACCCAGAGGAGCTGTGGCTGCCCCATCCCTGGAAGTGTCCAGAGCCAGGTTGGACGGGGCTTGGAGCAACCTGGGATAGTGGAAGGTGTCCCTGCCCATGGCAGGGGATGGAACAAGATGGTCTTTAAAATCCCTTCCCACTTTAAACCACTCTATGATTCTCTGATTTCCCTTTTCCTTGCCCCAGAATTCAGAGGCGATCACAAACACCCTCATGCCCTGCGAGCCCACAACCAGCTCTTGGGTTCCTCCTGCATCTCCAGCCTTCCCAGACTTGCCAGCTCAGTCTGGCACAGGCTCCATCGCCCCAGTGCAGTGGGACTCCCCCCCTGGTGCCGGGGGGTCCCGGCTGCCCGGCCGCGCCGGCACCTGCCCGGGCTTCGCGAGCTGGAAGTCGCCAGCGTGAGTAAATTATTAGAGGCTTTTGTTTAGCACAGAATGGGGTAATAACTGATAAAAGTTATGGATCCCAGTGGGCTCCATGCTTTTCCAGCTTGCACAGCTGTGTTATGGCTGTCCTGGATTTGCATTCCGGGAAGTTTGCCCGAGGGTCTGCATCCGCACATGTGCGCTCGGGCTTTACAAGCCACAGTGAGAGGCTTCCCTGGGCTTCAGTCACCACACCTTCCATGTCCTTGGATCGTGCTTTTATAGGCAGTTTGGCTAAGGGATAATGTCCGCATGTTAATCTCTGTTGTTTCCCAGCGGGTCAATACTTTAAACCCCGTAGTCCAGGATTTGTATTTTTTTTATTTTATTTTTTTTCCTGCAAGGTTTTTGAACGCAGTAATGAAGCAATCAAGTTGAATTTTGCTGCAAGGAGCCAAAGTGTCTGGATCAGCTCTGACCTACCCTGACACTGCTGTTATCCACTGAAAATGCCCTTTGGAAGTGATTTGCCTGGTTGCCTTTTCTAGTTGAGCAGAGAGAGCACTGCGGTGCCCTGAGCAGTGGGGGAGCCCCCTTGGGACTCACATTCCGATGGGACAGAGACGTTTCTAAGGGTAATATTTTCCCCACACATCTTTCCCTGCATGGAAAATTGATCCTGTTGCGTGGCCTGGAAGGGGGGTGCTCCTGCATCCCCACAGGATGGATCTGCCCAGCTGAGGGATGTTAGCCCTGCTCGTGCTGGGCTCTGAGGCTGCAGGAGCCCCATCCCTGCTGGAGGTCCTGCACCACCCCTGAGGGGCACAGGGGAAAGTCATGTGGGCATTTTGGGGCTGTCCTTTGGGGTGCTGACCCCAGCTCATCGTGGGGAGAAATGGAAATTCTGTCTGGAGTGGGCTCTGGTTAGAAATGGTCCAAATTTTCGAGCAAAACCTTTGCTGTTTGAACATCTCTCTCTCCTGATCCTGCTCTCATTTCTGCCATCAACAATCAAATCCTTCCAAAAATCACGGTGACAAAATTGGAAAATTATAGATTTGAACTTTTTGTCTTTCTTTTTTTTCCCCCCCGTTTGTATTGTATTTTGTTTCAGCAAAATAAGGAACAAAATGAGGAAAAAGAGAGTGAAACAAATGTGGGAAAAGGAAAACTGAATAACAGGGCAAGGGGTGGGATTTACAGTAAAAAGGAAGTGAAATAAATTTCTGTTTTTTCTAAGCAGATCTAATATCCCCATCAGCCCAGGCTTTTGATATATCAGGAAGTTATATTTGTTTTGACTAAACCACTTTGATTCTCATGCTACTGAGGGAAGTGGGAGACTCTGCATTTCTTAATGCCCCTAAGTGAGGCAAGACAAGCTGGTGGGCCCAGTATGGGGAAAAGGAGGAGGAATGGGAAATTCCCTAGGATATGAGGCTTCAGACTCAGTCATCTCGTAGCCTTGTCCTGCCTTGAACTGCAGCACAAGTGTGTTATTGTCATTTGAGGCAGGGGACATTGTGAGAGCTGCTGCAGGCAGAGGAACACCCGACCAACACCACCAGCAGGTGCCACAGCTCTTTGTCTCCAGGAGCAAAACGTCCCCAGCCACCACCCAGGACAGTTCCATGCCTGGACCCCACCAATTACAATGACTTTTCAAGGTGTTAATGATACAAAGCTGGATTAATCCACAGCACAGACTGGCTTCCACCAAGGACGATTTCAGTGGCGGAGCTCAGAGCGAGTGGCATTTCTGGGGACTGTCCCCACCGGCTGTCCCTTCAGCCATCCTGACAAACCCAGCCCTTCCTGCCGGTGCTGCAGCTTTCAGGAGGCACAAGAGAGCAGTTCTTACCCATCAGGGACACCCAGATGGACAGGGCTGTTCCGTAGATGCTGAAGTACTCCAGGATGTCGTAGCGCATAAAGCACAGCACTGATAACCCGGGGCCGTCACAAACGTGGTAAAACTATTCAAAAAAAGGAAAAGATTATTAGAAAAGCAGTTTCTTACCCACGTACCAGTAAGGTAAAGGCTCTTGTCAACTGGTTTGAAACAGTGTAGCTCCTGAGAGGATGGCCAGCCAGGCCAGAACAGTGTCAGCTACACCAGGACCACTGATCTGCAGTAATGAATATATTTGAGTGATAATGTCATCGTTCCCAGTTGCAAATTGCCCAAGAATCAGCATTCTTCTCTTTCAGTGCAAACTAAGACAGGCTTTAATTTGCCTCTTGGCCAGAATTTGCAATCTGATGACCAAGCTGCTTTGAGCTGGGCGCTGGGGGACTGGCCTCTCCAGCAGAAAGAGGACTCTGGGGTTGCGGTTCTAATTGCGAAAGATTCTTGTAAAACAATTCAGCATGAGCGTCCTGATGAAATGTGTATGGATGCCAGGTCACTGTCCAGGCTAAACACGGTTTATATGGCCAGACTCTGAATACTGGGGAATTCACTCATTAGTGCATTCCCTTAAAAACCACCAGTTCCTGCCCATTAGCTCATTGATTAGGTTATTTGCAAAAAAACCCCATTGTCATGCAACATAAACGCAGACCACGCCAAGGGACATTTTCCAGCGCAATCAGAGGAATGCTCCCAGTGTTTGCCTGGCTCTCTCCTTTCCCTGCCAGCCCTCAGCCCTGCAGGTTCTGCAGTGGCAGCACCACAGGGCTCCTCTGTTCCTGAAGAAGTCCCTGCTCCGCTTGGCAGGGCGCCCTTGGAGCGCTGCTGGCTGTCACGGCCCGCTGGGGATGCTGATATAATTTATAATGGGAATTGCTGCGAGCCCTCTGGCTGGCTGCAGCTCCCAGAAAAGATTGCACCACGGCTGTAATTCTTTTCCCTGCTTGAGATTGGGCTCGGGGAGTCTGGAGCCGGGGGCAAGAAAGGGTGGAAGGCAGAGCGTGTTCCTGGCACTCGTCTGCCACGGCCATGTGCTTTCACTGCTCTGCTCTCCTGCGGGAGGAGGAGTGGGATGCTACAAAAAATGCAACAGCAGCAGCTGCTGCCCTTCCAACCCCCTCCCCACCACGCTGGCAGCTGCTTCTCCTCCTGTCCCTTCTTTCCCTTCCCCACTCAGGGATATTTTGCTTCTTCAATCTCTTTGGAGAGGACCCGTCCCACCTCCCATCGAAACACGTGCCAATTTTCCTACTGACTTCTCAGGGAGGTGGAGCAGACACAAGATCCAGTGCAAAATGAAATTGTGGATGTCTGGCTTCCCTGGGGAGCTGGGGCAGGGGGCTCAGGGATGTTTTCATATTAACTGGTCCTGTAGTTTTTATAGAGCTGGCAGAATTTCTCCCCCTGCATCGTGCTTTAATCAGCTCAAATGGTCAAGGATGTTCTGGGGATCCTTAATAGGAGACCAACCTGATTCTGAGCCCTGTGGAGGAGCCTTTATCTACTCCCTGCCTCAGTTTCTCTGTACAAGGAACATGCCACCCCTCACGAGATGCCTTGAGATGGCTGGGGATTAGTGAGAAATGCAACATCAGCTGGGTTGCTGAGCTGTTTCCTTCATATTCTTTAGCAGATCACGGAAATGTAGTCAAACAGGAGATTTTTTCCAGTGGGAATGCTGCTTTGGGTGCTCAGCTGGATGGAGTCACTTAGCAGGGATACAAAGCCTGGGGCAGCACAGTGCTGGGAGCAGGAATAGGAATATTTTATATATGTACAGACATCACTCGTTATTTCCACACAAAGGAAGGTGGGGGAATCACAGCCTGGTAAAACACGTTTCAACCCACGAAGGGTTAATAATTATTTTTCTTAATGGCTCAGCAGCATGTTTTAGTCTCTCCTTTCCCAGTGCAGAAACTCCCCTGACTCCAGCATTGCTCCCATCCCCAGCTGGCAATTGCAAAATCAATAATTCGACTGCTATGCGCTTTTTGGCTAAAATGACAGAGGCAGAGCAAGAGATTCTGGAGGCAATTTAAAGCCCAAATTCAGCGTGGCCACTTAGCAGCTGTAAAACAAAGAGAAAAGCCAGCTCCAAAGTGTTGCAAATCAGTCAAGGCTCTTTGCACCCAGACCTTCTCCCTAATCTCAGTCATAAAACACCATTAAATCTCTGTAAGGCCACGCTGTTGGACATCCTAACCTGGAGAATCAGCTGCTCAGCACCACACACGGTGGGAGATAACTCAAAAGGGATATTTTAGGCGTTGTGCTGGCTGCTCTTGGGTGAATCGGCTTCTCGGTGGTACTGGAGGCATTTGGGAGGATAAAACATGCAGGGAGAGGGGAAACTGGGGACTTCTTACCGCCACGAAGAACATGGTGAAGAAGTAAACCATGGCTTCCATGTGGAAACGCCGCTTGGCCGCGATGCTGATGGTGGGGAGGAAGGCCAAGGAGCTGAGGGTGGGCAGGAGGAGCTTGGCCACCAGAGAACCCATGGGTGCCTCCTGGGCCGGCGGCTCCGGGAACAGGGGCTCTGCGAGCCGGGCAGGAACGGTGCAGAAGGCAGCCGTGGGGAGGGTGCTTTAAAATTTAAATGCCCTGCGTGGCAGGAGGGCTGCGGGCAGGGAACAGCTGCCGCCGCCGCCGCCTCCGCTCCCGGCTCATCCCGAATTCTTGACGCAGCCGGCGGCTCCGGGCAGCAGATGCTCCGGGCCCCCAAAATCGTCCTGGGTGTTTCTAAAGGAGTGAAAGGGAACGTTGTCCCCGCACGCCTTGTGCTGGGTGTTGGGTGTACGTGGTGGGTGAGGACTCTGGGTGTGCTCGTCCCTCCCCTGCATCCCTCTGCTCCCATGCCGAGCCTGGGCCAGCGCTGCTGGAGCAGTGCAGCAGGGAAATTCTGCCTTCTTTCCTCACGAAGCGGAGGGGCAGGCACTGATCTGTCCTCTGTGGTGGCCAGGGACAGGACCTGGGACTGTCCTGTGCTGGGTCAGGAGCTGAACTCAATGATCCCTGTGGATCCCTTGCGTTGTTTTATTATTCTCTGCTCCGCACTTCCACAAAGGAAGAACTGGCATGTGGCAGGCACTAGAGTTTTTTAAAAGGGTGGGATGTATCCTACATCCTTTGTGCACTTGAGAAATGCACACCAAGCTCCAAACCTGCCTCTTACTTCCCCAGAAATTTCCCCACAGAGGCACACGTGGAGCGGGCGCTGGTGCGAGGCGCAGTGCCCAGCGCCTGCTGCCAGTGCCTACGTGCCCTCCGTGGGGCTCAGTGCAGTCAAATTTCCCAGCCATGCCCTCAGCCTTATGCAGCCTGGCCACCTCCAGGAGTTCTGTCTGAAATTCAGGAGCCGAGCGTCTCCGGGCTGGAGGAATTTGAGCGGATTGTCGTGCGGCGCAGGAAAGCTGGAGGAAAGGAAACCAAAAGCCAAGCGGCGTTTGGGCTGCTAATCCACTCAGTGGTTCTCTCTTTTATTATGACTTTTTATTATATCGCTGCTGCTCCCCCCCTGCGTTAATATCTTTTCCTTGGAGCCTCGCAGGGATTCTCGGCATCCTTTCGGCACAGCTGCTCCCGGGACACGGGGAGCAGGAATGCTGCGCTTGAGCGAGCGCCTTTGTGGCTGCGGCTTTGGGGAGGAGGGTGGGAGCTCCGATAGGAGCCACCATTTCGGGGGCTGATAGCGCGGGCTCGCCTGTCCCCCGGGAGGAGGTCTGGAGGAAAGACAGGCATGCACGGATTAAAAAAAAAAAAAATAATAAAAAAATCTCTTTAAACCACTCCGGCAGGTTGGGAAGGGCTCTGGAGGGGGAGTGAGGGTGGGCGTGTGTGTGCAGGGAATGGCACAGAGCATTAAACACTGACTCTGCGCCGAGAGCTTCCCCCCGGGCACGGCTCGGATGAGCTGGGTAGGGCTCCCGCTTTTAGCTGATACTGCAGGAACCATCCACATTCCCTGGCTGGCTGCAGGCAGCGTCCCTCCGCGGGATGCTGCCCACACCACATCTCCAGCCGCCCTCCTGCCTGGGCAGGCTATAAACTTACCACAAAACTCTGCAAAACGGAATCTTGACCAATAAATATTGAAAAACTCTCGAGTCCCTATTTACTGTGAAAATGAATCCCTCCAAGCCAGCACATAAATACCCTGATGCTCCCCGGGTGTCCAGCCCCGAGCTGAAAGCAGAGCTCCAGCACATCCCGAAGTGCCCTGCTCCTTTTTTTGGGCCACATCCTCAGATGAATGCATTATTCCGTGTTCGTGATCTGCTTGGACCAAGGACGGTGCCATGGGCTTGTCCTCAGGGGGGTTTTGAGCAGATTTGGGGTTAAGAGGTTGCACAAACCACTCTGGATTCCCGGCTATGAAAACATCATCTGCCCTGCTTTTGTGGCCGTGAGAGGGATGTCAGAGAGCTGAAAGCACAGCTCAAAACCTGCTGCTGAGGGCAAACCTCCACCTCTGGGTGCACAGCAGCCCCCACACCGCCTGTGAGGACACAAGGACGTGCAAGGGTGGGGGCTGTGCACGAGACAAACGGCATCAGGTGAGAAATACCATCAGGCAGTTGTTAAATACATCCCCCTCACCCCCAGCCTTCGCCCAAAATCCAGCTGGCATCCACTGGAAAGGAAACCCCGTTGGCTGCTGGATGCAGCAAGTGCCAGCCATGGCAGGCGCTCCTCAAGCAGGGAAGTGTTGGAGCTCTCAGGAGCAAGAAAACATTCCACAGGTTGCTGGGGTTTTATTCTATTTTTTTCTTTCTTTCTTTTTTTTTTTTTTTTTTCCCTCTCTCTCTCCCAGCTGCACACCCTGGGCTGGCGGTTGGGTTGCAGCCAGCGCTGTGGGCATGGGGGGGGAAAGAAAAAAAAACCTCCCACCGGGGTTGCACACGTGTTTCAGCTATTATTGAAAAAGAGAGCCCCCAAAATAAATGGGGAGGAGAGGGGCAGGCAGGTGGTGAGCTCCTGGCAGGGGCTGCTGCTGCTTAAAAGGTCTTTGTTCAGGCTGCGAACACCGCGGCGCAGACGTGGGTTGGGCAAACCTTCCCGGGAAGGAACCCAAAAAACAAAGGGCCAGGACTTTGTTCCTTCTTTCCTAAACAGGTAGGAAATGGAGAAAGAGCAAATTTTAGCTCCTGCCTTTAAGTGCTGCTGGAAAGGGAATTTTTAAACCTGCATTCCACAGGGCTAATTCCGTGTGGATCGGCGTGCACGCAGGAACGGTGATATATATGGCTGAAAAGTGGCTCCCAGATGCCAAACCCAGGTTCTGGTATGCTGCCCTGGATCCTTCCAGGGTAACATTAACCATGGCTTTCTGCAAAGCTCTTCTACCCTTTCAACTCAGGAAAGAGACACAGAGAGTTTTGTTTTATTTTTAATATGAGGTGGATGGTTTGAAAGCAGTGTATGTTGGAACGGGGGATGGGGGGGCTGTGCCAGCTGAGAGTATCGAGAGTATTTTCTCCTTGGGATAAGTATGGGATGATCTTTCATCTGCCTGTGGTGTAGACTGGGTCAGAATTGAAAACTGCTCTGTTGAGTGCCACCAGTCATTGCCAGGCTGGAAATACTGGTGATAATGACCCAAAAAACAAAGAGTGAAGCTGCAGTTCTACCTGGAGTTGCAGTTTGAAGTGGTTTTTACCACTCCCATTACTTCAGAGTTTAATTTTTCACCCCCACAACCCTTCAGCTTGTGCACTGTGATGGTGAGAAGCTGGATCATGGCTTGGTCCCAGCAGTTGATGTGGCAGAGCCCCGAGGAGCCCTGAGCACTCTGAGCAGCACCATCCACTTTGTGAAGATTTCCTGTCTTTTTCTGATCAAGAATCCCCCTGGTGTGGAAGCACCTGGTGCAGGAGTGGAGCAGCCCACGGGCACTCCTGCCTCGCTGGAGAAGGGATGGCAGCAGCACCTGGACCAAACACCTCTCCCCACCCACTGCTGCCTCTGATCAGGGCTGGAGGTGAGATCCCGATGTGGGGAGCCCTTTCTGGGCAGCTGGAGCCCAGACACAGGCCCTGGCACCAGGGAAAGGAGCCCCACAAAGGCCGAGCCACCAGCTGTGCTGCTGCAGCCCCGCTCTGATCACCCGGGCCCAGCCCTGCCAAAGCACCTGCATCCTTCTCATTTTATTAGTGGAATAAATTGCCACTTAAAATATCCACTCTCCCTAAGGCCTGGCCCCATTTGAGGCAGCTTTAACTGAATACTTACCCTTAAAAATAAAAAAAAAAATCCCCCTTCCTGTCTCCCTGTTGAATAAACCTATTATGCATATTGCTCACAGGTATTCCTGCTGCTGCTTTCCTTAGGGTTTTTTCACTCTTCCCTTTCCTCTCAGCCCTGTCATGCCCCATGACAAGCATGTCACCATTAATGATAAGGACATCTGATTTCTTGTCACCAGTTTTCCGTCTCCCCTGCCTTTGGGGTGTCCTGGGGTGGCCCCCCACTGCCAAATTCATGGAGGCAGTGCAGGGGTTTATTGCTCATTTCATGGTGTTTAATGGGGTGGTTTTTTTTACAGTCATAACTCCTGGAGCCCAGTAACGACGTTGAGGGTCTCAGCTCTCACCCTGTTGGTCAAAAAAATGTCATTTTCTGCAGAGAAACGCTTGAAGCTGTGGTGCTTCAAGGCTCAGAATCCAAAAAGGGAATGAAACCAGTCTTAGGGTTTTTGGGGAGTCTGACTCACGGATTTCGAATGCCTGTGGTTGGCAGGGCTGCATAGCTGATGGCCCTCAGCACAATACTGCTCAACTTCCATGTCAGACTCATTCCATTCAGAGAAAAGCCTTTGTAGGTTTTTTTTTTTTTCTTCAATCTTGGAATAGCTAAAATTTCGAACCGGGCTTGACTCGCCTGGAAGCTCCTCCAGGTTCTTGCAGGGATGTGGAACCTTTGGGGACAGGTAAAATTGAAGTGTGCACAGAAAAAAGAGGCTCTTGAATCCTCTGAAACTCCACGGGCGTGACCATACCTGGGGCCACTGCGGTCGTTTGTGGCTTTCAAACTGCCCAGAGATATTTTTCACAGGAATCTGATGGTGGGAGCAGCTTTGGCTGGTTCAGTTTGACTCAACATTTTGCGAAAATCTCCCTGGATGAAACCCTCACGCCAACATGACATAAATCAGCCCCGTCCCCTGTGTGTGGGGATGAGCTGCCTTGCCCAACACTGGTCACTCTGCAAGGCACCAGCTCCAAAGAACACTCCTGCCTCGAAAGAACACTTCTTTTGGTCTCCTCTTGCTTGTTTTAGTTACCCAGTGGTGGGCCACGGCTGCAGCTCTTGGCTGCCAGGGGGTTTTTGGGGGGTTTTGATCCCCTTGGCAAAGTTGTGGTCGTGCAGGGACCTCACACGCTCCGTGGACAGCTTTAACCTGCCCATGCCACACCAGTCTGGCCTGGAAAGAACTGCAGAAGGGTCAAACAAATGCACCACTTCTGCAGTCAGCATTAAAAAGGAAGAAAACCAATCAGTTGTCTCATCCCTGAGGGAAGATGAGGCTGCTGGGGGGGTCCTGGGCCAACAGACTCCTGACCACGCTCACACTCCTGGGCCTGGGCAGGGATTTGGGGGGGCCTGGCTACAGCAGAGCCATCCCATCTGCAAGGCCTGAGCCAGGAAAGGGCTGATTTGGCTGGGAAAGTGCTGCTGGAACTCCATATCCGTGGCTCTGGCTCACCAAGAGCAGGTCCTGTGGTACAGGGTTCATGCAGGGCTTGTTCCAGGGATGTGCTTGGGGCTCAGCCGTGCTGGGTGTCAGCTCCAGCAGCTCCAAGAGCTGGTGCTTGGGTCAGGGTGGCAGAGTGTCCTGCCATGGGAAGCACAGGGAGGAGCTCAGGGTGTCCTGCCTGGATCAGATCTGGCTGTCACTCCCTGCTCCGGGCCGAGGACAGAGATCCCTCTGGGAAACTCCCCCAGCAAAGGATCCCCTCACCCTCCCTCCGTCCTGATCCTGCAGAACCCCGAGTTCCTCCGCTCAGCTGAGCATCCCTGGCTCCTGCCAGCAGCACCAGTGCCCAGCCCAGAGCTTTGCTGAACTCCTTTCAGCCAAGGAAACTCCTTTCCTCCCCAGGCACTTCTCCGGCCAAACCAGCAGCCAGTCTCCGGCAGCGCTCCCCCGACTGCACAAGGTTATTTTGGAGTGTCTGTCGCTGCCTTTGGGGTTTTTTTGCACTCTGAATTCTGCACGGCACCGGTTTGGGATGGAAAAGCCTGGCAGCTGCCTGAGGCAGGGCTGCTCTGTGTCCCTCGGGGTGGCCGTCGGGACAAGCGTCCCCCGTGGCCTGGGGCAGGGTCGGGAGGTTAATGCCCAGCACACACTGGATTGCTGGGCTGCCTCGCCCAAGCGCAGGATGCAGGGAGCAGAGCTGGACAAGGGACTCTCATCCAAATCCTAAATTTCCCTGGGAATGTCCAACACGAGCTCTCAGCGACCGTCCCGGGTGGGAAAGCCTCTCGCCGTCCATGCAGGTGCATCTTGTCTCAATTTACTGCGAGCCCAAGAGCAGTAAATAACATCTGCAAATCATTTCTAACGCTCCTGCCAAAAACTGGGAGATAAAACCCGCTGTTGTCTGAGCCTGGCCGGCCGTGATTAATGCCGTACCTGCCGGCAGCGGCACCCACGGCCCCGGGGCTCCGGGGACAGCGCTGTCCCCGGGGGTTTTGGGGTGGCAGGAGTTGGAGCTGCGGGGTTTGGCTGCCGTGAAACTCGTGTTTTGGATCCGCAGTTTGCTCTGGGGGCTGGTTCTGCTCCCGTCGAGGCGATGGCATCGCTCCTGCTGATTTCACGGGGCCGGGCCGGGGCTGCGTAAGCCGCGCTGCCGCGGCCAGGGATAACACTGTGATTTATGGGAGCAATCAGTTGCCACTAGGAGCTGGTTAGGAATTTTCCGATGAAACGGGGATTGCGTCAGAAACCGCTGAGTCATCTCAACTGTTTCATTAAAAAAAAAAAAGAAAAAAAATCTCTTGGCTTTGATGAACTTTTGGTGAAGCACAGACTGAACGTGTCTCGCCTGCTGCCGGCTCCCCCAGCCCTTGCCTCGGGATCGGGCTCGGCATTCCCACCCTCTGGCATTCCTCCTCCAGCCCGGGGCATCCCTGCAGCAGGACGGGGTGCGAGGTCACCCAGGGGTGGGAATCTCCTGGGGTGCCACAGCCCCAGGGCTGGGGGATGCCCGGGCTCGAAGGGACCCAGGCTGCTCTGGAGTTTTCAATGTGAAATAATTCGATGCTTTTAAAACCTCTCATGTTCAGACTTTTCCCTCCTGGTTGTTCCAAAACGGAAAGGGTTTTCTCCTGCATGTCTCGGGCTGGGATATTTTGAAATGCAGGAGTTGGGTGAACTCAAGTGCTAAATTTTCCCAGTGTCCTGGTCACAGCCAACCGATGGAAAATTGAAAGTTGCAAATCAACCTGGCTGGGTAAATTAGAACAGGCTGGCAGACATTTAGCCAAACAGAAAAGGAGACTTCATTTCCCATGTAAATTTTTTGGGACGGATTCTCTGTCACACAGACATCCCAGGGAGGACTGGGTCCAAATTAACAACGCTGGGATTTCTGCAGGGCACAGGGAGCTGTGCAGGAAACTGTGCCCAGTGCTGAGGGGACAGTCACCTCAGGGCCCTGCAGGTGGGTGGTGACAGGGCTGAATGTTGCCATCAAAATCCAGGAGCAGCCAGTGGGACAACCTGCAGTGATGGCCTTGAGTGCAGTGTCCTGCTGGGAGCACTGGTTTTGCCCCGTGCAGGGTGGGAAGGAGGAAAGGCTGGAGCTGAAGCATGTCTGGTGGGATGTGGGAATTGTTCAGGTGCTCAGAGCTGCTGGGATGTGCTGAGGAACACACAGGAATGGGTGTCACCACCTTTGACACGTCCAGACCTCAGAACACAGACAGCTGTATCACATATCAAATACAGGTTGCACACAGTGTAGCTGTGGCCTTCTTCCCCCACAGGCTTTTCTCCCAGACACACAAACACAGACCAGACACAACCTGTGCATGGCTCTCGCCGAGCCAGGGGTTTGTCCTGGCTCTTGATGCGCCCCAAACCAATTTTCTGACCCCATTTTCTGCGTGGCAGAAAACACTTTCAAGCAGCAAGGCTGGCTTTACCAAAGCTTTACCAAACGGCACCAAAAGCACAGCAACTTGAGGATTTGGTCCATTTTTCAGCAGCAAGTGAAACTAAAAGCCTGGCAAACTGCATCCAGCCATTCCCCGGCCATCCCAGAGGCAGCATGTGGCTGCACGATGCCCGTGGAGGTACCGGGAGTTTTTTGGTGACCTGCGATGACGGGCAGAGGGGTAGGGACAGCAGGCACCGTCCTGCAGCCCGGGGAGGGGAGCGCAGCATCCTCCGGGGGGTGCTCGGGAAGGGGGGAAAGCAGAACATCCCCCCGGGGAGTGCTGGGGGAAGGGGGAAAGCAGAACATCCCCCCGGGGAGTGCCGGAGGAAGGGGGAAAGCAGAACATCCCCCCGGGGAGTGCTCGGGGCGGGGGGAAAGAGGAGCATCCTCCGGAGGGTCCCCGGGGAGGGGCAGCGCAGCATCCTCCCGGGGGTTCCCGGGGGTTCCCGGGGGTTCCCGGCGCTGCGCGGACCGGCGGGAACGCATGCGTGCGGTGCGGGCTCCCCCCGCCTGTGCCCCCCCGGTCTCGCCTCAGGAAACCGGCTGGCGGCCGCGGGCCGGCGCCGGGGGAGGCGAGGGGTGAACCGGGGTGGGAGCATCCCGGGCCGNGGGTGGGAGCACCCCGGGCCGAGAGGTGTGAATTCCGCCCGCTCTCCCCCCTGCCTCCCCCCACCCCCGTCGCCGCTATAAGAGCGGCCGGCGCGGGCTGGGGGGAGCCACTGCGGCGGCTCCTCCTCGCTGGAAGCCCCGGCGCTTTTGGCTGCCCTTTGAAGTCGGAGAGGGAGAAGGAGGGAGGGAGCGTCTGGGGCCG
>VYXD01003800.1:105520-116052 GCA_013397195.1 Hylia prasina
TGTCCCGCATCCCGGCTCCGCATCCCGGCTCTGCATCCCGGCTCCGCATCCCCGCCCCGCATCCCTGCCCTGCATCCCGGCCGCTCATGGCCCTCCGCCCCGCGTGGTACCGGCTCCGCGATGCTGCTCGGCGATCCCTGCCCCCTTTCTCCGTTCTCCCTTCATTTCCCCGGGCAGCCCGAGCGCCTGTGGGATAAACTGCGAGCGCGCTCCGGTATTGGCTCGGAGTCAGGAGTGTCTGGGAGCCTTAATGAGAACCAAGTGTAAGGCAAGGCTCAGCCACCTGTCCGCGGGATCCCCGGCCAAGCGCTCGGGGCTCCCATTAATCAATGGATCTGCCTCTTGGAAAGTCTCTTTAGTGCGCTGGACCTCTCCCCCAGGGCGATTGCAGAGCGGATTTGGGGACCTGGAAGCCCTCTGGTAATTTTTCTAAGCCAGACAGCAAAGCAGGGCTGGTATTGCTGGCAATTCTGCGATTTCTAAACAGCTACAAAAAGCTTTGCAAGGAGGGAAAAAACCACCCAAACAAAAAGAAACCCCAACAAAAATGAGTAGGAAAGGAGCTCTTTATACTGCAGGTCTGCAGTCCTGCCCTCTCTCCCGAGGAGCAGCACCTCTCCCACCCCCCTGCTTCCCAAAGATACTGTCTAGCTGCTTTTCCAGGGAATTAGCTTAGGGGAGGATATTTCTTTTCTTTCTTTTTCCTTGCAGACATGAGCTGCTTTGATTGCCTGGAAGCACGATTTCCTGAAACCTGCTCCTTTCTGGCTCTTGCAGGGAGGTTCACAATAAAACGTATTGTGGTTCTGAGCTGGGTTTTATTTGAGAAAATGCCATTCGGGGTTATTCTCTTTCATGAGGCAGATGGAGAAAGAGATGAAAGGCTGACACTTGGGATACTTCATTTCTGCTCTTTAATTGTGGGCCGTGTTCTTTTCTGTAAGAACAGGCGTCTTCCCTGGGAACCGAGGGGAATTGGAGTGGAATAAATGAAAAAAAGGAGGAATAATGGCCGTTAATTGCATTTTTTTTTTTGGTCTGTTTTTGAAGCCTTTCATCCCATCCTTCCAGGAGCAGCCCTGTAAATGGGGATATTTAAATGCACCACTTTTATAGATCCAGGAGCACTTCTGGCCACTCACTGTGCAGCACTCGCTTCGGTGCAAGACAGGCTCTGTTCCAAGGCAGGCTTGGAGCAGTGTCAGGTGCAGCCACTGGAAACCAGTGCAAAGCTGTGGTTTGACAGATAAAAACCAAGCTGGGAAGTGAACCTGCACCACGTTAATGCTTCCATTAATTAAGTAAAACTTCAGGCTCGAGTCCCTGCGGTCACTGGTGGTCACCGAGCTGAGCAGGAATGCTGGAGCAGAGCTGTGGAACCCAGGCAAAGCTGCTGCTGGTCGTGGGGCTGGGTGGGAGTTGTGCTCAGTGCAGTGTTTGGTTGCTTCCTAGGATGAAGATATCCAAGTGGAGGTGGAGCAGCATCTCCATCAGTGCTCAGCTGCAGCTGAAAGGGACCCTGGCCCTTCTTCTTGTGGGCAACGTTGTCTTTGTCATAGCTCAGGTAAGGGTATCACGTTTTTGGGTGGTCTCTGGGCTTTAAAACTCTCTGGTGTAGGGGATGGGAACCCCCTGGGCTTGCAGAGCTGCTCTGTGCACGCACCAGGCCTCCAAAAATTGTGAGGACTGCTGACTGACCTTCAGTCTTTAGTCTGGGCTTAGCCTAAGTTGTACCTTCCATGGCTGGGAGCATTTCAAGGACTCTGGAGGGCCATGCCCTGCTCTTGGGTGAGCATCACTCCTTGCTCCCTGCAGCAGCTGGAGCTTTCCTTTACTTTACATGCAGTCTTTGCAGCTCCTTCACCCTCTGATGCGTGGCCACAACTGGGGGTGGGAGCTGGGGGTGTCAGGGACCCCCCTGAAGTGACCAACCTGTGCTTGCAAAGAGGGCACACGGGCTGCTCCACCCTGCTGGCACCCCTTCACCTGCTCTCCTGCTGCAGAGGGGTTTTGCAAGGGTTTGTTGGAGCTTCCAGTGGAGCTTCCAGCTGCAGCTGGCTCTCCAGCTCCCTGAATTCTCCGCGGAGCAAGAGTCAGAGAGCACCAAAAGTGTCGGAGAGTTTAGGGTTGTTTGGGAGCTCTGTTTTGCCAACTGAGCGAAACAATGAGAGTTTCCTTTCCTGAGGAATCCCAAATATTGCCACTTCATTCCAATTTTGTAATGAAAACACAATTGCAAGAATGCAGGGGTGGAAACCTCAGGCTTGACCTCAGCTGGAGGAGGCAATGCCTGGGTCGAGCGGGGCAGGCTGGGAGAGGAGGGCTGCCCTCAGTGTCCCCACACTGGCTCTGAGGTTTGGATGTAACTCCTGCTCCTCTTCCCTCCCCCATGCTCCGGGCAGGACCTGACACAGACGTCCAACAGCCTGGAGGAGGGGTCAGATGTCACTGCTTACTGGTGGGGAGAGTGGACCAAGTGGACAGCGTGCACCAGGACCTGTGGGGGAGGTGTCAAATCCCAGGAGAGGCACTGCCTGAGGCAGAGGTACAGCTCCCATGGGCTGGGCAGGGGTCTGCAGCTGCCTGACCCCAAAGGTCAGAGAGAGGCAGTGCTGGAAATGTGTCTGGCACTGGTGGAAATGCATCTGGCAGTGCTGGAAATGCATCTGACACTGGTGGAAATGCATCTGACACTGGTGGAAATGTGTCTGACACTGGTGGAAATGCGTCTGGCATTGGTGGAAATGCGTCTGGCATTGGTGGAAATGCGTCTGGCATTGGTGGAAATGCGTCTGGCATTGGTGGAAATGCGTCTGGCATTGGTGGAAATGCGTCTGGCATTGGTGGAAATGCGTCTGGCATTGGTGGAAATGCGTCTGGCATTGGTGGAAATGCGTCTGGCATTGGTGGAAATGCGTCTGGCATTGGTGGAAATGCGTCTGGCATTGGTGGAAATGCGTCTGGCATTGGTGGAAATGCGTCTGGCATTGGTGGAAATGCGTCTGGCATTGGTGGAAATGCGTCTGGCATTGGTGGAAATGCGTCTGGCATTGGTGGAAATGCGTCTGGCATTGGTGGAAATGCGTCTGGCATTGGTGGAAATGCGTCTGGCATTGGTGGAAATGCGTCTGGCATTGGTGGAAATGCGTCTGGCATTGGTGGAAATGCGTCTGGCATTGGTGGAAATGCGTCTGGCATTGGTGGAAATGCGTCTGGCATTGGTGGAAATGCGTCTGGCATTGGTGGAAATGCGTCTGGCATTGGTGGAAATGCGTCTGGCATTGGTGGAAATGCGTCTGGCATTGGTGGAAATGCGTCTGGCATTGGTGGAAATGCGTCTGGCATTGGTGGAAATGCGTCTGGCATTGGTGGAAATGCGTCTGGCATTGGTGGAAATGCGTCTGGCATTGGTGGAAATGCGTCTGGCATTGGTGGAAATGCATCTGGCATTGGTGGAAATGCGTCTGGCATTGGTGGAAATGCGTCTGGCATTGGTGGAAATGCTTCTGGCAAACCCTGCTTGAGCAGGAGGTTATTCTTGAGCTTTGGGCATCCCTGCCAGGAGCACCAGCTGAGTGATTCCTGTGCTGGCCCTGCAGTTCCTCCAGCAGGGTTGGTGCAGAGGGGCAGCAGACACAGACTGAGCCCCTTGCCGAGGCTTTGGGGCACAGCAGCAAGGATCCCCTGGTGCAGGGCTGGTTGGGGACCCACTGACTCCACCTGCTTTGTGCCTGGCTCTGCCCTCTCTGCGCAGTGTGGTTGCCAAAAGCCACTTTGTAAACCTTGTCCCCAGGATACCTCCTGGAAGAGTTGATGATGGAGGTGACAAAGCCCCAGAAACCTTTGCCATCGGCTCCAGGGAGACTGACAGATCTCTGTGTGGCCCTGCTCTGTGGGCACTGACAGAGGCAGAGAGTAAATATATTTAAACAAGGGAAAATGATTTCTGCCCCCCCATCTAACCACCATTTCTTTATTCAGAAGGAAGTCAGTGAGTGGGCTGGCTAATAAAACTTGCACTGGAACGTCCAAAAGATACCAGCTCTGCAAAGTCCAAGTAAGGATATCCTTTGTCTTGCTGGGAACACTCGGTGTGGAAAGCCATGTGTGGCATTTCTGGGTCCCTGGGAGAGGGGACACCATTTATCCTGTAGCTGTCCCCCTGTTGCCCCTCCAAGCAGCTGGGGGCTCCCTTCTTTCATTCCCATCACCAGAGTCTGGGCCTTGGGCATTTTGCCTTAAAAACCAGAGAGTGGCTCTGGCGACAATTCCCAGGGGTTTCCTGCAGTGGGGGAGGAAGAGGAGGAGGAGGAGGATGTGGCCCTGGCTGGGGAAGGTGATGGAAACACTCCTTGCAGCTGGTGGTGATGTGCCAGAAACCTTTCCCGCACTTTGTTTCCGTCAGGATGTTAATGTGTCCCATTCTAGGAGTGCCCTGTGAACGGAAGGAGCTTTCGAGAGGAGCAGTGCTCATCATTTAACTCCCATGTGTACAATGGCAGAACGTATCAATGGAAACCTTTATATCCTGGTAACAAGACATTCTTTGTGTGTTTCATAATGCTCAGCCAAATATTTTGATAGTTATGATGCTGCAGCCCGCAGGAAGGCTCCTCCTCTGCTGTTTTAAAGTGGTTTTTCGGGAGGCACAATCAGCTGTCTCCCGAGTTCAAAGGCTTGTTTGGCAGCTGCAGGGTGGCTTGAAAATTAAATAACGACATGAATTCATGTCTGTAGCCTGTGTTGGTCACAGCTCCCAGGGTCCAGAGGCTGCAGGAGGATGTGAGAGCAGGGGGTGATGGGCTGTGCTGGCAGGGACAGACGGGCTCACCCTGACAAGTGTCCTTTGAGCCAGGGCCACTGCTGGCTGTGCTGTTTGCAGTGATTTTTGGTCTGTCCCATGCCCTCTGTGTGCTCTGGCAAATGTCACCGAGATGCAGCCGGTCACTTTGGGTCATCTGGGACAAGAAACAACTTGGGACTCAGAAACTGAGATTTTATTGAACTTTTAGGCACTGAACTCCCATCAAAATCAAGCATTAAACAAGCCATGGATGAGATTTAGAGCTACTGGGAAGCCAGGACCCATCTCCTCAGGAGGCTCCTGAGCTCAGGCTCTTCAAATTCACATTTGGGTGCCTAAAAATCGAGATGAGATCCACTGAAACTTTGTTTTAGGGGTCTCTGTACATACCCAAAACCCTTCATCAAATCAATTTCCCTGTGTACCAAGCCCCTGGCTCTCCAGCCTTGGCAGGGTCAGCGAGGTAGAGTTTAGTCTATTTTTCCTTGGTGGCTTTTGTCACTTGAAGGTGACAATTTCCTTAAACATGTTTGCTGTTCAAGCTGACTCACCGGAGACCTTATAGGAGCTGTTTTGTGCTTAAGCAGGCGTTCCTGTGGCTCCTGGGGGGGGTTTGCAGCAGAATATTTTGACACTGATGCTGCCTTGCTTGGGTGTGCAGGCCAGTGGGTCTCTGGTTGCTCAGGACTTGGTGGAGACAAACACTTGCCATCAGGGTTCTGCTGCAAATACGGGTTTGTCATCTGCTTGCTGTGGATATTATAAAATGTGGGATTACTGTGCTGGTGGGTGCTGCCAGCCAGTTGCTGTCTGCAGGAAGCAAAGGGTGAATTAAGTCCATCTTGGGTGCATATTTATGGGAAAGTTATAGATTATAAAGTGCTCAGAGTTGCTGTGGTTTGGAATATAGCCTTACATGTGTATTTCCAATGATATATCTGTGAATTCAGCTCGGGTATGATGTGTTGCTGAGTGAAGGTGCCTGGTTTTGTGTAATGTCCTTGCACAAAGCAGCTCCTGCCCCGGGCTGGTGCTGGTGATGCCCCTGGCATCCCTGGGGCATCTCCTCCTGCCAGGCTGTGCAAAGGCTGTCCCACTGTCCAAGTGCCATCTCCTGTCTGTCCTGAAACACAAAGAGGTGGCAGCTTCTGAACTCTCACTGCTCTGCAGTTGTGCTGCTGTTGTTTAGCTTGGCAGAGATTCGCTGGCTTGGGTAGGATGAAAGTTGTGGTGTTTCTGCTGTTTTTGAATCTCTCTTTATATCCTTTCCCCTTAGATGACTATGTTCACATTTCTAGCAAGCCCTGTGACCTTCATTGCACCACTGTGGATGGTCAGAGACAGCTAATGGTTCAGGCCAGGGATGGAACATCCTGCAAATACACGGATTTCCGAGGGGTTTGCGTGTCTGGAAAATGTGAGGTTGTTAAACATTATAGCAAAAATCTTGTTAGTAGCATTCAGAGAATCGCAATGGGTGCGACGTTTGCCTGACCCTCAGCGCTCTGTCTGTGCATTTTTTAGCCCATTGGCTGCGATGGCATTCTCTTTTCCACCCACACCTTGGATAAATGTGGAGTTTGCCAAGGAGATGGGAGCAGCTGCACCCACGTAACCGGCAGTTACCGGAAAGGAAATTCTCATCTTGGTAAGGCTTCGGGGACCGAGGGCTTGAGTTGAGAGGGCTGGGTTCAAAATGGATTTGTTTTGGTAAATGGCTTTCAGGTCTTACCAACTTCCCAGCTTCGGGTTTTCCCACGTGTCTTATGAGTGTTAATGCTGCTTGTGGATTTGGGCAGAGAAAATCTTCTTTAAAAAAAAAAAAAAAAACAAAACCAAAACAAACCAGGGAATTTGCGTGGTGTTTGTCAGACACCAGAGGTCTCTGATGATGAGTGGTGCAGAGGGGTTATGCAAGAGGCTGGTATCTATTTTAGTCTGTTTTAGTCATTTAGGCAAAAACAGGACACTCATGACCCAGTAAGACTAGAAATAAACGATCTGTAATAACAGGAAGCAACAATGTCTTGAAAAAACAGGATTTCAAAAATCACTGTGATGTAAAGCAGCCGAACCTACATGTCCTAAATATAACAATCTAACTCAGGAATTGTGATTAATGCTCTCTGAGATGCAGCAAACTGCAGGAACTTCTGTGCTTGTGGGAGGACCTGTCCTGTCCCATCTCTTGTCTGGTGTTAAACAAAGGGGAGTCAGAGGAGAAACCAACTCCCGTCTCCTGCTGGAATTTTGGGAACACTGGCTAACACAGGGATTAATAGTGAACCACACAACAGCCTCTCTAGCTAATAAAACCATCTGCAGATGTATTTTCTTACACCAATTTAGATAAATATTATATTTGTGCATGTAAGAATTGAATCCTTTCCCCCCTTGGATGTGTTTTCCCTCCACAAACCAGAACACACATTTCACGCATTTTTCTCTTCTATCCCCAACAAGTTCCTGTTTGCAGCCTAAACCATGAAGGGTTGGGGCTTTTTAATTCATAGCTCATTAAAAACGTGTGTCCAGGGCAGCCCTGCCTGAGGAGGGCTTCCTTCAGGTCACTGGTTACAAAGATCCTTTCATTAATCCGTAGTTTCCCGTAGGCTATTCCCTGGTAACGCACATTCCCGCCGGAGCGAGGGATATCCAGATAGTGGAACGGAAAAAGTCTGCAGATGTTCTGGGTGTGTATAACCTCTCGGTGCTTCCCTAGGATGCATGCCTATGCTGGCTAATGCTTTTTCCAAAGCTGGATGTGGTTTTGTCATGGAATCACAGAATATCCTGAGTTGGAAGGGACCCACAAGGATCAGCGAGGTGTTTGTTGCAGGCACGAGTTAAATCCGTCAGCAATGTGAATCCAGCCGTGGTGTCCAAGCCAGGGTGTTGCTCCTCTCTGCAGTCCGAGCACCTGGACTGTGTTTGTCAACACTTTGACTGCCGTAAAGCAGAAAATGTTGGTGAATGTTCCTGGGATTTCAGCGGGGTGTGACAGGCGCCCTGGTGCTGGATCACAGATGGTCAAGTGACTTCACCTCTCTTCTGATCCCCTTAACATTCCCCTGCTTGGGGAATGTGCAAGGACAACAGCACCACGGGGATGTGACCTCCATGTGGCCTTGCTCAGGTCTTGGTGACCACACACCCATCCCATGGGGGAGGTGACAGAGCTGCTCAGGAGCCCTGTGGAAAAATCCAGACTTGCCAAAGAGGAGCACATTTGCTGCCTCAGAGGCTCGTGGCCTCTGGAAGGCGTCTGTCCCATCCCTGGGAGTGTTCAAGGCCAGGCTGGATGGGATTTTGAGCAGCTTGGTCCAATAGAAGGTGTCCCTGCCCATGGCTCCAGGGTCCCTTCCAATACAAACCACTTTAGGATGATTCTATGAATGAAAAAGGCTTGATGTGGGCTACCTTGGGGTGACCTGTCCTGGACCACTGCTGGCCCTGGGGGCATCAGTCCCAAGGAGGCAGCTCCTGCCCTTGGCCACCTGCCAGTGCTCTCTGCAATGTTCAGTGTTCCTGCTGGTGCCAAGGGGGTGACAGGAGCCGGGGGGAGTGTGACCCACATATACCCAGGGGTTTGCAATGTGGAGGGACACATCCCAGAACTCTGCAATGCACCCTCACACGGTGTGTGTGCTGCAAACAGGTGACCAATGCATTGCCACGTAGGAGAATTTCATTTTATTGCTGTGACACTGATTTTACCCCCTGAACGAAGCAGGGGCAGCATCCAGAGCTTTCCCCTTGCATGTGACTGTTCTCTCTCCTTTGAAGCTGTGGCTGATGAAGCTGGGTACTATTTCTTCAACGGGAACTACAAAGTGGACAGCCCAAAGAACTTCAACATTGCAGGCACAGTGTTCAAGTACCGCCGGCCCATGGATGTGTACGAGACCGGGATCGAGTACATTGTTGCCCAGGGACCCACAAACCAAGGGCTGAACATAATGGTGAGCTTTGGCTCCTCGTGCTTTCGTGATGGGGAAGAGAAAACCCACCTTGGATTGAGGAAGGGGTGAGCTTGGGAGCAGAGTGCTGCCATGGTTTCATATGAGGAGGAGAAAGGGAGCAGTGCCTCTGCCCAGGTCCTTGCCCAGCCCTGTTTTACTTGTGTCAGTGCTCTTGGGGTCAGGGCTGTGAGAGGGGAATGTGGGCTTGGTAACTCCTCTCTGCAGGGACAAGGTGCCTCAGGCACTGCGAGGGGATTTCTCTTCTGCTCCTTGGCATTTTTATCCAAGTTACCTGGCAGGAAGAGCAAAAATAAGAAACTGGGCCAGAGAGCTTAGACAAGCGCATAAACCTTAAACCCCAATTCTTTCTCAAAAGCAAACCATGTAAAACCAGGTATTTGGAGAAAAGTCCCTTAATTTTCTTCTGGGCAGCCAGCCAGGGCCCAACTCCTGACATCCTCCATGTAGCCCCAGGCTCCTCTGGAAGGGGAGGGGATGGTTGCTTGGGTGCTCAAAAAGCATTAGATCACTATGAGGTTGTCTCAGCTTGGAGTCCCCAGCCCCAGTGGGGTGCAGCAGCTGCAGGGCAAGGTGTGCTCCCTATAAAGCCACAAAAAGTGGCTTAGCAAGTGTTGGTCTTGTGAAGTGGCTGCCCCAAGCCTCTGGTCACTCAGTGGCCACAGAGGAAGTGTGACCTGTGTCTTCTGAGCTGGGGTTAGGCTGCAGCACTGCCAAATAACCCTTGGAAAATGGTGCTGGGCTCCAGCAGGAAGAAGTTGGAGGGAAATCAGGCTGGAAACAGCAAAATAGCTGCTCCCCAGCTGTCAGGCCCAAGATGAATCCCATGCTTAGAGTGCCACAAACTCCCTGCACCCGCTAATAACTTGATTCCTTTGCTAGGTCTGGAATCAAAATGGCAAGAACCCATCCATCACGTTTGAATACACTCTCCTGAGGAAGCCACACTCAAAAAACCTGCAGCCCATCTACTACACCTTCTCTGAGTCGGAGAGCGAGGAGAGCCGGGAGTTCGATGGAGACGTGCCCTTGGGCTTTATCCAGCACAATGCAACCTATTTTGGGAAAATCTCCCGGGAAAGGATAGACTTGGAGAACCAGGTGTTTGGAAGGCAGGACACGGAGGAAGATTTAAACTTGAGCAAAGGTCAGGAAACCAATGAGGTCTATGAAAGAGCAGAAACAATTGACTGTGAGCCAGAACTGAAGGGCAAACAACCCCAAGGTAAGGAGGAGACTTGGGCCTCACCGTTCTGCTTCTCAGAGCTCTTGTTGAGAAACGCTCTGTTTCTACCTCTGGTGGTTCTGCTGGTTTGTGTTTTGGAAACCTCGGAAAGTTCTTTAAAACATCTCTGCTCACAAATCCTCTTTGCCCTTCAGATTCTGGTTTCTGGTGGGGGCCTGTGGGGGGTGGACACCGGGTGAGATCTCCCCGCTGGTGCCCCGCTGTGCTTTGCCTCATGCCACTGACAGGAGGGAGCCCTGGGTGCGCAAAACTCCCCCTCACAACATCTCCCGTCACCTCCCACCCCTCCAAAACCCCCAGCAGCTCCTTCCCATTTGAGTCCCTTGGGCATCCCATCCCCAGAGTGCCTGGAGTGCCTTCCCAGCATGGCTGCATGGGCTGTGGGGCCAGGAGGGCACCTCCCTTTCACCTCTGCTATTGCTTCGGGCAGTGCTGGCGGGTGCTGAGCTCCCCTATGGCCACACCATCCTGGGATGAGCCCCCCCTTAAGGTGCACCCCCCC
>VYXD01003800.1:116095-138615 GCA_013397195.1 Hylia prasina
CCCCGGGAAATTCCCCCTCCCCAGCCCCCTGTGCGGCTGCTCAGGCTCCGGCGCGTCCCCGCTGCTCCGGGCTGCTTTTCCCTCCCAGCCTCCGTGCACTTTGTGGTTGTCACTGTGGTTTCCCCCCTGTTGGCTCCAATCTAGATTCAAACGTAACCAGGTCTACTTACCAGACAGACCATGACGAGAGAGAGCCCGAGGCCAGGCTCAGCTCCAGGGAGTTCCTCCTGGAGAACGCCATCATCACGGACAAGCTGCTGGGCAAGACCTCGGACTCCAAGGAGCTGCTGCTCAACATGACCATGAACAGCATCTTCGCCCAGGGAGACCCGACCAACTCGGTGGGGTCGCCCGTGGACAGCCTCTACGTGGACTACGAGGACAGCGACGGCCTGGTGACCTACTCTGTCAACAGCACCTACATGGAGCTGAGCAAAGCCACCAACGCCTCTGCAGAGACACCCTTCTCAAATGTCACCATGAGCAGCCCTCCAGGGAACAGAACCCACAAAGCAAGGTAGGAGACGTGCCTTTAATTACAGTAAATCCAATTTATTGCTGCTCTCGGCTCGTAACAGCCCTGTGCTCAATGCATGGTTTCCATCTCTTTGGGAGCAGGAGGTAAGTGGGGGTGGGATGGTGAAAACGTTCTGTTGGGAGTTCATTTGGAGGGAAGGGCCGGAGGTTTGGGAGCAGGAGGTCAGGAGGGCGTTTAAGCAAGAGGAAAAGTCGATGTCCCCCTGATGTTTGTCAGCTGGGGCCTCTCCCCCTGCTGTCACAGCTTCTTGTCAGACCCATGGCCACCAAGAAGCCTCTTCCTTTTGCCTTCTCTTGACGTCCTGCTCCCATTCCCCAGCCCCTTCCTCCGAGTTCTGATGCAGCAGAAGTTGATCCTGGCCCCTTTCCACCCGCCCTGTTGAGTGCCACCCACGATCCTCCTCACTTGGGATGGCAGAAGATGCTTCCAGCAGCTCCAGGGCATGGCCTTGCCACAGGGAGCTCCAGTGCAGGTCCTGCAGGAACAGCCTGGATTTGTTGCCTCAGCAGCTGCAGAAGCAGCTCAGGGAGCCACAGCTTGGACAGGAATATCCAGAGCTTGCAGTAGCAGCTCACTGATTGGCACGGGGACCATCCCTTCAGGACTCCTGTAGATGGCTGGTTTGAGTGGAAGTGGGGAGGTAAAGGAAGGATTAATGTAGCTTTAGCAGCAGATTTTGCTCTGGGGAAGGGTGGAAGGAGGCCTTGGGGTAGGTGCTGCTGCCCAAGCCTGTATCTATCAGCTTTTGAGATGTCCCAGGGCTCTCTGGGGAGCAGCCTTGAGTTCCCAGCCCAGAACCCATTCCCAGTGTGGGCATATGGGGACTGAGAAGGGCCCAGTGCTCACAGCAGCAATTAACCCTCCAATTAGCCCTCCTTCACGGTCAGCCACACACGAGAGCACTCCCTGGGCAGCCTGAGCTGCAACTGGGGCCTTGGGAGTATCCAGGTGCCGGAGCCAGGCTGTGGGTTTGGGTCCCACTGTGCATCCCACGGCACCCCAGCCTCCTGCCAGCCTCCTCCTGGGCCTGTGAAACACAGGATAAGATGCTGAGCTTGAGGAGATGCAAAGCCCTGAGCAGATGCTCCCTCTGGTTAGAGTCAGCTGGATTTACCCACAACTCCCACTACGTTATGCTAAAGACACTCATGCTAAAGAAAATGGCCAGGCAGCCAAGTGGATCAACAAACTTCTTAATGATAAGAACATGAAAACGTTGCCAAGGGCTTGAATCTATCATCTCTCCTCGTGGCTTGGCTTGGGAGAGCTGCCTTCAGCTGCCAAAGCAAGCATTTCATCCCTCCTCTGACAGAGAGGGCAGTGCCTCCAGCTCCCCTTTCCCTGCCCTGGGGCAAGGAAGGGACTGCCCTGCCCCTTGGGGCTCCCCTGGGCCCCATCACAGTCCCTGTGTCCCTTCAGCTGCCCCCCTGTACCCCAAAACTCTGCCCCGGCAGCTGTGAAATGGGGGCAGTGCTTTCCTCCCTCCTGGGAATACGGGGAGCTTTAGACCTCAGAGCAGCTTGGCTTTTACAGGACAGTCACAGAACACTCCAGTGGCTCCAGTGCAGATTTTTTGGGTGCTAAAAAGCTCCTTGCACTGTCCCTGGCTGCCTATCTATTGATAACAGTGATTTAAGGAATCAGGAATATCACTGACATCTCTTTCCACCTGTTCTTCCCTTGAGTTTGTTCTACAGCGTCCCCTCTTCTCCCCTCTCTCTCTCTCTCTGGAACAAAGTACAAACTTTTCAGATCAAAACATTGATATCCAGACTAGTTTTGCACCAGCGAAAAGGCAGAGAGATGCTCAGGTCCCTTCTGGCTCCATCCTCTGCTGGTGGGGGCCTGAAAGCCCAGGGCAGGCAGAGCTGGGGTGTCTCAGTTTGGAGACAAAAACAAGAGGGAGGAGGAGGAGGAGAAGGCAACAAAACACTTGCACCTCACCTCCAGAGGCTGGGATGGGATGTGCCAGCACAGCCTGGTTGTTCCCAGGCCTTTAGTGCTTCCCCCAGCTTTTAATTTATTTCCTCAAGCCCAGTTGCTGTTGTAAGACTGATCCCTAACCTGGATCTCCAGGGTGGGAGTGAGGGGTGAGCAGCTCCAGCTCAGCCCCTGGGGTCAGGATTGATGCTCCTGCTGGCAGCAGCAGGGTGGGATAAAGCCCACACTGACAGTGGGACGTGGGGTTTGCTGTGCCATGGGCTGCACCTCTGGGGACTGGAGTTGTCCCAGCAGGAGGGAGGGAGCTGGAGGGGACAGCCAGAACTGTGCTGGAGGAAACAGGGATGGGACACAAGGAAAATCTCCTGTCCTGGAGTGGGGCAGAGTGAGGGATTCCCATCCTTGGGAAAGGATAATGGCCCAGCCTGTTACTGGGGTCAGGAGCTTGGACTTGAGACCTCCCCAGTCCTTCCCAAGATCAGTTTGGGATGGATTGTGGCTTTTTGTTGGTTTTCATTCCCCGTCAGTGGACAAACAAGGGAAGCTGAGCTCTCTGGAGCCCGTCAGTCCATGTGGGACAGTGCTGGTTGGAGCTGGAGGAGTTTATTTCTTACAGACCCGTTGTAGTGTGGATGGAGGTTCCCAGTTACAGGAGCACCTTGCACTAGTGTGGGGTGCCCTATTACCTGTCTGCAAACAAATCCAGCTGGGATGGATGGGTTGGTGGCCCTTGTGCTGCTTTTCCTCTCTTGGAGCAGCTAAAACCCTTTCTGGGGTGTGCTGGGACAGATCCAGGCACTCTCTGTGCCAGGGTGCAGCCAGGGCTGAGGCTGCAACAGGAGCCACCAGTTTGTCCCTTTGCTTAGAAACAAAAACAGAAATAAAACACAGAAACTGGAGCCAGGGACTGTGGATGTTGGTCTGTGGTGTTTGTGTGCATTTGTCAGGGTTATTCCTCTGCTGTGGGAACTGTTTTGGGAAAAGGGGCAGCCCAGAACTCAGTTAATGGTGAGAGATTGGTGCTAATTTTTGGTGCTGTAGCTTGATTGAAAAGCAGATTAAAAGCTCGGGAAGCAAACGCATGACTTTATTATTTAGCTCATAATAAAGAGGAAAATGAAAATAAAAGAGAAAATGCCCCCAGTTTTGTTGGACAATAGGCTGCTGTCTGCATTTAGAGGAGAACAAAGTGACAGTTTTGTCTTTGCTGGGAACGAGCTGAACGCTGTCCTGTGCCCAAATGTCTGATTCCTCTGGAAAGATCTTGTCCCTGGGACCTTGTGGTGCATAGAAGCTCTTTATTTAGGATCACATACACTAAAGGGACATTGTTGAAAAAGATTCACTGTCCTCAGACATAGGATAAAGCTTATTTTGAAGATTTTTCTCCTTTTAAAGAGAGAGGAGTCCTGGTCACAGGATAACTCAGTGTTTAACTTTCATGCCTTGGAGGGTAGGATATAGACTGGAGGATCTGGGTAACACTGCCAGGCAAATTAAAGTACAAAAAGCAGTTGTTGACCAGGTTTTAATGACAAGTGTCATTTGTGAGCCCTCTCCTGGCTGGGTGGCAGCTGGTGGCACAGGGCAGGGATCAGGAGCTGGGGTGGGTCCCCAGGCAGAGCTGCTGTGGCAGATAAAACACTATTTATAGTCAGCTGAGGTTGTTATTTTATCACCAAAAAAAAAAAAAAGTCACATTCATTTCAGTTCCATTTCAAGTGCAGGAAACGACTATTTGCCAAACTGACAGAGGCAAAATCAACAGGGAAAATGAGATTGTTGTTGTTTTTAATCCTTCTGGAGGCTCAGTGCTGGCGGTGGAAGGAGGGTGGGTCGGAAAGGAAACGGCTGGATTCTCAACAGTGTCCTTTTAAAGGTTGATTTGATAGGCTGGACCTCAACTTTTTCTTACAAACAACTAAATAAGGCAATTTCAGAGCTTCTGCTGCCTAGAAATCATACAAGCTGCATATCCTGCCAGGCCAGAGACAACTGGATGTGAGGATACAACCTTGTACACTATTCCAGTGTAGCTGTTTCAAGGGTTTGGACAAAGGTATGAGAACAGAACCGAAGCCTTTTGTTGTAAAGGTGCAGTATCCCTGAGGTGTTCCCCCCTCCCAGCACGGGGAGCAGCTGCAATTCTTGCTTGGATAAATGTTTTTTCTCACACCAGGCTGACTCTGTTACTCCTCTCCCCGTGGCATTTTGTGTTTGAGCACAGTGTGGATCTGAGAGACGCAAATTCCCCACCCGACAGCCAGCGAAATAAATCAGACCAGAGCCAGCTCTGAGCTCAGAAACTCCTGTGCTGGCTTTTGGAGATTGGAGCAGCCAAAATCTCTGCTGCACTGAGCAGCACGAGTGGGTTTGCCCAGCCCTGGAGACACAGGGGAGGAGATACTGCACCTTTAGTCACTGTGTGCCGAGGGCCAGGTGTATTTGAGCAGAAAATGCAAACTTTGTTAAATTCTGAACTGTTTCTACTTGTGGGTATTTTTATCCCATTCTCTCTATTTCTAGACAGTGGAAGCTCTGCCTCTAACCGGGCTGGGGATTCTACTTGGGGCTCAGGACAGGTATGTTGTGAAACTAAAACAAATAAAAAATTGATTGAAACGAACGAACCTCCCAAAAAATCAGAACAACCAAACCCAACCAAAGCCAAACCAAGCACATCCCCTCCCAAACCCAAACCCAACCGAACTGCAGCCAGATGTGTGTGTCTGTCGTGGGCTGTCACCGCTCGCCTTGTAAATGCCTTTTGTTTTTCTTTTGTTTTCTTTCTTTCTTTCTTTCCTTTCTTTCTTCTTTTTTTCTTTTTTTTCTTTTTTTTTTTTTTTTTTTTTTTTTTTTTTTTTTTTTTTTTTTTTTTTTTCTGAAAAAAGTTTTGAAGTTTTTATGANTTTGTTTTGTTTGCTTATCGCTAGAAACAGATTGAAGTTGTTAAGAAAGGGCCAAGGTGTGAGTGCTGCTGACATGTACAGGTGGAAGCTTTCCTCCCACGAACCCTGCAGCTCTACATGCACCACAGGTAGTTATCAGGAGCAGCCCAGTTCTGCACAGCCTGCTGAAATCACCCGGTGTGTGAGTCCATTTTATGTCTGCTAGGGATGGGAAGGAGCTGGTGATGTTCAGGGGATCTCGTGAGCTCTGCTTTAGCACCACCCCAGCTCTGCTGTGCCCGGGTGCAAAGGTGGGGAGAGGAGCTGGGGGCTGAGCATGCAAAGCCCACCGACCTCTCAGGTGTGTTGAGGACCAGGAGTTGGTGCCCAGCGTGTCCATCAATCCTCCAAACACCTTCCCTTTGGGATGCTCTGAGCACTGCCTTCATTCCCATCACTTGGTGTCCCCCCTGGGGCTCAGCAGGATCCCCAAACCTGTGCTGAGCCTCTTTTCTTTTCCCCCTTCCTCACCTTTTTGACAGCTTCAAGGGGTTTGAAAAGCTCAGCTGCTTCCCTGCAGAGAGAAATTTTGAAGATTGTTCAGCTCTGGCAGGAAACACAATAGCATTTGGCTTTTTGATTATGTTTTGTTTCTCCCACTCCTTCTACCCTGGAGCCTGAGCTCGGCTGCGAGGGTGTAAATCTGGAACAGTGACAGAGATGCCAGGGATATCGAAACTGAGCCTCTATTCTTCAGGCAGAAATTCCCTCTTTTCACATAAATTCCTCCCTTTTTGCTCCCTGAAAAGCTTCAAGGCACCTGATCTCCTCCCTCACCCCTTGGTTAGGGGGTCCTGTGCATCCCTTAGGATGAATCAGGCCTGTGGGTTGTGCACTTCTCTGTGCTGCCCCTGAAATTATCCAGATCCTGCAGTGCTTCTGGAATTAAAAAGAGGGAAAGGAGTGGGAGAGAGGAGTTTACAATCTCAGGGACATCTCTTAAAAGATCAAATGCAAGGATTTTACATTTTAAGCATTTGTTCTTGTCCAGCAGCCTCATGCCTGCAGCAGGAGCTTTGCAAGCTGTCCCTTTCCCCAAGATCCCTTCATCCACATGTTCTGGGACTGTTTTTGACTTCTTTGATCCCCTCTGAGCAGATTTCTCCCTTGGCTGGGCCAGCCTGCTCTGCCCTGGTTTGCAGCAAGCCAAGAGAGGTTTAACTCAAATTCCTTCTTCCTCACTGCCTTTTCCCACTGACATATCGCAGAGAGGCAAGGCCATGTCAAGAGCTGTAGATCTTTTTTTAGTTTCATGTAAACCATATGTTCCCCAGAGCTGCAATTCTTGTTACCTGTAGCCAGAGCAGCCTCCTGGTCCCCAGCCAGGTCCCAGAGTGGACTTCCCAACATTTGCTCTGGCACGGGAGGCTGCGGGGGGGAAAAGGTCTCGCTCTGCTGCTGCTTTGGAGGGGGAGCAGGAGGGGCAGGGCCTTCCTTGCCAAACCTCCAGGATCCCTGCCTTGCCCTGGAGGTCTGGATGCACCTGGGGAGCACCTGGTGCAGAGGGGGGGTAAAGCACAGGGAGAGTGGAGGGATGGAGTGGGTTGGGGACCGTTTGCTGTCGCCTCCACCCACCAGCCTGGCAGGGTGGGAGCTGCCGAGCAGACTCGTGGCCCTGAGTATTTCCTATAAAAATGTGTTAGTCATCTATTGGTTTTGGTGGCAAGCCCTGGCAGGGGTGGCCATGCCCTCCTCTGAGCTGGCCAAACTCAACCACACCGCTCAGACTGGCGGGGTGGCCACAGTGACATTCCCTCCCAGCAGCACCCGCCCCACGGGACAGAAACTCCAGCTCGCCGCTTTGCAGCGGAAGGAAGTTTTGAGAAACGCGGCTAAACCCAGAAAAATGACAGCAGCAACAGCAAAGAGTTTGGATGTCCCACTCACCGAGCACCCTGCTGTGTGTGTGTGTTCTCTCTGAGCCCAGGAGTGATGTCCACCTATGCCATGTGTGTCCGCTATGATGGGATCGAAGTGGACGATACCTACTGTGATGCCATGACCCGGCCCGAGCCCATCCATGAGTTCTGTGCTGGGAGAGAGTGCCAGCCAAGGTACCGCCTCCACAGGGCACTCCTGGGGCCTCTGTGCTTCCTCTGCCCTGGTTGTCCTTGAGGGAGGGTTGGCGTGGATTTTGGGGGGCAGCAAGGATGGCCCTTAGCGCCCCCAGCCCTCCTCCCTTCATTCCATCTGGGATGCAGCAAGAATTTCCTCCTGAGTGCTTTAGCTCAAGCTGCCAGGTTAAAACTTCCATAAATCCTGGCAGAGCTGGGGCCCCCAGCAAGTCCAGCTTCGAGCAGTGCAGGATCATCCTGCCCTGCCTGGCACATGGAGAACCTGTGAGTGAATTGGGTGGAGGGGCTGGGCTTGCAAACTGTGCCATAAACCCACAAACCCAGCCCTGTGATCCTTCAGCATCCCAAACACCACCAATGTTGTCATTTTTCAAAAGAAGCATTGAGGTACTTTTTGTATTTTGCTCATGTTGGGGCAAGAGCTGGTGTAGAGTGCAGCTTGTGCTGGAAGTCCTTTGGAAAGTTTTCCTTCTGATGTGGCTCTTAATCCAAACAGTGACCACAGTCTGGAGCCAGTCTGGCCGGAGCCAGGCTGTCCAGGGCCAGGCTGCCCAGCTCTGGACAAGTCCAGAGCTGCTGTGGGGGGTGGGAGGATTGCAGGTCACAGAGGGTTTGGGCAGAGGGAGGGGATTGTCCCACTCTGGTCTGTGCTGGAGCAGCCTCTCCCAGAGTCCTGCGTGAAGTTTTGGGTGCCACCGTAGGAGGAAGTGATAAAGGAAGGCTGTGGAGGTGGTGAAGGGTGTAGAGGGGCCATACAAAGGTCTGAGGTCTCTTGGCTTTTTCAGCCTGGAGGACACTGAGGAAAGACTTCATTGCACCCTACAAATTCCTCACAGGGGGTCACGGAGGGGCAGCACTGATCTCTCCTCTCCAGTGGCCAATGTCAGGACCAGGGAATGGCTGGAGCTGTGTCAGGGAGGGTTAGGTTGGGTATCAGGGAAAGGTTTTCCTCCAGAGGGTGCTGGCACTGACCAGACTCCCCAGGGAATGGGCAGAGCCCTGAGGCTGCCAGGGCTCCAGGAGTGTTTGGACAACGTTCCCAGGCACAGTGTGCTCCCAGCACACTGCTCCCAGGGTGCTCTCCAGGCACCCACAGGGGTGGGATTGTTGCACTGGGCTCGATGAGCCCTGTGGGTCCCTTCCACCTCAGGGCATTCTATCCCACGGCTGTGATGCTGTCAGACTGTGGGAGGAGTAAAAGGAAGAGTAAATCCAGGGATCCACACCCTGCAATGGTCTGAGCAGGGCAAAGCAAGAGCCCAGGGGTGCCAGGGACTAGGATTGGCTCCTGGAGAGTTCTCAGGGGACTGTGAGGGAGGACAGGTAGGACATGGAGCAGAAGATCTCCTGGAAACTCTTAGGGCTGAGAGCCAGGGCAGGCTGCAGCTGTGAATGGTGCTGCTGCAGGGAATGCACCCACCCTGAGGGCAGCACGGGAATCGCTGCTGTCATTTTTCAAAAGAAGCATTAGGGTACTTTTTGTGCTTAGATTCTCCCACTAGTCTTCCCTAAAGCTGCCCCTCCTTATGGCTGTGCTGTTCCCTTGCACTGTGAGGGAGAGGAGCTGCGCTGTGATTTACCAGTGACTTAAACTGGGGAGCACTGGGAGCTCACGGGGCAGCCACCAGCGCTTGAGCAGACTGGAAGATGCTGGGGCTGGCAAGGCTTTTCAAAGGAAAAATGTTAATTTTACGTGACCTGGATGGGGAAGGCATTTGTTTCATTTACCTTCTGAAGTCAGGTGACACGTCTAAATGACATCTCCAAATGTGTGACATCTCCCTATGGCTGCTTGTCGTGCCTGGAGCCCCACATGGGCTGTGAGGCCTGGGGGCAGCCAGGGCTGGGGCTCTCCTGCCCAGAGAACAGCAGCAGTGAGGACCTGGCTTTGCCCAAATCCAGAGGATCTGGGCCTTCTGACCCATTCAGATTTTTTAGCTCGTTCTTTAATTGCTGTAATATTCCTGTACTGTAAAAAACTTGACCTTTTACGTTTTCTCCTTGGACTGCAAGCTGCTCCTGTCTTGTCAGCACAGAGGTGGCAGGGGACAGTAAAGGACAGGCAGTGCTTGGAGCAGGTCCCAGCTCTCCCAGCCTGTCACATGTGCTCAGCAGAGTCAGACTGACGGTGGGACACGAACGTGTGTCCCACGGGGCTGGGGCAGCTCCGTGTGACATTATTGTGGCATTATTGCTGGCATCTGCAGGGCGATGGATGGCGTGTCCTCTCCGTGCTTCAGCTGAGCAGGCAGCAAGGAGAGGTCAGACACGGGCTAAAATCCGGACAGGGAAATGCGCTGGCAGAGCCCGCGGTGACAAACGCTCACTTGTCACCGAGGACACTGGGCCAAGTGCCACCCTTCCTCCTGACAGGCTGATTGCAGCTCCAGGCATGAGCTGGGTCTGGGGGGTGAGCCCAGCATATGTTGGTGCTCCCCATCCCTTGGGAAAAGCTCTGGTGTGTTGGCAGCTCTCACTGCAGCGTGTCCCTGCAGGTTTTCCTGCGGGTGATGCGATGGATTTCTGCGAGGGGCCAGAGTGTCTTTAGCCTCACAAAGAGGCATCACGCCCTGAGGGATGAGCAGCAACCTCTGAGAAATGGCTTAAAAATAATTAGCGAGGCGAAATGAGCCGGGTGTGTTTTAATTAAAAAAGTTTTAATTAAAGAGAAAATAACAAACTATACAGAAGAACAAAAGCTGTGCACAGTGCAGGGAGGTCCCTTGCACCTGCTAAGACACCCCAAAAATGCCTCTAGAATCTCTGTGCTCTCTCTTAAGTATTCAGTGATCTAGGAGGGGGTTTTGACAAGCTGCTCAATTGAAAATAGAAATACATTTCCTCGAGAAATACATTTCTTGAGGAACAGCTAAAGAGACCAACAAGTGCTTTTGTCCTAGCACTAGGCCAATCACGGTGAGGAGAGCATAGAAGTTTCTAGTTCATCTTTGTAAGTTCAGAGTGAAGCTTAAAGTCTTTTCCTAACATGGGAGCATCTGCTCGAGCGTGGAGGTGCACTGGACTTGATGAGCCCTGTGGGTCCCTTCCACCTCAGGGCATTCTATCCCATGGCTGTGATGCTGTCAGACTGTGGGAGAAGTAAAAGGAGGAGTAAATCCAGGGATCCACACCCTGCAATGGTCTGAGCAGGGCAAAGCAAGAGCCCAGTGGTGCCAGGGACTAGGATTGGCTCCTGGAGAGTTCTCAGGGGGCTGTGAGGGAGGACAGGTAGGATATGGAGCAGAAGGTCTCCTGAAAACTCTCCTGTTAGGGCTGAGAGCCAGGGCAGGCTGCAACTGAGGCAAGAAAATGGCAGGGAGGTGTCCAAGCAGCCGTGCTGGGCTCTGTTCCCTGCCCAGCTGGGAGACGAGCAGAAGCCACGCAGCAAAGCAGGACAGCTCTTATTACCTTTTCTAAAACAAGAAGAAAAAGAATTTCCCCGTCACCCTGCTAATCTTTAAACCTGTGTAACCAAGAGGTGCATCCCTACACTTAATCAGCCAATCTCAAAACCAGCTGCTCACTGATTTTTTTACCCTCTGCACTAAACCAACACGTGTGGGGAGATGCTGAGCGTGGAGGGGCACTGAGAGGGCGCCGGGCTCTGTTCCCTGCCCAGGTGGGAGACGAGCAGCTGGAGCGAGTGCTCGCGGACCTGCGGGGAGGGGTTCCAGTTCCGCATCGTGCGCTGCTGGAAGATGATCTCGCCGGGCTTCGACAGCTCCGTGTACAGCGACCTCTGCGAGTCCGCCGACATCGCCCGGCCCGACGAGCGCAAGGTCTGCAAGAACCCGGCCTGCGGGCCCCAGTGGGAGATGTCCGAGTGGTCCGAGGTGAGTGCAGCGCCTGCGGGCTTCTCTCCCTTCTCTGATTTATCCTCATCCACAGCTGTGGGTGCTGAATGTGAGGAATCAGGCAGCAGCGCGATGTGTGAAGTGTGAACTAAGTCACGGAACTTTCTCACACATGCCTGAGAAAGTGGCCTGGGACGGATTCAAACACTCCTTGGAGAAGGGAAAACAATCCCTGCGGGTGTTTGTTTGTCTCCTCTTGTTTACTTGCAAGAAAACGCTCGAGGGGGTGTCGTTTCTAATTGTCCAGTGATGGTCTTGTATTGGTTTGTTAACCAGTGAAACTTTACCTTTTCGCAGCTGTCTGTAAAAGAGGATTTGGAAGAGTAAAGTTAGCTCTCACTTTGCTGACAAGCTGGAGAGCCTCGTGTTGTTAGTCCTGCTGTCCCTAATACAATAGTGACACATAGCCATCTATCACTACAATTTGGGATGGCAGGAATAATGATATAAGACTCCAAACCTTCTTTGGAGGGCATTACAGCAAGAGTTTATTGAAAGACAGATTCTTTTATACAATGTTTTGGTACAATCAATATAATTGGTTGTTTAGAGCCTACACCTCTTTCTAAACGTCTTTACCAGTAAACAAGCTGGAAAAACAGCAGGTGTCAGGAAAAGGGATATCTACAAGGATTGTTTGGGTTCCTCCTGACGTTTCCCCAGGCCAGAGTGAGAGAATTATGTACTTGGCTTTCCCACAGGCCCAAGCTAGTGCCTGAAACCTAAAAATTTGTTTTCTGACCACTGTCAGTTCTCACAGCCATCCACTGTGGTGGCGAGGCAGGATGGAGGAATGCTGCTGCCTTCTCCTTCAGGAGCTGCTCAGAGCAGGGCACAGGAACAGCCATTTCGGGTCAATGCACACACACACACACCCCTCAGACAGCTCAGGGGAGGAAAGACAGGAAGGGCCTCCTGTATGATATGTTCCAGCAGAGGTTTATTGCAGCATGCCAAAGGGATCAGGGACAAAAAGACCCCAGCCATGTGCTGTCCCAAGGTTAAGTATGGACAGTACAAAGGGCAGGGCAAAGGGCAGCAACNGATGTTTCCCCGGGCCAGAGTGAGAGAGTTATGTACTTGGCTTTCCCACAGGCCCAAGCTAGTGCCTGAAACCTAAAATTTTGTTTTCTGACCACTGTCAGTTCTCACAGCCATCCACTGTGGCAGTGAGGCAGGATGAAGGAATGCTGCTGCCTTCTCCTTCAGGAGCTGCTCAGAGCAGGGCACAGGAACAGCCATTTCGGGTCAATGCACACCCACCCCCCTCAGACAGCTCAGGGGAGGAAAGACAGGAAGGGCCTCCTGTATGATATGTTCCAGCAGAGGTTTATTGCAGCATGCCAAAGGGATCAGGGACAAAAAGACCCCAGCCATGTGCTGTCCCAAGGTTAAGTATGGACAGTACAAAGGGCAGGGCAAAGGGCAGCAACCTGTAGAGGCTTTGAGGGATGAACAGCTGGGCTGGACAGGGTTAATTGGCCAATGGGGGAAGCAATCCAAGGTAGATTGGCAGTAGTTCTGCAGGGCACCATGAGGGAAATCCTCTCCTTCAGCCTAGGCAGCGAATCTCTATGGCACATTCTTCTTCCAGGGCAAAGCCTGGAAGTTTCCCTGAGGGGATTTTAGGGTTCCCACAATCCACAGCCATGGGTCTCTCAGGATACACTGGTTGCAGTCACTGCATGTGGATCAATGTGCAGCAATGTTTTTCCCCCTAAAATGCAGCCCTGGCTCCTGTTTAGGATGGGAGGCCACTGCCATTGGTCACTCACAGGTGGGGCAGGAGCCCACAGCTCCGATCCCCCATCAGTATTTCCTTGGAAACCTCTTCAAACCCAACATGCTGGGAAGGTGATCCCGAGTCACATGTGAATTGTACCCCTACAAACGTCCCCTTCTCACCTCCAATTCCTCTGCACCACATGTGGAACGAAGCCTTTCCCCAGCTGTGCCTTAAGCCAGTCCCAGAAGGGAGATGCTTTGGGGAGGCACAGTGCTGCCCCTGCTCCAGCTCACTGGTTTGCTTGGGAAAACCTGCGGAGAAGGTTTGTGCCCCTGAAGCCCTTTCCAAGCACAGACAGTGCTCCAGCACATCCCTTACAAACACAAACTCGCGGAAACAACCAAACCACTGCTGCTTCCTCGGGGTGCCTCTTCCCCAAATCAAGCACAGACCTCATCTAAGCGAGAGCAGATGAGCTCTGAGCCGAGCTGTCCGTGGGTGCCAACCTGCCCCATGGTTTGCATCACGAGGAATATGACTCTTCCTCCTGGGAAGCTCCCAAAAACTCTTCTTAGTCATAATTTAAACGTCTCAGTTCCCCTGCAAGCTGGTGTGCATCATTTCCCTGGAGCTGGCGGAGGGGCTGGTGCATTCCCTGGTGGTGCAGGATGTTTTGACTTTCCCAGCTGGTAGAGAGGAGCTCCCTGAGCACGTGCTGGAGCGTTATTTTGTCCGGCATAGCAAACCAGAGTGGTTCATTTTACAGAACTCTGCATTCTCCTCCAGCATTTGTCGGGGACAGATTGCTTGAGACAGTGCTGGAGTAGATTGTTCTTAGCCAGCAGCAAAGCTAATCTCCTTTGGATCCCACCAGAGGTGGGGTGCCAAGTTGGCTGGGGAAATAGGCATTAAAAAAAGCACATTTCAGGGCTCTGAGGATTAACATCTCGGCACGCTGCGTCTGGGCCCTGTGCTGTTGACACTTTTCCCTGCTTTACGTTATGCATGGAGCAAATGCAATGTGTATGTGAGACTGTAGTAACTCAAATCCAGTTCTAAATAATGTCACTGGGCTGCGCCGTGCCAAATTTATCCGCAGCATAAAAATCTCAGTTGTGCAGTCAGGGGTGAAAACATTCTCCGAAGAGGTGGAAAGGAGCTGGCTGTTCCTGGGAAGGAGGCGAGGGAGATCTCACCCTGTCTCAAAGTGACAGCTAAAACTGCTCAGCTCTGAGCAGGCATTCCTGAAGCCTTGGGTTTCCCCCCTTTGGCATCACCTGTTGGACAGCACAGCTCCCGCCGAAGCTCTTCGGGGGGTTTTGGGGAAGTCATTCCTGCATTTGCAGTGTGTGCTTTGAGTGTTTGATGTTCGAACACGGGGGGAAAGCACCCACCCGCGGGGGCAGCGGGTGACGCCGTGTCCCTGTCCCCTCCCGGCAGTGCTCGGCTCGCTGCGGGGAGCGCAGCGTGGTCACCAGGGACATCCGCTGCTCGGAGGAGGAGAAGCTCTGCGATGCCAGCGCCCGGCCCCTGGCCGAGAAGAACTGCACGGGGCCACCGTGTGACCGGCAGTGGACAGTGTCCGACTGGGGACCGGTGAGAGCCCGCGGCGGCCGCCTGGGTGGCCGGCGTGCCCCAGCACAGCCCGGCTTGTCCCTGGCGCTGCGGCTTTCGGGGTGGGCTCATCGCGCCTGGCAGGTCCCAGCCCCAACAAACCAGCGGGCAGCCCCTGCTGGGAGCTGAGCTTCAAATAATTCCTCTCCTTTGGCTCTCCCGTGTCACCTCTGCTGTCACCCTGAGGCACCCTGGCTGCCCACCCTGGCTCGGGCACTGGGGGTGATCCAGCGTCCCAGTGGATGCTGTTGCTTCCCCCTGACCTTCTGCCTTGTGGGGGATGTGGAACAGCAGGGGTTAAACCCTGAGAGACCTGGCTGAGGGCCTCAGTGGGTGTCAAAATCCTCTTGTCTGTCTGCTGCACAGCATTCCTTGGCAATGCTGATGCTCCATGCCCAGAAATTGAACCTTTTAACTATTTTCCCTTTATTTTCCCCCTTTCTCTTTTCCCATTTTCCTCTTTACCTTTTCCCTTTCCTCCTTTCCTCTCTTTCCTTATTTTTCTTTCCTCCTTATTTTCTAATCTCTTTTGCTCTCTCATTTTTTCCCCACCCCCTCCCCCAGCTTTTTCCCTTCCTGCACAATTCTGCTCCAGAGACCCCCTCCATCCCAAGCTATTTTTACCCGGGTTTTTGATACATTCGCATCAGCTAAAAATAAGTCGTTTCCATGGCAGCAGCAGCGCTAGGGAACACCGAGAGTCTCTGCAAGAGCCGCCAGGGAAGCGCCGGGGAGCACCGGGGGCTGAATATTCGCAGCCACTTCCTCGGCCCCCTTTGCCTTGGCCTCTTTGGGAGCCACGCCGGGGTTCCCTGCTCGTGGTGCTTCCCCTTTTGCCTGCCCTGTGAGGTGCTGGGTGTCAGGGATGTGGCCCTGGCACAGAGAAATTGTGGATGTCCCATCCATNTGGCACACAGAAATTGTGGATGTCCCATCCATATTTGGTCTTCAGGTGTCCTGTGGGATTTGTAACTATCTCATTATCTGGCTAGTCTACTTGCAAGTGTCCAAGGCCAGGTTGGACGGGGCTTGGAGCAACCTGGGGTAGTGGAAGGCGTCCCTGCCCATGCCAGGGAGGTGGAACAAGATGATTTTTAAGGCCCCTCCCAACCCAAACCCGTCTGTGATTCCGTGATGACGGAACCTCTGCCGTCCAAAGGAAGGATCCGCTNGGGATTTGTAACTATCTCATTATCTGACTAGTCTGCTTGCAAGCGTCCAAGGCCAGGTTGGACGGGGCTTGGAGCAACCTGGGGTAGTGGAAGGCGTCCCTGCCCATGCCAGGGGGGTGGAACAAGATGATTTTTAAGGCCCCTCCCAACCCAAACCCGTCTGTGATTCCGTGATGACGGAACCTCTGCCGTCCAAAGGAAGGATCCGCTGAGCTTCCCTGAGGCTGTTTGAAGCGGAGCCCAAAAAATCCCTCTGAAATGTGGGTGTGGGGAGGCAGCTGAGTCCCGGGGGGGCTCCATCCCCACCGTGGGGCAGGTCAGGGCTGGATCCCCCTGCGCTGAGTGCCCGCTGTGGTTGCAGTGCAGCGGCGGCTGCGGGCAGGGCAGGATGATCCGGCACGTGTACTGCAAAACCAGCGACGGGCGCGTGGTGCCCGAGTCCCAGTGCAACCTGGACACCAAACCCTTGGCCATCCACCCCTGCGGGGACAAGAACTGCCCCTCGCACTGGCTGGCGCAGGACTGGGAGCGGGTAAGTGCAGCCCCCGAGGCTCGGGGTGCCCTCAGAGGGGTGGGCACGGGGGGGCCGCGCGCGGGTCTCAGGCGGCCCCGCTCCTCGCCCCGCAGTGCAACACCACGTGCGGCCGGGGCGTGAAGAAGAGGATCGTGCTCTGCCTGGAGATTGTCAACGGCAAGATCAAGACCCGCAACGCCGCCGACTGTGACGTGGCCAAGAAGCCCGTGGAGGAGAGCACGTGCTTCGAGAGGCCCTGCTTCAAGTGGTACACCACGCCCTGGTCCGAGGTGAGCGGGGACGGAGCCCCAAGGGTGAGCTGCCCTGTGCTCCTGGGAAATCCAGGCACAGGGACTTCTCAAAACCTTGTGTCTGCAGGCTCTGAGTTTGAAATGAGCACAGGGTTTGGCTTGAGGTCTTGTGGGGCGTGTGGTACAGCAGGGGTTAAACCCTGAGAGACCTGGCTGAGGGCCTCAGTGGGTGTCAAAATCCTCTTGTCTGTCTGCTGCACAGCATTCCTTGGCAATGCTGATGCTCCATGCCCAGAAAAAGGAAAAAGGCTTCCAGGCGTGGAGACCTGTAGCCAGAATGTGGATTTGTAGTTTAAGAGGAAGCACGAGTTAAGTTGGACAGTAGAAGGTTTTGAAGTTTGAAGTTTAGATATAGAACTAATTATAAAACTAAATAAGAAGTCCAAGGTGTAGTAATGTAGAATTGTGTGTCATTATATGATGGGGTAAAAAAGTCCAACAAAAACGTATAAGACAATTTAATCAGCGATTGGTGCGAAGACATAAACAAGCCTTGTGGCAGTAATTAACCTTTAAAGGACCTTCTCACCTATAGTCTTGTGACTGCTGACCTCTATCTTATGCTGTGAAGATGTTCTCACTCCTTGATGAGACTGCAGCAATAAATCACGCCTTAAAATGCCTCTCACTCTCAATAATCCCAATATATAAATTGTTATAAATAAGCAGATGGGATTCAGTTTTCTCATGCAGAAAAGCCAATTCTTTATTCACAAAGCTCAGATTTATAGGAAATATCAGAAGGCACTATGTTAAACATAACTGGTCAGCAATACACTGAAACCCTGTTGGTCAGTGAGGGTTACTGTGTATACCTATCAAATATTGTCTCTCTAGATATGTTTACATATTTTCTTCACTGATCCTCATGGGGCAGAGTCATTGTTTATGCAGGTGCAAACTTATTTTTCTCTCTAAGAATAGGTTGTTGCTCTCATAATTTTTCTTTATGGGAACTTACAAGATAATTCTAACTTAGCTAGAGTAGCAGGGCCTAAACCATATTTTGTGAGGGCTTTCTTTTATAATATCTCTACCTGCCTGCAACACTGCCCCATCCCTTTGCACCAAGGGTCATGCTGCCTGCAGAACCCCCAGGAGATGGGTGAGTCTCTGCAGGACACGGCCCCTGAGGGAACACCCTGAGTGTTTTTGGTGCACTGGCAGCTCAGGGCAGAGATCCTGCCCTGCCTGTCTGTGCTCAGGGATAACAGGACTGAGAGGGGATGTTTGGAGCCAGCTTGGAGCTTTATTTTCTTTTTCTTTATGTTTTTCCCCTGGTGCCTGTGAGTGCGGCTGGGGGTGTGCATGGAGCCCACAGGGTGGCTGGCCCAGGGATGCAGAATTTGGGGATGCTGTGATGGGATGCTCCATCACCCTGCACAACCCAAAAGGCAGCCAGGGATCGGTGGCCAAGAGTCCAAGCTGAGCGAGCGTGGGCTTCCTGCAATCCCTCCCTGCAGCCCCCCTGATCCGAGCTCCAGGAGCCTCATTTTTAGTCTTGGGAACCCTATAATCAGCCAAAGCAGCCCTGCTGTAATCCCAGCTCCACGAGGCATCCACAGGGCAGCAGGCAGAGTGCTGGGCCCAGCAGGGGCCCCACAAACCCCCCATGGATGCACAGAGACCCCACAACCCCACTCTGGGGGGTTCCGTGGCCACCCACGTCCTACAGAGCATCACCTGGACTGGGCCAGCCCGTCTGAGGTCCCCTGTGAAGGGCAGCAGGAGGAGGGAGGATGTCAGTGCCAGGGAATGGGAGCACATCCACCCACCCCCGGGCAGAAGCTGATGGTGCTGGCAGCACAGGCAGAGCAAGGGGACAGCGCTGTGGCACTGGGATGTGACACTCTCCTCCTGCCCTAACCTCTCCAGCCAGCAGATTCTGGCTCAGCACAGTCCCCTGGGATTGCCTCACCCCTCTCTCTGTCCCCCAGTGCACAAAAACCTGTGGGATCGGCGTGAGGATGCGGGATGTGAAGTGCTACCAAGGCAAGGACATCGTGCGGGGCTGTGACCCGCTGGTGAAGCCGGTGGGGAAACAGACCTGTGACCTGCAGCCCTGCCCCACAGAGCCCCCAGGTGAGCCCCATGGCCTTCATTTTCCATGGATCCCTCCAAGCAGCACCGCCAGCATCTCATCACTGCCCTCATTTGGATAATCATCCCAGGGAGGATGAGCGGGGACAGCTCCTCCTCTGTGCCCAAGTAATGGGCTGTGCACTGGCTCTTCCTGGAGATAAATTAACAGGACAGCTCAGGAGAATCATGCTCTGAACTGAAGATAAAAGGGGCCTTTGGAGAGCTGTTTTGGGTGCTGCTCCTGTAAGATTCCAGCTAGAGCCAAGGAAGTTCTGTCTGTGCCATTATTTTAATGATTTTTGTTCTTTGGGTGTCCTGTGGGATTTGTAACTATCTCGTTATCTGACTCCTCAGCTGGCTCAGAGTCCCTGTGATCTTTAGCAAACACGTGGTTCTAATCTTTTAATAGGATTTGGGAATAAGGACAGTGTGGGAGAAAAGCATGAAAATGGGAGACAGATTTGGGGCCAGCTCCTGGCTCAGCACTGGGTGCTCTTGGCTGCCCATCCCCTTGGCATCTGGGAGGGGGGCATGGAGCTTGGGAGTTGCCTCATGGCCACCTTGCCCTGAGAGCAGCCTGGTTTCATGCATCTTATGGATTTTAAGCAATATATATATATATGAGTATAAATCCTATGGGTTTGAAGCAAAATATTGCACTGAAAGGAGTTGGGAGAATGCTGAAGCAGCCTCTGGCCTCATCCCCGTCTCCAGCATCTCCCTTGGCCCTGACTCTGGATGTGACACTGCTGGATTCCCATTCCCTTTCTCAAACAGCCTTTTTGGGATAGAAACTGTGTGAATCCTTACCAGGGGATTGACTTGGGGACAGCTCCATGCCTTGGTGGCTGCAGCAGCCCCTGGGCAGCTCTGATTTACAGCAAAGGGACCCAATTACACTCCCCAAGTCTGGCCGGGTGTGAAGGAACAGATCAACCTGCTCATGCCTTTGCCCAGGTTGACACTGATATTTATGAATTATGAATGGTATTTATGAAGGATATTTATGGAGAAGCTCCATGGTGTTTTCCAGGGGATGTCAGGGAGGTGGCAGCCACAGCTGGGATGATGTTGCTCTGAACCCCGTGGTGTTCAGAGCTGCGTAGGGGGGGGAAAATGAGCTCATGAGCTCACAATCGTTAATTTTTCTTTTTCTTTTCCGTGCCATGCCTTGTGTTTTCTCTCCCCCAGACGACAGCTGCCAGGACCAGGCAGGAACCAACTGTGCCTTGGCCATCAAGGTGAACCTGTGCAGCCACTGGTACTACAGCAAAGCCTGCTGCCGCTCCTGCCGCGCGCCCCACTCCTAGGGCCAGAGCCTGACCCCCGCCCGCCTCAGCCAGGGCTCCACCTCCCACCCAGCCACACATCCCACACGCTGCCGACGAGGGTCCTGGCCTGGCTTTTGTGTCCCCAGCCAAGCAGAGCTCCCCTCCCGGTCCCGAGCAGAGGGATGGACGTTGGCATCACAGCTGTACATAAAGTCGTGTATATTTGATTCCCTCCCCAAAACTCCAGCTACACCCAAGGTCTTGTCCTTTGGTCTCCTCCCTCGGTGCAAGGTTGGGGTTGGCGAGGGGAAGGTGTGGACTCTGGGAAGTGCAAGTTTCCCCCCACAAAACGGGGTTGGCGTCTGATTTATCCCGAGGCCTGCGCGCTCTCGTTAGCTGAATTAACGTGGGGGGAAGCTGATCCTCGTTTGTTAAATGAACTCAAGCCCCCTTTTTTTTTTTTTTGTAATATGTAGGTGTATACTTTTTCAGAGAATTTTATCTTATAATCAAATGTTAGTTTCATAGTCCTTACAACCCCGCCCCGATGCTGACATATTGTATATAATATGGAAACATAACTGCACTTTATATCACAAAAAAAGACGTGCTCTTTTTTAATATATTTGTTTACAGACAGTGAACTTTATCCATATAATCATTAATTTGTACTCATATGTATATTTTAATAAAGTTGTCATATTTATGGTGGTATTTTGGTATTTATTCTCCAGTTTGTAGTGGAGTGCTGGGAACACTGGGATTGGTGCTGGGGATTTGCTGGGTGCCCAGGGGAGGCAGAGCAGCTTTAAATCAGGAGAATCACAGCTCCTTGGACAGAAAAGTCCCAACAGTGGAGAGATTTTGGGACTCTTGGGGGCCCTTTGGGGTTCTGTGGCTTTAGAAGCTGCAGCCCTGCAGCTCCTCAGGGGTTTGGGAGCAAAGAGATTTCATATGGTGCCAGTGAGGAAAGGGCCTCTCTGAGCTCCCAAGGGGTTATTGCTCTGTGTTTTCACTGGTGTGACCCCCAGACGCCAAGCCAAAGGCTCTTTAGCATCCCCCAAACTTCTGTGTGCACCCCAAATGCTGCAGGGAGCTCCCGAGAGCTTTGCAAATGCCACCCCAAATCTGCAGACGCAGGGGCAAAAAAACCCCAACCAAACCAATAAAACCTCAAAACCCATCTCAAAGTAGTTTAATTCTTTTTATTTTTTTTTTTTTCTTTTTTTGTTTTCTCCCTCCCCAAATCTGAGATTCCCAAAGTCCTGTACAACAGATCACCAGAGGAGGGGTAGTGGAAGCCAACCATTTGCTGAATTTCCAAGCCACAAGGGAAAGAAACAGGGAGAAAAAGGAGGAAAGGAAGGCTGGCAGGAGAAATCACGAAAAAGGGGAAGAGAAGGGCTCAAGGCATGGAAACAAACCCCAGTGAGGACTGTACATGGGAGCATGGTCGGAGTGGCTGCATCCCTCTGGTGCTTCCCAGGACATCTTTCAAAAGGAAATTCCCCCTGGAGCACAGCGCTGAGGCCATCAGAGTCTCTGTGCAGCCAGTCCATCCTCGCCAGCCATCCCCAGGTGATGCTTTGAACCTGAATAATGCCCAGTCCAGGAGAAACAGGGTGTTCTGTCATGTGGAGGGTGGTGAGGTCGGAGGGGAGGAATGGAGGCAGCAGGGAGAAACCGGAGCAGGAGCCCCCTCAGTGCTGCAATTCCTCTCCTAAATCTCTCAGTCACCCCGAGGGCTCCTTTGCAGCACATCTGGTGCAGAGGGACACGCTCGGGGACCAGCTCTGTGCCTGCTGCTCTGCCAGGGCTGTCCCTGCTGGATCCAGCGTGGGACAGAGCTGGGCCCACAGCCAGGCTGCCCAGCCGTGGCAAATGGCTCCATTTAAAATGCACACTGGAGGTTTTGACTAAACTTAAAAGTGTTTTGACACTATCCCGGATGGGGGGAAGGCGTCTCCCAAACAAATAAATGTATGTAAAAATGTGCATGCAAGGGGTGGGCACACACACGGTGACCCCTGTGCCACGGAGCCCTGGGTCAGCAGCTGTGTGTGGCATTACCTGGATGCCGATTATCCAGAGGGATATTCCTCCATCCCAAAGTGTGCTATGTGCTCTTTCTGTAGCCGAGTGATGCAGCGGTTTTGCACCCCCAGCTCCTTCAGGGGGTCCATGAGGCCACTCTGGGGGTCTCCAAGGACAGGCCCAGCCACCATCCTGACCCTGAGGGGATTGTGCCTGGCAGCCGGGAATTAACTAACGCCTGGCTGGAGGAGTGGGATGGGCTGGGGATGGTGCAGGGCTGTGCTCGCTCACGGCTGCAGCAGCACAGCACAGGCTGGCAGGAGGGGGGGCAGTGACAGCCTGGCGCTGCTAGAGGACATTTGGGGGTGTGGGTACATCCTGGGGTCCCCGGGCCACGCCAGCAGCCGCTGCTGACCTGCAGCACGAGCCATTTTCAGCCA
>VYXD01003800.1:147993-161352 GCA_013397195.1 Hylia prasina
AAAAAAAAAAAGAAAGATGTGCTGTCTTTCCACCCTGCATCGTTTAATCACCTCTTGAGCTATGGCTTAGGCAGCTTGAGATATTAAACATTAGAGAGAGCAGGTTTGGGGATGAGCAGATTGAGACGCGGTGCTGCAATCACTGCTGAGCGGGGAAAAGGTCAGGGAGAAGTGGGGAGCACCCACTGCCCAGGCCAGTCCCAGCAGGGCAGTTTTGAGGGCTGAAAACATTCCTTGGCCCAGCTGAAAAGCTCATTGAGAGGCAAATATAAACCTTGCTCCTGATGAGGACTTTCTCCTGCTGCAGTCACCGAGCAGGCAGCGCTCCCTCCTCGCCATCTCACAGCAGAGCTGACTGCAGTCCCCTGGAAAGGCACAGTCAGAGAGATCAAAAAGCCCTAATTGTCAGAAAACGCTGCTGAACCTGTGCACCAAACGTGGGGGAAAAGGAATTTGTTGTTCTGAAAGAGTGGCTCTCTCCAGAATTGCTCCATTCACGGGGGTTTTGGAAGCTCCTCACGCCGAACTCCAGAAGCTGCTGCTCCAAGAGCTCTGTGGGAGCTGCTGTCTGACACCAGTGGCTCACCCCAACATTCCTGCTGTCCCATCTCCCAGGAAATGCCTCGAGAACGGGCTTTTGTGGCTCAGACAGCACTGCTGGGCCACGAGGGTGGGAAAACACACGGAGTCACTGCTCTCAGCTGATGACAGCCCTGGCTGGGAGCTGGAGCTGCCTCCTGCTCTGGGGGCATCGGCACTGCAGCTGGGATGGGATCAGCACTCCATCCACAGGGACCCTGGGGACAAGGATTTACAGCTCAGGGGGACAGCAAGGTCCTGGTGCCTCTGATGGCCACGCAGAGCAGCAGGAACAGCAGGAACAGCAGCTCTCCCTGTGAGTCCTGCCAGTGGCTGCTGTAGCTCCCGGGATCTGTGGCTCTGGACATGCCTCTGCATGGAGAATCCCTGGAGAATCATCCCCGTGGGAAATCATGGGCTGAGTCACCTCTGCTGCCATCCAGGCCTGTGCTAATAGATGCCCTGCACGCTTCAGAGCTCGTGTTTGCACCTTTTGGCTTCTGCTTCAGGCAGGCTCAAAGTCACAGTGTGCCAGCAGCCTGCCCCAGCTGCACCTTCAGCCTCCCTGCACAGCTGGGACACAGCCCTGCCTCATCCCAGGACATCTGCCACATCCCAGGACCTCTGCCTCATCCCAGGACCTCTGCCACATCCCAGGACATCTGCCTCATCCCAGGACCTCTGCCACATCCCAGGACCTCTGCCACATCCCAGGACATCTGCCTCATCCCAGGACCTCTGCCTAATCCCAGGACCTCTGCCACAGCCCAGGACATCTGCCACATCCCAGGACCTCTGCCACATCCCAGGACCTCTGCCTCATCCCAGGACCTCTGCCACATCCCAGGACCTCTGCCACATCCCAGGACCTCTGCCTCATCCCAGGACCTCTGCCTCATCCCAGGACCTCTGGCCCCCTGCCTCTGGCAGTGCCATGCCTGCCAGGGAAAGCGTTGCTACTCCACCACCCATTTTTCAGACAGGGAAATAGGTCAAGGCTCTGCTTTTGAAGCCTGAAATCCATCAAATTCCAGCCCACTTCCAGATTAGGTGGCTTCCACCTGGCCAGGCACTGGGAGAGCAGCGAGCTGGGAGCAGCTCCGTGCTCCAGGCACCCCTACAGCAGGGTTTGGGAAGGATGAGCCCCACGCCTGACCCCACAGAGGTCCCGGGAGGGGAAGGAGCCATCGATCCCCAGCTGCTGCCGAGCCATCGATCCGGCCGGGGAGGAAGGGCACAGTGAAGCAGGAATTCCAACGGCTCTGCATTTCCAAGGGGTGTGAACACGGCTCTCCCTGGCATGGGAAGATCCTCAGCGGATTAAAGCCTTTGTGAGCAGCACATCCTGCTTCCCTTTGCTCGGGAGTCCAGCCTGGGATCCAGGGAGCTCTTTGAAAATAAGATACAGCAGGAAAATAAAATACTCCAGGGACACCCTCCAGCCAGCCACCAACACGTGGAGCAGCACCCCTCTGTCCCTGCCCACCCCTGCCCGCTGTGGGGGGGTGTCTGGTGACATCTCCACCAGTGTCACACTGTTCCCCCCAGCTGTGCTGGGCTCTGGCTTTCCATGAACCCACTTTTTCCCTCCTCAGTCCCCCTCCTCTGCCCTGGGGACACAGACCTGGGTCTGTGCTTCCAGCTGCTGCTGTGACACCAGGGGGACTCCCTGGGTGCTGCAGGCAGCCCTGCCTGGGATCTCCAAAGAGAAATACGTTGCTGCTTTCATAAAAAAAAAACCACCAGAAAAAAAGGGTTGGGAGTTTCCATAGCTACAGCTTTACATCTGGCTCAAGCCCTGTAATGAGGCACAGGCAGAGTGTTTTTTCCCACTCCAGCCCAGCAAGGCAGCGTGGTGCATGAATAAAGAAGAGGAGAAGAGAGGGGGAGCTCGGGGATCTTGGAAATAACACGTAAATGTTAAGGACAGGACTTTGGCACTCGTTCCCTGCCCCGGGTGCTGGGGCAGGGCATGAGCTGCACTGGGGAGGGAAGGAGCCCCTCACTCATCACACGGTGAGTGAGGTGAAATCTTCAGGCTGCTTGACACGTGCAGAGGGCAGAACCTGCTGCATTTAAATCCCTGTCTGCCTGGTGCTCCTGGGATGGACCTCAGGGGCTCAGGGAGCTGCTGCAAGCAGGGAAGTGCAGAGGCTCAGGGCTGCTGCCAGGGCTGAGACCCTGCCACAGCACCTGGGACAGGGCACCTGCCTGGCTTCCCCCCCATGTCCTTTGTTCTGTGGAATGTCACCCCCTTAGGGCTGCTGTCAGCACTGTCACACCTGCATTTGCAAAGTGGTCGCAGCACCACAGAATTCCAGGCTGGTTTGGGTTGGAGTGACCTTAAATTTCACCTCATTCCACCCCATCCCGTGGGGGGATCACCCTTCACCACCCCAGGCTGCTCCAAGCCCCATCCAACCTCCCCTTGGACACTTCCAGGGATCATGAACAGGAGGGAGATGGGCTTCCTCATTGTTTGCACCCTGGAGTTTCTCTACACGCAGTAAAATCTCCTTATGTTATCCTCTTTAATAAGGATTTATCATTGCTGCATCAGGGAATTAATACAGACCGTCTGAGAGGGTAATTTTCAGGTTCTTGGCAACTCACCATGAACCAGTTCCAGTAAATTTTCCCTTTTTTCCTCACCTTAATTTTGTTACAGCTTTTCCTGGGAGACGAGAGAGGGAAAGATTTAACTCAGAGGGAAAAAAAAAACCGCCAACAACAAAAAACCCAAGACAACAACCCCACAACAACAAAATCATAAGTGAAAGAGCGGAAAAGATAAAGGAACTCACAGAGCTCAGCCGAAAACCCTCATTAGGAGAATAAAGAAACAGAGAAAAAAAAAACCTTCACACAAATTGCTCTGCTCAAGCCCACGTGGGCTGGGAAACTGCGGGGATCAAATGTTTGAAATATCGACTGTTCCCAGGGACAGCATCTTCCCCAAAGCAGAACACGCGTGAGGGATCTTCTTGCCTCTCGTCAGCACGGGGACGACACCAGCCCTGCCTTTGAAATGACTCCTTGATGCTGGAGAGGCCCTTGAGAGCGAGGCAGCGGCTCCTGATCCCCATCTGCCACCTCCCTGCCGTGCCCAGCAGGCAGAGAAACGCTGGGCAAAATGTGGGAAACTGAGGCAGGTGAGGAGGGAAGGATGGATGTGACCAGAAGCTTCTGCTCAGAGCAGGGTGCAGCTGGGAAACCTGGAGCAGAGACTGGACAGAGCTGGAGAATAAAGCAGAGATTTATTAAAAGGCCTTTAAGGCACACCTTGGGCAGTGCAAGAGCCTGGCCAGGGCTGCACCCAAGGTGGACCCAAAACGGTCACAAAATGGACACAAAATGGGCACAAAATGGACAGAGGGTAGCCAGGTCTCACACTTTGGTCAGTTTTGGTCCATTTGCACATTGGGGTTGAATTGTCCAGTTCCAGCTCCAGGCTGTGAGGTCCCATCCTGCTTGTCCCTCCCTCCAGCCACCCTTGTTTGTGCTGCTGGGCTGAAAGTTGTCCTTGGTGTGCAGCAGGAACAGGATTTGTTTTGTGTCCCTGCTCTGTGCAGAGCTGAGTGACACTGACTGTGAGCTCAGAGCTGCACCCTGGGCAGCACAGAGCCTGAAACACAGGGAAGATAAAACTTAAAGCATCACCTTTCTTGCTTAAATGGTGCCTGACTGGCAGCACTTCAAAGGAGCAGAGAATGCCAGGGGTCTTCTCTTAGGAAGCCAAGCCTCAGACCAGTGCCCTGAATCCCATCCTGAGCCTGTCTGAAGGCACCCACAGCAGCCCCAGGAGGGGTCAGGGCCCTGAATCCCCCAGGGATGAGCTCACAGAAATGCTTCCATCAGTCCTGGAAGGCAGGAGGAGGCTCAGCCCCAAATCCCAGCTGGATTCCAGCTTTCTTCCCTTGCTCCGTGTGTTCACTTCGCCTGAACACGGCTGTTGCAACTCCTTGGGCAGCTGGAATGTTCTGCTGTTAAATAACAGAGTTAATGTGCTGGACTGGGAGCCCAAATTAGCACAGCTGCTGGGTTTCTGAGCTGGACTGGGATGGACTGGGATGGACTGGGATGGACTGGGATGGACTGGGAGCCCAGAACCCAATTAGCAAAACCTTCACTGAACCGACACTGAATTTCTGAGCTCTCCAGGCACCACCTCCCCCCTGGAGCCCTTCATTACCATCCTGCCCCAATGGAAACCACACAGAAAGCTGGAGTTTGAGTCTTACAAAACCCAGAGCTGTAAAAATGCGAGCATCTTCCCTGCCCAGTGCCTGGGAGTGCCCCTTGGCACAGAAGAGCCCCCCAAAATGTGCCATGGAGTGAGATGCCCCTCTGGAAAGTTCAACAGACCACAAATCTCCTCTGGGAATCAGGAATACATCCACTGCTGTCCCAAACCACGGGCCTGGTTAAAAAACACCTTCCAGCCTGGCTGCCACTGCTCCTGGGCTTGACAGGGGAGAGAATGGAGCATGTGGGAGTCCAGGAATTTCTGCTGGGAGCCCAGGATGCTTCAGTGCTGCTCCTGGTGGGTTTAATTGGGTTTATCATGGAATTGCACAAGCCTGTGATATTTGGGTTATGAGGTGGTGTTAACAGCCCAATCAAACAAAGCTCTTTTCATTTCAGGTCCTGGCAAACCTGTATTAATTTTTGAAAATCTTCTCTTTTCGAGCAAAACTCCAGCAGCAGCCTGTGCCAGTTTTATGCATCCCTGGGGCTGAGCAACTTTAATCCTCTGCAGTCAACAGTTCTGCCACAGCCCAGCAATCTTCACACTTTATATTTACTCCCAATCAAGTCAGACAGTGTTTTAAAGACTAACCCTTTGCCTGCCAATTTGAACATTCAACAATATGTAGTATTTATAACAGTACCTAGAAACCAGGTAAGATCAGTGCTTGTTTTCTCAGAAATCGGTATCATTGTTTTATGTTTTCTGTAACCTGCATTGTTTTCTTCGAAAATACAACATAAACAAAGATGTGGTGCCAGAAACACAAAGGAAAATAAGTGCAACTAAGAAAATTCCGCTTTCTGTGGGTTGAATCTGCTCCCACGAGCTTCTGTGAGAATCAGGAATAACTCTCGAGAAAACAGCAAAGCTGAAGTGTTGCAAATCAGGAAGGAAAAAAAAAATCATCTGGAACTGTCTAATTTTCGTTGTGCTTGTCTTTATCTCAGGGGGCTGGGCCTGCCCATGGGGTGTCACATCCAGTGCTGGTCACGGGGGATCACAGAATCCCAGAATCCCAGACTGGTCTGGAAGTTTAAAGCCCCTCTCAGTCCATCCCCTGCCATGGGCAGGGACACCTGCCACCGTCCCAGGGTGATCCAAGCCTGTCCAGCCTGGCCTTGGAGACATCCAGGGGCAGGCACAGCTTCTCTGGGCACGCTGGTGCCCACCAGTCCTCCCCTGCAGAGAGCAGAGACCCGAGAGCTCCTGCCCGAGCTCAGTGGTGCCAGTGCTGGAGACCCCGAGCTGCCCTCGGAGTCACCGCGAAATTTGGGTGGGGAGGGACCTTTAAAGGCCACCAAGCCCATCCCTCAGCCAGGAGCACATTCCCTGCCCCGGGTGGACCTGAACTCTGGCAGAGTCACTCAGAAAACGGCTTTGGTGACAGCTGGATGGGAGACACCACCCGGGGGGGCTCTGGGGAACACCTGCAAAGCATTTTAAGGCATCTGGATGTGGAAGTGGGGCTGGCTCTGCTCTCCTGGCAGAGCCGCAGCCACGGGCAGGGGCAGCCTCGTGCCTGTCGCTGTTTGCACAAGGAGAAAGCCACACAAGGAGCCCACGGGACAGCCGTAAGTTTGAATGATTACCCCAGTTGCTCCTTTGTGTAACATAACAATAAACCCGCTAAATTTTCCTAACAACAAACGCAAATCAGCGCTCATTACCCTTCCCCTCCCGGCTCCACTCCCACTCCCTCAGCAGAGCTATTTTCCCCCAGATCCCACCGCTAATCTTTCCAGGGCTTAGCTTCCCAGCGGGCAACACCAATCAGACCGAGACCCCTCCTTCCCATTCCAGGGGAGAGCCCGCATCCCTGCAAATCCTAGCCCGCATCCCCGCAAATCCCAGCCTGCATCCCCGCAAATCCCCGCTTGCACTTGCCGAGAAGATGGGGAGAGATCCCCGACAGCGAGGCCGCGCATCTCCCCAGCCACCCTCCCACAGCCGGGACACCTCCACGCTGTAATTCCCCTCCAGGAAACAGCTCGGATCGCCACAAAATGCCTCCTGTTCTCCTCTGTAATTCCGTTTTCCTGTCACTCTGTTAAGCCAAGAGCGGCGCGGTGCACGAACAAGCGGGAGGCAGGAGGAGCATCGCTGCCTGCAGGGATGATGCAGGAGCTCACCGGGGAGAGCCTCCCCGCACACGCTGCCAGCTCCCCGAGAAGGCAGGCAGCAGGTAAAGCACAGAGTTAATGGTTTGCCAAAACCTCAGGCAGGAAGATCCGCGATGGATCGGAGATCTGAACCCCACTCAGGGAGCGCAGGGGAATCCAGATGCAAATCGCACGGCGAAGCCCGAGCAGCACCCTGTGCCTAAATCGGGAAGCAGACGCGTGTTTCCAAGCAGGAGCTCTGTGCTGGGATCGCACCGTCCCTGCCGGTCACCTCGGAAAATACCCCAGCATCTCCCAGGCAGAAAAACCCAAACACCCCAGAGAAGCGAAGGTGGAATATTTGGAAGAGAAATGAGCAAAGCTATCTCTAGGTAAGTTATTTTTCTCGCAGGAAGCCGTGCCTGTGAGTGATGCTTCAGCAGCAGAGCTGTGATTTTTGCAGCCGCTCCGGGGACTCGTCTGACGCTTCCCTGTGAAATCCCCCTCGCTCCCAGCACGCTCCCGCAGCACCACGGCAAATTCCAGCCCCGACAGAGCCTCTGTGTCATCCTTTAAACAAAGTCCACGACATCCCTCTGCTGTGGTCAGTGCCAGCCTGTGAATCTTTGAACCTCAAGGCATTTTGATCCTGTTCAGCCGAAGTGACCCGAGCTGGGGAGAGGTTGGGGAGACGAGGAATCCATCCCAAGGCTGAGGTGATCCCCTGAGGGGTTCGAAGCAGCCCCAGCACCCAGAGATCTGGGGGTTTCCCTCGCCCTGGCAGCCACTTTTCTGGCATTTATACTGATCAGGGTTCCCCCCTTTTCATCCCAAACACCCCGTGAGTGAAGAGAGGAGCTGGCATTGCCTGGGGCTGGCTCTGTGGGGACAAGGCAGCGCTGCAAGAGGCCACCCGTGTCCATCGCGCCCTTTCAGGCAGCCCAGGAACAAGGGACAGCCCTGCACAGGAAAAAATGCCACCACACAGGACTTTTCCTCCTGGTTTGCTGAGATGGGAAGGGAGGGGAGGAAATCCCAGCTCTGTGGCCTGCTCAGCTCCCCCAGAGTAATGAGCTTATGGGCTTCTGCAGCTCAGGAGCTCGTACCTAGAGCAAAGCCATGGCCGGGCCTTGGAGCCAGACCTAAAGCTGGTGGTGCCCAGGGCTCCGTCCCCTGCTGAGCAAGATCATCTCCTTTATCCCCTCCCCAGGAGAGGCCAACCAGCTCAGCCTTGGAGGAGCCTAAGCTGGGCTTCAGTAGCAATTCAAAGGGAAAGAAAAAAAAAACAAAAACCCAACGCTTTTTCACCCAAGCCTGTTTTTCAGGCAGTTTCCCATGGTTATCTCGCCACCTAAGGATTTTGTGATTGTTATCTGGGAAAGGGAGGAAGAAGAGGATGGGGCTGTGGAGCAGGAGCACCAGTGGGTGAACAGGAGGGAAAAGGGAGGGATGGGCAGCGGGCTGGGTGTGTGGGGTCTGAGCAGCCCCAAACCAGCACTGAGACCCTGCAGCACTGACACAGCCTCACAGCAGCCCCGGGTGAGGCACAGCAGAGCTGGAGTCAGCGGGACAGGGCGCTCCTGCTGCAGGCAGAACCCTCTGCTTGGCCCCGGGGCTCCACCGAGTGGAATTCACTCACCCCACTGCCCCTCAGAGAAAAAAACACTGGTGAAACAGGAGGATGTATGAGCCCACGACGTGATTTCCTCTCTGAGGGGCACGAAATCATCAGTGAGCATTAATTGTGCCTGCCCTGGGGTTGAGGAGAGCAGCTCCTGCCAGGAGCACGGGCAGATGTGTGGGTGACAGCAGAGCCACAGTTCGTCCCTCCCTCCGTGTGAGCAGCATCCCCGTCACCTGGGCCAGGCCAGGGGAGGACAGCTGGCCCTCGGCTCCTGCCAGGAATTCACTTTTCCTTTTTTTTTAAAAAACAGAGATGCTGTTCAGTGCTCTGGGACGTGCTGAATAGAGGCGTGGGCTCCGAGTGGCTCCTGCCGTGTCCCCGCTGAGCCCTCAGAGTGTGGCAGCCCCCGCCAGCCCCTCTCCCTGCAGAGCCTCCCACCCTCGGCTCAGGTGCTCAGAGGCGCCTGCTTTATCCCTGGCTAATGACATTTATTTTCTCCTCAGCCCCTCGGGGAGGGCTCTTTCTCTCGCCCTCCCTGCTGATGTCAATCCTGCTGCCCTGTTACGCTGATCTGAGACCTTTTTTGTTGTTGTTGAAGTGCTGGTGAGCTGCCCTGCATCCCCCGTCTGTGCACCCCAGCCTGCTCTTCCTTCAGCCATTTCCCAGGTTTGATCCCACCAGCGCTGAAGCAAAGGGCAAACCCCCTCACATTTTCACCTGGCCAGGACAGGCTGAGCCTTATTTTTGGGTTTTTGGTAAGTTCCCTCTAAAACATCCTTCAGAAAAGGCAATTACCACAGTGCCATTAAAGCTTTCACCGTTGCACGGCCAGATAGGTCGCTGGGAGCCTTTTGAAATAACCTTTAAACAATAGATCCTGTCTTGTTTACTGAATGTTTCTGAACTCAACAGTAATGCATCCAGATGTCACCCCTGCCTACCGTAGGCCTAACTATTTCTGGAAACACACCAAAGGCAAATTGCTTGGATAATGTCAGATATTGTTGCAAAAAGAATATGACAAGTTTCCATCTCCTTGATAAAAGCCGTGGAGCAGAGAGTTATTTCCCAGGGCAGCAGAGCCGCGTGTGCCTTCCACTCAGCCCCGTGTAGGAGCTGCATGCCTCCCTCCTCCAGCTCATGGGCAGGTGGACAATGGCACGTGTTTTCCAGCTTCCAGCTCAGGAAAATATCAGTGTTTCTGTCCAGAGAAGCTCAGCACACTCGCAGCATCCACGCTGGGGGGTCTTTGGTGGCTTTTGTCCCGCAGGAGGGAGATGGGGGAGAAGCTCTGGGGACGGTGAGCAGGGGCTGAGCTGCCCTGGTGGTGCCTCAGCTCGTCTGGTGCCATTGTGGGGAGTGGAGTTAAATGTCAGCTCTGAGCCATCACAGGGCATTGCTCAATGAGCAGGAGAAAGCTCTGTCTGGAGCGAGAGGGTGACAGAACTCGCCAGCCCCTGGATTGTGTCCTGCCCCCACTCCTTGTCCTGCCAAGGGGAGCTCACACTGAGGGAGGTGCTGGACCCAACATTGCCCCTGCTGGAACTCAGCTCCAGAGAGAAATCTGTGCTCTTGGACACTCAGGATGGGATAAAATCATCATTGTTGTGGTTCTGGTCTAAGCCCCCCTCCAGGGTGCCTCTGACACCTTGGGAAGCACATCTCCATGGAGCCCCGTCCTCCTGCTGCTGCCCTGATGGGTCAAGGCTGTTATTAACCTTTCCAGGGACAAAGAGGTCCAGGGATATTTCAAAATATTGTTCTGACCTTTAATTTTGTTCTCCAACCTTTGCAGCTGCCCTCTGCCCAGGGCTGCTCTAGCAGGTTCCTGAGGTCCCAGTGCTGTCTGGGTTGGTCCTGGCTGTGAGCTGAAAGGTCTGGAGAGGGTCAGAGCCCCTCACCCACTCGCCTGTCACCCCCCTGCCCATCTGCACTGCTGGGATAAAGGCTGTTTGCTCAGGCAAAGGGGGAACCAAGCCTACCCTAAGAGATCCCAGGGAGAGAAGGAGATAACACGCACTGACCTGGGAGAAAATGCAACGTAGACGAGGAATGAGCTGCAAGTTCAACCCCAGCAGCTGCCACCTCTGCTGCATCCCTTCCCTGCACCTCCTCAATGTCACCAGCTGCATCACCAGCCGTGGCTGCAGGAGCCCTGCCAGCATGCAGCACCTCTTTCCTGGCCATGTCCTTGTCCATATCCATGACAACACGACAGACAGGTAGGGAACAGGCCGAGTGACAGGGGACCCAGCCAGCCCTGCTTCTTCCACCAGCACTGCGCAGCCAGAGGGAAAACTCTGAGTCAGGCAAACCCCCTGGAGCTTGGCCAGCTGCAAAAGCCCTCCTTGCCCCGCGTGCTGGGCACTGAGGGCACATCCTGACATCCCAGAGGGCGGTGGCACAGACCCTGCCAGGCTGCCAGGATGCAGCTAAGCTCTCTGGGCTGCACAGAAATGCCTGAGGGAATTGAGCACCTTTGTCTCTTTGAGCCTGGCACCCAGCAAAACTTTCAAAGACCCCAAAGAGGTGCTGAGGAATGGTTGTAGGGTCAGGGGTGTTCTTCAGCTTCAGAGTGGGAAAAATTTAGAAAGGCTTGGATGAATAAACTGAGTCTGTCCCTTCCCCACTGCTGAACACGTTCTCCTCAGAGAGCAAAGCCCCTGAGTCCAACCTTCAGGCCTGACCCTGGTGTCACCTCCACGAGGGTTTAGGGACTGCCATTGATTTAAATGAAATGGAAAGGAGTCAGGAGATGTGAGAGCCAGACCCATCGACCAGGCTTTGCTGGAAAACAGCGATGGCCACAGCGAGGACACAGCCAGGAGCCACAGCACTGGTGATGTTCAGCAGCTCCTTGTGCCCAGGTAGGCACAGGTGCTTCAGAGCTGCCTGTGTTTGTAATCTGTGCCCACTGGCAATAAACCAGAAAGGAACAAATGCTGTTTCCTTCCTTCCCCTCAAATCCCCACATCCTTTCTGAACGAGAACCAATGTACTGCGGGGTGATAAATCAACATCAGTAGCTTTGCAGGGGATTTTGTTGAAGTTCTTTATCTCTCCTGAGCACCAGCACCATTCCTTAAGAGGTCCTGTCATCGTTCTGCACAGAAATCCTGACATGCAGAGGAAGGAGGTTACACTTCTAATTACAGCTGTACGGTCTTTAAGGTGTTTCAAATCCCTTTTCACCAACTGACAGCCCCCAGTGCACCTTTCTGCTCATTTCAGGCAAGAAGAAAATCAACCACAGAGGCTGCAAACAACCTCCAGTTATTCCCAAGGCATGGCAATGGGGCAGGAGCCTCAAGTGCAGGTGTGGGATAGTTCAGGCACTCACTTCATGCACAATTCATGCCAACTGCTTTCCCTCACAGCGATAATTTAGATGCTTCCTCAGCGAAGACAAGATGTAATGACTAAAATTCCCATCCTACTGGGTACTTTTGCTCAAATGAAGTCACCCAGGAGCACCATCTGCACTCCAGAAATCGGGATAACCCACCAGGTTCCCTAAAATGACAGCCGTACATCATGACAGACTGAAGTGCAGAGTTTTCCCATCTAGGTTTTATGCTGATTTCGCTGCTCGTTTCAGGCTGGGAGACAATCTGTTGAACCTCAAAGTGCCGTCTTCTCTTACCTTGAATTTATTCTGCCAGAAAACTGTCTACCTTAATGAGTATGAGCACACCCCCACTACCTCCCAAGTTTGGTGATCTGTTATGTCAAATATAAATAATCCTGTCTGAAAGCGGTCGATGTGGGGAAATGAAAAGCCATCTTCCCTGGGGGGATTTCTCTCTCCCTCCCACAGCCCCCCCTGAGCCCTCAGGCTACCTTTAATGTGCTGAACAGCATCCCTGTGGCTCTGAGGGCACAGACCTTGATGGCTGCAGGATTCAGAGCGGCAAAAACAACCCACAGGTGACTGTGCCATCACCTTCCTGGCGTTCCACCCCGGATCCCTCTCCATCACCACTGAGTCTGAGCTAATGGGGTGGTTTGCTACCTAACCCAGGGCTGGGGTGTCCTACAAACTCCTCGGGATGGACAGGGGGATTCTGATGTCCTCTGGGGCCAGCACACGAGATGGAAACAAAGTGAATCACGTGGCCCCAGGTGAGGTGTCCAGGCAATGAAGAGAGGCCGGCTGCAGTCCCACACTGAGCGCACAAAGGGGACCGAGGTGTCCCTGGGGCACAGAAGGACACGACCTGCACGCCCCAGAAAGACACGGGATGGGGGCAGCTTTCCCACTCCGGCCCCAAAAGGTGCTTTCATGGCATCCCTCACAGGCTTTGGAGCTGAAGATGCTGTAGGATGAGGGAAAACCGAGCCTGGAGCACCCCAGCGTTTCCCACGCAGGTGGGACTTGCCCGGTCCCTCTGGGCAGGCTACGGGGGATGCCGGGCAGTTCTCCACGTCCCTCCTCACCCTGCGTCCCCCTCCGAACCCCTTCCCAGCCCCGCTCCCGGGGCTCTCCGGTGCCTGCCGCCCTCCTCGCAGGCACCCCCCGGGATGCGGGGCTCGCTGCCGCTTCCCCCGGAGCAGCGAGCCCCGGCACTTTCGGATGCGCCGGGAAGCGGGCGGGGGGGGCAGGAGCGAAGCAAACAGGGAAAAAACACCGCGAGAGACCCCAGCGCTGGGAGAGACGGGGAGAAAGGGCCCGGCAGAGCCCCCGCGCCGGTGCCTTCTCCCGCTCCGCTTACCTTCAAACGGGGGAATGGGGCCGGCTCGCTCAGGTGAGGACCGCGTCTCCCGAAGTCTCCCGCTCGGAGAGCATCAACACCAAAATAAACGGT
>VYXD01003800.1:161651-186912 GCA_013397195.1 Hylia prasina
GTGGGGTCACCCCCTCTATATCGGAATCATCCTCCAACGGAGTGGGATCACCCCCTTACGGAGTGGAATCACCCCCTCTATACCAGGATCACCCCCTTACAGAGCGGGGTCACCCCTCCCTCTACCCGAATCACCCCTTACAGAGCGGGGTCACCCCTCCCTATACCTGAATGACCCCTTACAGAGCGGGGTCACCCCATCTATACCCGAATCACCCCCTTACAGAGCGGGGTCACCCTCTTCTCTACCCCCTTACAGAGCTGTGTCACCCACTGCAGAGCCAGGGGATGCTGCTTTGGCCAGGAGAGCTTCGCCCCCAGCGCTGGCACAGGAAAAGAATCCCCGGGGCAGGGAGAGAGCCAAGGCAAACCCCACAGCACCCCCTGTTTGATCCCACACAGACCCCAGGTGACAGGTGACACGAGTTTGTTCCCTGCTCTGTTCTTCAGGAGCTGTGCTGGGCTCTCAGCTGGTTTTGGTTTCATGAGCTGAATGAGGAATGTCTCTCCTCTTCCCAAATCCATGCCCATTCCAGCACAACCTCAGTTTAGAGTCCTCGTCTGCAGCTTTTTCCCAAAGTGGTGATTTTCAGCAGCGGTGATTCACAAGATTTCCTTAATGCTGGGACAGTGATGGCCCTTCAGAGCTGGAAAAAGCAAAAACAGGGACAAACCCTGAATCCTAGAGGGGCGTTACCCCTCTGGCAGGTGGGCAACCTGCAGAAGCACCACCGCAGGGGACACGGGGGTTGTCCCCAGCCCCAGGCTGGTGTGACAGGGGAGCACAGAGTGCCCCAGCTCTCCCTGAGCCCTGCAGCCCCTGGTGCCCGGGCTCCCAAAAAAACCAACCAATTTTAGTAGGCTCTGCCTCATCCCCTGCCACCATCCTTGGCTCTTCCCACCCAAGCTGTCACCCTTCCCAGGCCTCAGGGACCCCTGGATTGTCCCTGTCCATCGGGATGTGTGACTTTGGTCCTGCAGCATTCATTTCCTTGGCACTGAAACTCATTCCCAAGAACTAACTTAATTTTTCTCATCAGCAGTTCCAGCCCATTGGTACTTTGCTGTCCCTCTCAGCTGATGAGAATAATCTGTGTTTTTATAGCACATCTGCTCCTTTTGAGATGGTATCGCTCGTAGCACTCCTTTAATCTATACAGAGGCAAACAGTTGCATTTAATTAATTGCTCCCCAAATAAACTGATCACCGCCAGCACTTCCAGCACTCTTTACACTCAGTTCAAAAGCCTGTGCTGAGATCTGAAAGGAAAAGCACTCACAAGAAATGAAGGTGAGGGGGAAAAAACACAGTTAATCTTTAAAGAGTCTACTTAAGACTATTATTACTTAATTATTATATTAAATCACTTAATACTGACCTGCGTTGTGGTTGCTGTTGAGTTTTTCTTCAAGGTTGCTTGAACCACGTGCAGAAGATATTGAAGGGCTGTGCTTTAAAAAAAAAAAAAAAAAAAACCAACCAATTTTAGCTTTTTATTACTGGTGCAGGTCAAACGTCATCGTCTGGCAATTTGTCACTGTATCCTTGCTCAGCAACATGAACGATGGAGGTTCTCTGCTTGGCCCATTCATTTTGGTTTCAATGCCTGGCCTCAGGTACTGCAATAAACATCCTCCTTGCTTCCCAGGGAGACGTCAAAGCAATTCTCACGGAGCTGAGCCCAGGATAAGAAGCAAGGAAAAACAATGTTATAACAAGGACTTAGCAAACGCTTGGGCTGCCTTGTGCCAGCAGAGAGCTTGTTTTTTGGATTTTAACATGAGGTTTGCTTACTCTGAGAGCAATTCCGGGAAGATCGGAATTCTGCGAGGGAGAGAAATGTTTTTTATAATGTATTTCTGTGTTGCACCGATTGCAAGACCTCCATGGTGAGCACGGTCTGGCCGTGCCAGGGGCTGTCCAAACACGGATTCCCCAGACTTTGCAACAGAAATTTTTACAGAAGGCAAGTGCTAATTAGCATCCACAGTTTGGGAGCCAGTTGATAGCCTGGAGACCTGGCAGCTGGCCAGCCACAACTTTCATCAACCCCAACATTTGGGAAGTGTCCTGTGCCTGCCAAGTCTGTGGGATAAACAGACCCAGCAGCAGCCAGGAGCCAAATCAGCCGTGGGGTTTGAGTGCAGTGCTCAGGTGTGCTCACCTGAGCCTCCCTCCACCACCCACGGGTTATTCCCTGTGCCAATCCTTCGGTGATTTTGGGCACTCCCACTCCTGCAACCCCAAATTCTTGGTTTTCTCCTTTGACTCAGAACTGCCCAGGAATGTTTTATGATCTTCCCATTGCTCAGCATCTAAGGCTGCTCTCTAGGGGGTTTTTTGCCCCACCTCCAGCTTGCTCCATCCCCAGGGCAGTTTCCCCTTTGGTTTTCCTGACCCTGGGGGAATCTTCCACCTGAGACTGATCTGTGAGCACAGCCCACATCCAAACCTGGGCACTGCTGGGAGCAGTGGGCTGCTGGAACACTGCCCAGCTCCCTGTGCGTGTTCCCAGCGGAACACACCAGCCTGGGGGATGCTGGTGATGTTTTTATCCTCAGAACTCCTTTGGCAATGGCAGTTTGGTGGTTGTGACACACGCCAAGTGTGTGGCGTTCCAGAGATGCAATAAAATACACACTCACCTGCTCACCTGAAACAGGGCAGCAAAAAGGCTGCTAATATTGCTAAAGGATCCCTGCTTGTGCAGGGCTTTGTTACAAGAGGAAAACATGGAGTTAGGGCTCTCTAAACCAACGTGGCAGGCCCCGCTCTGAGGCCCAGGTACAGTGACAACACAACCTTGGCATCACCTGCCAAATCCCCTCCTTTCCCATTCCTAAGGACAGAGCCTTTTCCTCAGCTTCTCTCTGGCATTTGTTTTTACCCTCAGCTCCCTGGCAGTGACAGAACCTCGTGTGTGCAGCTTTGCAGGAGGAGGCTGCAGCAGGACGCTCTGAGGCCCAGCTCAGTGCCCGCCACCCTCTGGTCCTGATGGGGGGACCAGGTGCTTTCCTCTGCCTCTTCCCCACGATTATGGAGGTTCCTTCTCTCGGACAGTCTCCAAGCTGATCCCAAATATTCCTGGCAGCAGCCTGAAAAGTCCCCGCTGCCTCTTCCTCCTGTCTCTGCGGGACCTCAGTCACCTTCACTGGATTTAATTGCAGGATTTGCTGAGAACAGCAGCGAGTCCCGGGTTTGTGCTCTTCCACAGCCGCCTCTCTCCACCTGTTTCAGCCCCCCACGATGTCAGAAGCACCTGGATCTCAACACAGCCCCAACAGCCTCCCCAAACTGGGGCCTTGCTTGGTGTCCCCCTTGCATCCACTGCCACGGCTTTAGGCAGGAGCTGAGGGGACACATCTGCCACGTGTTACTCTGACAGGTGTCTGCCCTTGAAGGTGACAACCTCAGGGTGCCAAGGGATGAATGTGATTAACAAAGAGACGACAGAGAAGAGCTGCTCCTCCAATCAGTGTTTTTAACCCAAGCAGGTGAATTATCCAGTGCCTCACCCTGTTGGACGCCCCCAGTCCATGCCCAGCTCCACCTGCCACCCATCTGGGGTGACATCAGTCTGCAGGATGATCCGTGGCAGGGCCTGCCTGGCACATCCCATCACATCGCCCCGTCAGCTCCTGCCTCTGCACCTGCCAGGACGTGCCAGACTGGCTGGAGTGTCACCTGTGCAGCCACAGCTCCGTGCAAGGGCCTGGGGAGGCAGGGGTGAGGTTAAGGGTGCTCACCGTGGATCCCCTCACATCCTGGGCACAGAGAGAGGGATTTTTGGGGCTGCTGGCACGCAGGGGTGCAGGAGGTGCTGGGGGAATAATCCTTCCGTGAGTATCTGGACAAGGCTGGGAAAAGGGCAGAGCCTTTTGTCACAGCCTTGGGAATCCAAAGATTCCTGGCAACACCGTCCCCTTCAAGCTTCCTGGGCTTGTCCAGAGGTTTGTAGGGCAAACCCTCCCTGTACAGAAGCCACATGGGAGTTTTCCAAAGGAAATCTTATTTATCCACAATTTCTAACCTTTATTAGTCCCTCTGCTGAGCTGTCCATCACAAACCTCAAGCAGCAGGGCCTCCAGCCTTTGCCCTCCAACGCTCCAGCCCTTTTCTAAGCTGGTGAAGCTGCATCTCCAAACTTCTCAGGCTCTCCCAGCCCCGTGTCCTCTCCTGGATCTGCTCCTCTCCATGCTGACCCAGCTTGCCGTGGGATCCTCAGGAAGCTCCTCAGTGCCAGCAAAGGATGGCCAGAGGAAGAGCAAGAAGAAAAGTTGGCACCAAAGAGCAGAGCCTGGTGCAGGGGGGCTCAGCACCAGCCCACCCCCTGGAAACTCGAGTGGCAGGCAGCCCTGGAGCCATGCCCACAGCACATTCCAGCCCCTCCGGCTGTTATTTCCAACCAAACTGGAGAAGGATTCTCCCCTGCCGTTGCAGAGGTGGGAGAGAACTCGTCAGGGAAATTAAGGGTGGTCCTGTGGAATCTGGGATGGCAGGTAATGCAGGAGGGCAGTGCAGGGTGTCCTGTATCTGAAGAGGGAAAAACTGGATTTGGAGTGTTTTTTAAGTGATAAAACAGGTCTTTCCCTGTGGAATTTGGGATTCTCCACCACAGGCTGGGTGTTGAAGCTTGGAAAGGTGTCGACTTGGATTCACAGGGAGAGAGAGGGGAGAGAAAAGAAGTGGAGAGATGGATGGATGGATGGATGGATGGATGGATGGATGGATGGATGGATGGATGGGGAATGGAGGGATGGAGGGATGGATGAGGGATGGATGGGTGGATGGGTGGATGAATAGTGGATGATAAATGGATGGATGAGGGATGGATGAGGGATGGATGGATGAGGCATGGATGGGTGATGGATAGATGGAGGAAGGGATGGATGGATAGATGGATGGATGGATGGATGGATGGATGGATGGATGGATGGATGGATGGATGGATGGATGGATGGATGGATGGATGGATGGATGGATGGACGGACGGACGGACGGACGGACGGACGGATGGATGGATGGACGGATGGATGGATGGATGGATGGATGATAGATGGATGGATGGATGGATGGATGATAGATGGATGGATGATGGATGCTCCTCCCATGGTGGAAGGCATCTGGAAGTCCAGGAATGAGCTGACACAGCCACAGGCTGGGAATGTCACCACAGGTGAGCATGGAGGGTGGGAAAAGGGAGGCACTGGTGGATACTGGGAGCTTGAGGATGCACCTGCTGGGGGAAGAGTCATCACCACTGGGAGGACTGGGGCAAGCTTGCCATGCCTCTCCTGCAGAGCGAGGCTGGAGCAGAGTTGATCCTGCCTGGAGCATCTTTTGCGGGGACACGTGAATCTGTGTTCCAATGCGTGGAGATGGTTATTGCAAAGCCACTTTATTTCTGGTGTTGTTATTGGCAGGGGAGTGGGAGTGCAATACAATTTTAGCCACCCTGATGTCTCCGTGTCCCTTACATCCCACCTCCATTCTAGAGCAGCTTTTCCCTCGCATTACACGACTCTTTTGACTGTACAAAAGGGACTTTTTGCACCTGAAATGGTAAAAAATGAGCTGGTCCTGCAGAGCAGGGTCAGGCGTGGGCGGTCCTGGGAGAGCTGGTGGCTGTGTGTCCCCACCACCATCAGCAGCCCTGGCCCCAGCAGCTGCAGGGAGCAGGATTTCCTGGCATGTGGCAGGAGCAGGGCATGACCAGGCTCTGTGTGAGGCTCAGTGAGGACGAACCTGCCCATGGAGCAGGAGCTGCAGGAGCCCAGCCCTCAGGCACAGCGGGAACAGCCCAGCCAGCAGCACTCTTTTGTTCATTTAAAAACATCCCATTGAAGATCGGGGTGAGTCTCCAGAGCTCCCGAGTCGGAGACCACCCCTCAGATAAACTCCACTTCCCAAAGCTCACTCCAACCTCTCCCACCTCCCACTGGCACTATCCCCTGGATCACACAGCGCTTTATAAACACACCCCGAGAACGCTTTTGTCTCTTCCTGTCCTTTTCAGATATTTTGGGTATTTGTGGCAATCTCTCCTGTTTATATAACAAAGCCACAGCCCAGTGTTTGTGACACCATATCCATGGAAACCCTAATATAGCATGCACAGGCGAGGAGATCTCATTAGGTGGCTCAGCTGCGGCAGCTCTGGGGAGGGAATTTCTCTGGGATGCTCTGCTGGGAAGGGGCTCACCCAGCCTGGAGCACCTGGCAGGGCAGTACTGCCTCCCAAAGAGCAAACAGTGCTTTCCTTTGGCTGATTTTGGCCTTTCTCCTGCTGTCCCATCATCAGCTCACCTTTGGCTCTGCAGGTCTGTGGGTGCACGGCTGCAGCAGGAGGAGAGGCAGAACGGATGGAGCTCCTCAGTCAGGGAATCCAGTCCTTCAGTGCCAGAGCAGGAGCAGAGGCTGAGCTGTGAAGGGCAGCTCAGGTCCAGCTCTGTCCCTAATTTGGCTCAGGGGGGAGGTCTGGGGCTGGTTCTCCTTTGGATGTGATCCTCATGGGCAGTGAAGCCAAAGTTTTCTTCCATGGTGTAAAAAAAAGGAAATCTGGTCCTGAGGAAGGCGAAACAGGTTGGGAGAAAGCAAGAAACTGGAACAAGCAGAGGCTTGGCAAGAGGGACGTTACAGCATTTGTAAGGCACAAACTCAGTGCAAGGAGGAAGGAATGGCTCTTCCCACCCATCCCTGCTGGATCACAGTCACCTCCAGGTGTCCTGTCCTGCCTGGCACAGGGCACATCTGTGAGTTAAAACAGCCCAGGCTGCTGCCACATGTGGAGGTTCCCTGCAAAACCTCAGGGCTCGCTCTGGCCCAGGTGACACAGGGACACTAAAGGTGCTTTAGAGAGGGCAGCCCCTCACCTGTACCCCTGCCGGGCAATTGGAACTCAGACTGGCAGCCCCAGCGCCCTCCTGGTGCACAAAACCCCCAGTGAGCAGCCTGCAGATCCCTTCTGATTCGTTATGGGAACCAGACCGGGCACAGAGATCCTTCGGGAAGGGTGATAAAACAATCCTTCCCACCTTGGGGTGTGGTGGCACAGCTCCTGTGAGTCACAGGCCGCTGCACGGCTCTGGTCTGCCGGGCTGGCTTTGGCCACAGGGATGGCACAGGTCGGTCAGGGCAGGGGTCCCTGTGACCCTGCAGGGTGAGCACCCCCCCGGTGTGCCAGCCCACCTCTCCCCCTCCTCGCACCGCGCCGGGTGTCAGAAGCTGCCGAAGCCCATCAGCGCCCGGCAGATTCGATGCTGGCGCTGGGCAGGGCTGTGAGAGCTGAGCCCCCGGGCACGGAGAGCTGCTCCGGCCGCGGGAGCAGACAGAAAGCTTCCCTCCCCTCCCTGCCCTTGCCCAAATTGAATTTCCATTTCTGTTGGCGAGGCAATGGATTATAGCTCGGAGGGCTGCTGCCTGCTTCAGCCCCTAATTTGGCGCATCAATTGTGTTTAAACTCCTTAACTTGGAAGTGAGCTTTTGTCGCAGGCGGGCAGCCCTGGCTCCCGCCGATGGAGGCAGCTGCTCCCCGGCTCCCTGCCGCTCCCGAATCAGGCACTGCCGCTCTCAGGGCTCTGGAAGCCGCCGCTTGTCCCCAGCTTTGCTCCCAGGGTCATGAGCGGCGATGGAGCGGCGTTTTGTCCGCAGGAGGGTTCGGGTGCGCGGCTCTGCAGAGACGGGGTCAGCGACACCCATTAAACCCCCCGGGCGGGGGTTTAGTGCTGCTGCCGGGGCATTCAGCATCCAGCCAGCCCAAAGCAGCCCTGCCCTGGCGCTCACAGCCCGCTCCAGGTATTCCCTGGGCATCTTTTCTGCTTTTCCACCTCCAGAGGGGCATGTGGGGAGCGGAGTCCCGTCTCCAGCACAGGCACCAGCGCAGTCCTGCTGCCGTTCCCTTCCTCAGGAGGTCCCACACGGGCGCAGAGCGGCTGCCCTGCCTCGGAGGAAAGGGCAGGACCCGCGGCTCCCACCCCACAGCCCTCCCCAAATGTCCGAGTTTCTGAGATAGGAAACTCCGGCGTGTCCACATCTCCTTGAAGCCTTAAAATAAACACCCGGAGCAGTGAGTGGAAAGCTGGATCCTCACTCCTTGCCTGGATTTATGAGCCACGACTCAGGAGAAACTGAAACGGGGGGAGAGAGAGAGATGTACATCATTTTTTCTCTCTCTCTTCAAATAAATTCTCGGTGCTTATCTGCAAAGTTCAGCTGTTTTCAAGCTGACCTGCCCGTGTTCTGCTGTTCCACTGCAAATTCCTCCTGTACAGGAGAGCTCAGGAGCTCCACTTGCACACGCCAGCAACCTGGGGTTTCATCTCTGATAGAGGGAGGCAGAACTTGTTAGCTGAGGACCCCCTCCTGCCCCCGGTGAGGATCACTTTGCCTCCCTGCCGTGCTTGGCAGCTCAGCTTCTTCTCTTTACAATGAGGAAACGAAGCCAAGAGAGGAGGACAAGTGGGTGAATCTGCTTGGAGGGGATCAGGGAGAGGGAAGGACAAAAATCTGTTCTATGGGGCTTTTGTAAGGCAGCCAGACTTCTGTGATGCTCGAGCACCAGGGCTGGGGGGTGAGGGACATCCATCAGCGAGTCCAGGAACCAGCCCAGGAGCCTCAGGAAAAGGGGGAAACGCTGCATCCTCCTTCAGCAAGGTGAAGAGAGCCGTGGATGGGCTGAGGTGCAGATCCAGCTCCAGGAACAGCTCCGGGAAGCAGAACCCCGGAGGTGCCATGCTGGGAGCATTCCCAGGCAGCTCCAGTGCTTTCCAGACGTGCTTTTGAGGCTTTCAAGCAGCAGTGGGAGGGCTGGTGTGGGACTGTGCTGTGCGCTGGAGTCACTGGGGGAGGGATGGGGCTGAGGGACGCTCCTCTGGGAGAGCTCAGCTCTCCATCCCTCCTCTGCCTTGGCCTTTTGCCTGGCGGGGCTGAAGGAGAGAGCAAACCCTGCGAGCAGCAGGTCACGCCGGCAAGGAGACGCGGCCGGGATCAATTGACGCATTCCTGAGTAATGGTTGTGTCTCAGGACGGTAAAACCTCATCGGGTTTAACGTCGAGATGCTCACACTGATGATTCATGAAAACGCCGAGCTGAAACCCCTTTCCTCTCGTTACACAGGGCTGGGGAAGGCGGGTCCGCCCCTGTGACATTGCTGCAAGGACCAGGAGTGACACCCGAGCCCCGGAGGGGACCCGAGGGGACTCCGGCCGGGACAGCACGTGAGGTGGCATTAATAAAACAACGCCAACACTCGCAGACTAAAGCCAGGCAGTGTGTGTGTGCATCAAAGAGCTCCAGGCAGTTAATTATAATTCCAATTAACGTGGGAAAGTTAATAACCGAAAGAGAATCCTTCAGACTTTACACAAATGGGAAGGGGGAGAGGCTAAAGGTGTCTTTAAACTGGAGCCAGCTGCTACAAAGAAATAGCAAATATTGAATATATCCAGTGGTCTGGGCAGGTGGGGACTTCAGTGGATACTCAGGGTGGGAGAGTAGCTGGGCTTTGCTGGGTTTGAAAGAATTTAATCCCACAAAGGCCAAAAACGAGAGGAGAGAGGAGATGTGTCATTTCTTGCTGTTTGGGGGAAATCTGCATTTCCTCTGGCACTGAGCTTTGCAGGGAAAATATTTCAAACTCTGTCATTATTATTTAATGCCTGGGAGCTCATGGAAGACTCAGGGTCCTTTGTTCTCACGTCTGGCCACCTTTGGGGTGATGCCAGGCTGGGTTGTGTGGACACCCAGGCCAAAGGCACCACGAGCAATGTGGTCCACAAGGGCTCAGCCAGAGCAGCCTGTGAGCAAACAGCCCTTCCCAGCCACTAAGGAAGATTTAAGAGTGAGTCACATCAGCCCAGTCAAATCCAATTGCTATTGATGATGTCCATGTGCAATTAGAGCCAATTAAGGGGAGACAGCAGATGACAAGTGTTTGGCCAGGAGCTGACGGGGGTCAATACACCAGTCCAATTTCCCAACAACTAAATGCAATTAAAGAGGATCACTTACCCGGCTTGCCCAGGAGGGTCAGCACATAAATGGGCACGGCCCAGGTGCCGGGTGCCATCCTGGCAGGATGCAGAACTCCAGGAACAAGCCCTGCTCCTGCCCCAGCCTCAAGCTGCGGGAGGTGGCATCCATGTACTTCACCGCCGTGGCGGCGTTCCTGGTCATCCTGGTGGTGGCTCTGCAGGGCTCTGCTCCCCGCGAGAGCTATTTCCCCTACAAGGTGCCCCTGGACCCCCAGGGGCTGCTGGAGCTCTCCTGGAATGTCAGCTACCCCGAGCAGGCCGTGTATTTCCAGCTGCTCGTCAGGGAGCTGCGGTTCGGGCTCCTCTTCGGGATGTCGGACAGGGGCGAGTTTGAGAACGCCGACCTGGCCGTGCTCTGGAGCGACGGGCACAGCTCCTACTTTGGGGTGAGTCACTGGGGGCTTTGCTTGGATGATTTTGGGGCTCCCTGGCTGTGGATGCAGCTCTCTGAACCTGGCTGGTGGCTGTGCAGAGTGGGGTGCAGGGCACGGCGCGCGCCGGGCCAGCCCCGCTGCTCGGGGTCCAGAAGGGTTTTGGGGATTTGTACCCCAGAGGATCCCACAAATCAGATCCACGTGGAGGGTTTGGCGTAGGGGTTAACCCAAAAGAGAAAAGAACAAACACAGCAGCACGCCAGCCGGGATGAGGGAAGCAGGAGCTGGATGTCTCTGCTGTGTTTATCTGCAAAGATATGCACAGAGAGGCTGCATCAACACCCTGCTTCATTCGTGTGCTGCTGCCAGTCGCATTAAAAATTAACCACAGCTCCCATTAATGGCTCTGAGATGGGGCAAAAGTCACCAGGCAGAGAGGCTGCTGCTGCCAGCAGGAAGATCCTGGCTGAGAGTTGCATCCACAGGGATCAATGGGATAACAGGGCAGCCTGGGGGTCAGAAATTAAAGGTGCAAAATGTATTTGGGTGAGATGTAAACAGGAGTGCGGGGAAAATTGATTTCCACTTGTGCTGTTGCTGCTGCAAACTCCATCCTTCGTGCCTCTGCCTGTTTGTTGGGTTCCTGTTTGGGTGGTTTTCCCAGCCCCGGGCTCTCCAGCCCTATCCCCAGCCCACCACATCAGGCTGATTGCGATTGTGCTTGGCTGCAGAAAGCAATTCCCGTTTTTGCCCGTGTGAGGCTTTCCAGTAAGTTAAATTTTACCTCTCTGCTTACTTCAAATTAACCATAAAACACATTCTTTCGCAATCAGCCGCAATGTGATCCGCAGTGTAATGAAAGCATGAAAAGGAGGGTTTGTTATCTGCACTGTTTTCCTGCTAATTGCCAGCCTTTCAGGGTCTGCGGTGGCCCAAATGCTCCAGGATTTCACAGCATCACGTTAAGAAAACAGAAAGGATCATTTCTAATCTCGCCCAAAGACAAGCAGCACTGAATGGAACACCCGGCAGCGCTCGGGTTCGCTCTTTCACTTGGTGCTGAACAGCTTCCTGCAAGGAGATCTCAATAAATCTCCCCAGCCCCGGGTTTCTCTCTCCCAGCAGCTTTTCTTCTGGATAAGTGTGTCGGCTGTTAAAAAGATCCAGATTTGCTCAGCCCCCCATGTACTGTGAGATTAACTTGCGCTCCACATTCCTACGAAAACAAATGTCATGCGAGCTCCGTGGAGCTGATTTCCCTCTCCCCCTCTAAGGACAATATGTTCTGGAAATATGACTCTATAGCTCTGGCTGAAATGATGCCAAGCTGTTTTATCCTTTTTCTCCTGGTTTTTCCACTCCAGAGAAGAGAACCAGTGCCGCTTGTGTACCTACAGCCAGCGACTTCCTGGGTGCCTTTTCTGAGTAAACAGGGCACCCACAGGAGAAACAAAAGATCAGAGAAACAGCCCTGTTCAAACGCAAATTATCACAGGATTTTACACTCCAAACCTTCAAACCCTGAGGCACAGGAATACCCTGCTGCTTTGCCTCTTGGGGTGGCTTTGTCACCATCCTCTACAGCAGGCGGTTTTTGGGAGCCTGGGCTGGGCTGCCAGAACAATCTGACCACAAAAAAAATTTAAGGATTTTGCAGAGGGGCAGCAATTTCTAGGGCTGACATTACATGCCAGCCAGGGCCTGATCTTAAATCGAGGGAGGCTGGTTTGTGCCAAGGGTTTTGGAGAGCCCAGCACCCCCTTCCACTGGGCCCACCCAAAATACAGCACAGACCAATGCAGCACCTTCACATGTCCCTGGGGGCTTTCCTGCCTCCCTTCCCGGCATTTCCCCACTCCCACCTCAGCTTGTGGAGGTCTTTGAGCAGACTGTTAGTGCTGGGTCAGGTGTTTCACAGCTCAGCCTGAGCACCAGAGGCCGTTCCAGCATGGATCTGCCCAGGAGATGCCGGAGGTGGGCATGGAGCCCACCAAAGCACAGGCTTGCTGCACCTCTGGGGTGCTGAGGGTGGACAGAAGGAGGGCCTGTGGTACCTCTGGAGGTGCCTCCTGGCTGAGCAGCTGCTCTGTCCCTCACAGGACGCCTGGAGCGATGCCAAGGGGCAGCTCCACATGGATTCCCAGCAGGACTACCAGCTCCTGGGGGCTCGCAGGGCTCCTGAGGGGCTCTACCTCCTCTTCAGAAGAGCCTTCAGCACCTGTGACCCCAAGGACTACCTGATAGAGGTATGGCATCACCCTGACCCCACTGTGGGCCCCCCAGCCCCATCCCAGCCCTGGGGCACAGCTCCAGACCTGTCCTGGAGGGTTTGGGCACAGCCTCAGGGGTCGGTGCTGTGTGAGGCAGAGAGGAAGTGAGCTGCAGATGTCAGCCCCGGCCCATGAGTAATGTTTGGCACCATCTCTTCACAGCCAAAAGCTCTCTCAAGTGTAGCTTTTAGCTCGTTTGCATCATCAGCTCCTGTAGAACAAGGATTGGGTCTATATAAATCCCTCCTGCATCACTCTGCTCGGCAGCCCGGAGCCAACTGTTGGGAGTGTTACGAAGAGGGGTGGGTGTATCAAGAGGAGGAGGGTTGTGACAGGAGCTGGGACAAAGGGACAGCAGAGAGAGGTGCTGCTCCGTGCTCCTGTGTGGCGTGGTGATGCCTCCCTGGCCCTGCATCCCCCACTCCTCTCTGAGCTGGGATTTGGGGTAAACTTTCCCCGTGGGGGATGTCAGGAAGCTCGGGGTCTCAGCCACAGGCCCTGGCTGCAGGCAGGAATCTGTGCAAGGCTCATCTCACATGAAAGCCTTTGTGGGCAGGATATTTTAGAGCCAACGTGGGCACAGAGTGTCCTCCAGTTTTTGCTGCTGGCGTTCAAAAGCTTCTCTTGTGGTGAGAAGTGTCTGCCAGAACACCGAGAGCCCTGGAGGGAAAAATCTCTGTGTGTGAACCACGGAAACACTTGCTGGTCTCTCTTCTCTGATCCTTTAGGAAAAGATTGTTCTCTTTATCCTTTCTCCCTTATCTCCTGTCCAGAGCTCTCAGCGTTCCTGTTTGCAGTAGATTTTCAGCAGAGCTTCTTGTGGTACCTTCCACCTGAAAAGAAGCTGGAAGAAAAGGGAGAAGTTTTATTTCTTCAGGGAGAAGTTTTATTCCTGCTATTTTATTTTACCCCACTCAGGCTATTGCAGGGCTGCCAGGGGGAGATGAGCCCTGCACTGATGGGTTTGTCCCAGCCTGGAGCCCATGAGGGGCTTGGAAGGAGCAGAGAGGATGTGTCACCCTCTCAGAATTGATGGGGAAAACTTTTCAGACTCTCCCACATGGTAGGGAGCCCTCAGTGCCCACATCAGCCGGAGAAATAACCTGGAATGTGGAGCTTTCCTGGGACAGCACGGCAGAGTGAGCTACTGGTGCAGTGAGGGTGGGCTCATTTCTGGGTTCATGCCACCTGACAAACCCACTGGTACCTTCTGCCCTGCCTTCAGGATGGCACCGTGCACCTGATCTATGGCGTCCTGGAGGAACCGGTGCATTCCCTGCAAGCCATCAACGTCTCTGCCCTCCACGGGGGGCTGCAGAGGGTGCAGCTGCTAAAACCCAACATCAGCGTCCCTGAGCTGCCCAGCGACGTGCAGAGCATGGAGATAACAGCCCCAGATGTTGTCATTCCCAGCCAGGAGACCACCTACTGGTGTTACATGGCAGAGCTCCCAGAGGGCTTCCCCAAACACCACATCGTCATGGTAAGGGGCGGGAGAAGAGGGCTGCTTTTCCCCCAGGGTGGAGCAGGAATCGCGCTGAAAATCCTCAAGTTTCACATCCTGCAAATTCCATCTCACAGGGAGGCTTTCAGAGCCTGATATCTCTCCAAATGTGGTCCCAAAACCTCTTCCAGGTCCACCCCACCAGTCAGTAGTGTCCTCTTGTCTCCTAGAGAGTCTCAGCAGGAGGGGGGACCGGGTAATGTTTTCCCACCTGGCACACCCAGCAGGTTCCAGGACAGGCTCAGAGCTGACTCCCTGCAGGAGGAACAGACCCACAGCAGGATTTTGGCACACAGAGAGCCACGAGGAGCACAAAACCACAGGAAACAAAGGAACAGGGCTGGTGGGAGCAGGGCACAGCCAGGATGGGAACTGGCTCCTAGAAGATGAGGCACAGTCCGTAAAAAAAAAAGAGTTACAGACAGAAATGTGACTTGTGGATGTGTTGCTTGGGCCACCTCCTGCAAAGGAGAGGCTGGAACCTGCTGGCAACCCCGAGGAAAGGAGGGGCTGCTGGGAGAGCACCCAGCAGTGTGGGGGTGGCTCAGGGGGTGACCTGGCACATCCAGAGTCAAAACCTTCAGACACTCGAGCTGCAGCGAGCGCTCGGTGATTCGAGGGGAGAGACGAAGGAAGGCTCAGAAGGAGGATTTTCTGTCTGACAGATGGTGTGAAGTGAATCATCTGTGTGTAAGTAAGAAGTGTGCAACTCCTGATACCTTCCCGCTGCTGCAGATCACTTCTACAGCTGGCACTTCTAGCCAGAGATAGGCTTGAGTCACTCTCTCTACCCCAAATCCTCCTCCCCCTGCCCCAGGCAGCTCTTGGATAGAAACAAAACCCAAGAGCTGCAGGCAGAGCTACAACAACAACGCAGCCAGGCCTCTCTGTAGGAAAAAGCAACATCCCCAGGGCCACCTCAGCCCTGCAAAACTGGTGAAGGCCTCAGTCATCACAAAACAGACCAAGATCTTCTGCTGATCCCGGTCTGAGCTGGTTCTCTGTGGGTTCTGGTGGGCTCTGGGTTGGTCCCTAAGCCAGCCAAGAAATGAAACATTTCCACAACTGACCTAAATGCTCCTTGGGCACTAACAACATGTTGTTTCCCCTTTGAAGCACCCAGGTGCTTAACTCTGCCATAGCCAAAATACGGGGTGAAAGCTCTCGTGCCCAGAGCAGCTTTCCCTCCCCGTCCCGTGGCAGGAACTGGTGCCAGGTCCCAGATATCCCTGTCCTGGGGAGGCTGCAGGGCCCGGGGATGGGCTCTCAGTGTTTCCTCTCCTGCTTTGCAGTACGAGCCCGTGGTCACGGCGGGCAACGAGGCGCTCGTCCACCACATGGAGGTGTTCCAGTGCACGGCCAGGTTCGACAGCTTCCCCCTCTACAGCGGGCCCTGCGACTCCAAAATGAAGCCAGACAGGCTCAACTACTGCAGGCACGTGCTGGCAGCCTGGGCCATGGGGGCACAGGTGGGTGTGACAAGGGACGTGTCCCCCCCCTGGGTGACAACTGCCCTGCCTGCCCTGCCAAACCTCTCCAACCCAAAGGGGCTCCCCTGGCGTTGTTCTCTCTCGGGGGTTTGGTTCCAGCCCTGATCTTCCCAGTCTCTCCTGGGTGTGTTGGATTTTCCACCTCCCCCCAGCCCTCCTCCTCCTCTCTGGAGCCACTGGAACAACTCCCCAGGAAATGTCACGGCCCCAAAGCCTGAGAGAGCTCAAGGAGATTTTGGACAACGCTCTCAGGCACTTGTGGGATTCCTGGGGCTGTCCCTGTGCAGGGCCAAGGGTTGGATTTTGATGATCCTTGTGGGTCCCTTCCAGCTCAGGGTATTTTATGATTCTGTGACAATACTCAGGTGTTGTGCCGCTGCATGTGGAATGAGAGAAGCTTCTGGAAGCAAGGGCAGCTCCCCAAGCACAACCAAGGGCACAAGTCACGTCCCTAAGCCCGTGGTGTGGGTCAGGATTTCTCCCACACACTCCCTTAGGCTTTCCAGCCTTGTTCCCAGGAAAGCCACCCTGCTGCTGCCCTAACACCCTCCCTTCTGCTTCCAGGCTTTCTATTACCCTGAAGAAGCAGGTCTTGCCTTTGGTGGCCCAGGCTCCTCCAGATATTTGCGTCTGGAGATCCATTACCACAATCCCCTGGTGTTCAAAGGTGAGGGGCTGGGTGGTGCTGCCCATTGCTTTACCTGTCGGAGCATGGCAGGAGAGCTGGGGAAATTCCAGGGAAGGATTGCCACCTTCTGGGGAGGCCTCTGGCCAAAATCATGGCCTTGTTCTCAGCTTTCTGGAGAGTCCAGATCTGTCCCTGCAGGAAGAATGCTTTAAATATCCCCACCTTGCTGCTGCTTTTCTGGTCTCAGCAAAGTCATCCTCACTGAAGGCTGACACGTGGCCCAGAGGTGGGGAAGGATGCTTGGGAAAGGAGCCTGCAGGAAGAAAATTGCCCCCACAGAGTTCCTGCAAGGATGTGATCCAGGGCAACACCAGGATTTAGCTGGTGGGATTTAGCTCCTGAGAGAGCTGGGCTGTCTCAGGAGCCCCCCCAGTTTCCACACAAGGTTCTGGGGCTGGGGCTGAGCTCAGAGCAAGAGTGACAGCAGTGCCAAGTCACCAGAGAGACCAGGCTGCCTGGGGAGGGGGGATGTGGATGTTGTGTTCCTTTTCTCCTGCTTCGATAACATTGTCAGGAGACACATTGGAAAAAAAAGAAGGATTCCAAACAACCAGCTTCTTCATTAACATAAAAACAAGCAGCTTCTTGACTACCCAAGTATATTTTTAGGAGGCCAGAGCATATGTACTGTGGATCAATCATAGCACATTCGGCGAGTTGAGAAGAAACACGGCTATAAATACGGAGTTCACGTCTTCCATCATTTATCTGCTTTTGTGTGTTAACCAATAGTGTCTCCCCCGTTATTCTTATCCCTGGGTGGGCTCCAGCCTGGAGACAGGGAGCTCAGAGCTGGCCTGAGCCCCTCCTGACCCACTGACCCTGCTCTTTCCCTTTGCCTGCGTGGGACTTTGGGATTTTGGGATGCACCCGTTGAAGAAGCTACAATGAGCCCCATTCCCAAAGGACTCCTCCAAAGCACCCCATGCTCTGTCCTTCTGCTTCGGGCTCTCCAAAGCCACCCCTTGCCTTGCTGTCCTGGGACAATTCAGCCTCGGGTCAGTGCCCTCCCCAGGGAACCAGGTGCACCTCAGTGAAGCCTTGCAGGAAAATCTGTGGGGTTTAAAACAACCTCAAACAGATGAAGGAAGCCGGGAGATAGAGGCTCCCCACGGCAGCACAGCATCATTTTTCACCTGCCCTTGCTTTTCACCTTTTGGGCTTGTCCCTGCAGCGACTTGTCCTTGTCCCCTGGCCCACCAGGTCGCCGTGACTCCTCGGGGATCCGGCTGTACTACACGGCCACCCTTCGTCCCTACGACGCCGGGATCATGGAGCTGGGCTTGGTGTACACCCCAGTGATGGCCATTCCCCCTGGAGAGGACAGCTTCACCCTCACGGGGTACTGCACTGATAAATGCACCCAGCTGGTGAGTGCCTGTCCCCTCCAGCCCGGCTGCACCTCAGAGGAGGAAGGTTGCCCGTGGCTTTTCCCTGGCTGCAGGCAGCACCAATCTCCAGGCTCCCAATCTGAAGTTTTAAACTCACCGTGAGGTAGTGCTGGATAGAAAAATCTGCTGTGTACAATAAACAGAGAAGAGCAGCTGGTTGGGATATGCTGAATCCCCCTGGAAGCAGCTCTCCTGGGGAGCCATCTGCTCCAGCTCCCTGGGGTACCATTCCCATAAAACTCGCTGCCGAGCTGGCCGTGTCCCAGTGGTGCTTTCCCTCACAGGGGTGGGAAACTTGGCTCCTGCTCCGGGACAGCTTGCCAAGAGCTCTCTCCAAGATGGTTCCACAGGGCCCACCTTGCTCTCTCAGGGAACTTTTAGGGTGTGTTTTTGTAGGGCCTGCCCACAAGGAAACGTTTGTGCAACCACTAACGAGGTCAGGGAAGGAAGCAGGACCTGGCTCAGCTGCTCCTGCTGCCCTGGAGCGTTGGTTTGGCAGCAATGAGGGTTTGTCCCTCTGCAGGGAGCTCCCTGAGATGCTTTTCCAGGGCCACGGTGATCCCCTGAACCCCGTGTGGGAGCCACAGCAGGGACAGCGAGCTCCCAGCACAGAGCAAGGGGATGTGAGGGAGGGGAGGAGAGGGGCAGGGCTGGCCACGGGGGCTGGAGCTGCCCTTCCTTCCTTCCCCCAGGCTCTGCCCGCTGCTGGCATCCGCATCTTCGCCTCCCAGCTCCACACACACCTGGCGGGGAGGCAGGTGGTGACGGTGCTGTCCCGGGACGGGAGGGAGCGGCAGGTGGTGAACGCCGACAGGCACTACAGCCCTCACTTCCAGGTACAGGGGCTGCGGGGCCACTGGGGCTGGGTGTCACCCCCGGGCACGGTGGCACTGCTCTGACATGTCCCCTCTCCTGCCCCGCCAGGAGATCCGCATGCTGAAGGAAGAGGTCGCGGTTTTCCCGGTGAGTTGCTCCGAAAACGGTTCCGAACGGCACATCCTGAGCCCAGGCCCTGCCTGCCCTTCCTCCTTCCATCTGGGGACTCCCAGGGGGGCTGGAGTGAGGCTCCCTGGGTCACATCTGCCACCTCCACGCGGATTCTTTGGGGACAAGCAGGGCCCCTCTCATATGGCACAGGAGGGGTGTGTGGGCAGCCAGGAGCTAAATGGGGCTCCTGATTTAGCTGGGCTTCGTCTGGCAGAGGGAGGCTCCTCGGGGGGCGAGGATGAGCCACGGTGGTGCCCTCTGTCCTTGCCTGATGGGAGGAGAGGAAGAGATTCAGCATCAGAGTGGGAGTGGGTGGGAAAACAGGGGTGGAACCTGCCCCGGGGCTCATCAGAAGGGGAAGGACCTGACGGCAAAGCTGAGGGCAGTTCCTGGAGCTGCCGTGCCCCACGAGGCTGCTCAAAGCACGCAGCACCCACTGGAGCCGTGCCCAGGGCTGTGCCCTGGGGTGTCCCCTGGTGCTCAGCACCCACTGTGGCAGGGAGGCTGTTGTGCCGCCAAGTCAGCTCCGGATCTGGCACTTCAAACTCTTGCCTAAGTGCAATTTGGAGGTGTTTTCAACCCTGCAGAAATTCTCAAAAAGCGAGGAGAGGCAGGAAACACCATCCCTGGGATGCAGCCCCGGGGAATCTCTGCAGGGGATGCAGGTTTAGCAAGGACTCCTGCGGGGTTTCAGGCTCCTGATATGGGGAGCAGAGATTTCTACGTGGAACGCTCCCCATTGCTTAAATTTTCCTGTGTTTGATCCCCCCCAAGGGCGATGAACTCATCACCACCTGCACATACAACACCGAGGATCGGAGCAGAGCCACCGTGGTGAGTGCAGGGGCAGCTCCCCTTGCCTTTGGGGGCAGCCCAGGGTGGGCTGTGGGCACCCCCAGGGTGGGCACCTGCGTGGAGCCGGGCTGAATCACAGCCAGGAGCAAAGGGAGGGTGGGAAGAAGGGAGCTCACAAGGCTCTGCTGCCTGCAGCGGGGATGTGAAGGTGCTAATTGTGAAGTAGCATGTGTCACTCTAATTCCCATCACAAACTGTTCCACCAGGGATTAATTGTAATTAAAGAGAAGTGGCACTTTTTGACAGTGCATGTTATTTCCTTGCATAGGCAGTGGGAAAAAGAAAAAAAAAAATAAAAGAGCCTGTCAGAGGTACCATCAACAGGGACAAGGCTAAATATAGCAAAGGGATTATAGGAAATCTGCATTTTAATGTAAACCACAGGGTCTAGCCTGGAAGTCTGTCCTTGCACAGAGGGCAGACAAGCAGAGAGCTGCCCATGCCGTGCACCTGAAGGGGTGTGAATACCTATCCCTACTTCTATCTCTGTCATCTCTATCTAGATATCCAGATATCAAGATATAGATAACAGACAGAGGTTTTGGGTATAGATCCGTGTGAGTGTGCCCCCAGAGGTGCGAGCTCTGTGCCCCCCCTGCCCTCCCTGCCCCTGTGCAGCCCCAGCAGGGCACAGCCAGACCCCGCTGCCATCACCCTCCTGCCTGTGCCACAGGGAGGGTTTGGCATCCTGGAAGAGATGTGCGTGAACTACGTGCACTACTACCCCCAGACCCAGCTGGAGCTGTGCAAAAGCGCTGTGGATCCCGGCTTCCTGCACCGCTACTTCAGCCTCGTCAACAGGTAAAGAGCCCCTGCACGGCGGGGCTGGGGGCTCAGGGAGCACTGGAACAAAAGCCAAACCCAGGGTTGTGAGGGTGGCTGTGTGGTGAGAACCACCAGGAAGGGAGAGCAGTCCCTGGGAGGGACTTCCCAGCAAGAGTCAGTGTGTGGCTGAGTGTATAAAGGCAAAATATTCCTGAGAACCCGAGGCAGACCACAAGGATCCATGCCAGGGGAGGAGGCTGCAGCCCTTCCACCCATGAGGAGAGGGGACACGCTGACCTTGCACAGGGTGTCCTACCCACGGGCTGGTCCCAAATCCTGGCTGCCCCAGGCTGTCCCTGTGCCCAGCACTGCCCTCAGAGCCATTGCAGGTCGCTGTTGAGGCAGGGAGGAATTGGCCACACCCGGCGCTGGCAGGGCACGGCACGCAGCACTGCTGTGTGTCAGCCCGGCCTTTCTCCGCCCAGGTTTAACGACGAGGAGGTCTGCATGTGCCCACAGGTGTCTGTGCCACAGCAGTTCTACTCCATCCCCTGGAACACGTTCAACAGGGAGGTGCTGAAATCTCTCTACGGCTTCGCTCCCATCTCCGTGCACTGCAACAAATCCTCCGCCGTCCGGTTCCCGGTAGGTACAGCCTCGCTCCCAAAGCTTCCCGACAGAAGTCCCAGATGTAAAGTTGGGTCTGCAGTGCTCAGGACACATCCAAACCCGGCAGGCTCAGGGCAGGGGGCTGGAGCTGCCTGGAAATCCCTGGTGTCAGCAGGACACGGAGCCCAGCCCAGCCCTGTGCTTAGACAATACATCTGGAGCCCACCAGCCAGATCCAATTAGGAGATGCATTTGCATAAAGTGATTTGGAGGCTGCTTTTGCTGAGTGTTAAAGTAGGGCCAGATCCAAGGAGAAACGTGAGGTGGTTTTTAGGATTTTGGCAAATCACTCCAGGTCCCAGCAGAGCGAGCTCATTACGCATGGCATCTGTGCAGCCTGTGCATGTGGTGATCCAGCAAAACGTGAAGGATAAAGGACTGGGAGGTCTTTAAAATAAAACCAGGCCCAGAAACGAGGGACATGACAGTGACGGTGATGAAGATTTAAAACCACTGCTGGCATCGTCTTCCAACCATTTGTCAGTGTAATAAATTTGGATCATCCCTTGTTCTTGGATCCAGTGCTATCCACTGCAGCACAGGAGGATGCTGTGCTGATTGCAGGGAGGACCATCAGCTTTCTGCCACAGTAAATTCCCTTTAGCAAAGTTTCACTCTGGAGCGGGCAGAAACCTTTCCAGTTTCCTGGAACTGCACACCAGGCGCCTCTCAGCCACGCAGAGCTTTGCTGCAGGGACAGAAGTGGCGCAGAATTTTTGTGCAGCAGCAGAATTATGAATGAAACCTCTTAATTTATGACCCAGACAACTCCCTTGACTTCAGAGAGTTCTTGGGGGCTGTCAGGAGGGGACTGGAGCAGAGCAGAGCCAGCGCTGGCACAAAGTGGGTCACGAGCATGGCAGTGGGGAGGAAGGAGCCTCTGCTGGTGTTTCAGAGCGAGCCCGACTTGGAGACATCTCATTTATTCCATACTGTTTCTGCCAAGAGAAAAGCACCAGCTTCTAATTAAGCTCATGCTTTTGCAGTTCAGTGATCCCAAATCTGATGATTTCTGGAAGGAACTGAGTGCTGTTAATTATCGAGCCAAATCTCAAGGTAACGCTTGTGAGCGGCAGTGGGGACGGCGCCATCCCCAAGTTCCCCTGTGCCCACAAGGGCTCGCAGTGAACTCTCTCTGTTCAGATTTCCACCCAAAAGCACTGAAAACAACAACTGTCAAGACACTCCACGTGCCTTTGATGTCTCCAAGAAGCAGGCTCAGGGTTCGGGATGTATCAACAGGGCAGACGCCGCAGCAGATGGGCTCGGGGCTGGAGCCGAGCCCTGGAGCACGAGCACCCTAAAGATGGTTAACTGCTCCCCTGAGCCATAAGGGCACAGGAAAGGTGTTGTTTGTCCAGCTGGTGCTCCCCTGCCATGCTGTCCCCTCTCTGGTCGCTCCCCATGAGCTTTGGGAAGGTCCCTCCATCCCACTCCATCCTTCCCCAGGGTTTTCCCGGTGCCGGTGCAGGCTCTGGCCCGTTTCGCTTGACATACCGGGAGAAATGTCAGCCGAAAACATAAATTCCACTTTTCATCTCGCTGATGACTCACGGCTCTACCTCTCCTCTCCAGACCTCCCTCCTCCTGCTCGCGCTGCGGCTCAGCCTCTCGCTGACATTTCCGCACCAACACGCAGCCGGCAGCCCCGCCGGAGCATCACCGGCCCGGAGCTGAGCCCCCCCCGTGCCCTGCCAGCCCCGCCCCATCTCCACCGGCCACCGGGCCAGGCCAACGTCACATCTGAGTTCGATCCTGCCCGGCAGGCTCAGCCCCGGGCACTGCCTGCGCCTGGCAGGCTGCTCCTTGCAGGCAGCATCCCCAGGACAAGGTGTCTCCACGGATGCACTGAGCGGGGGGGTTTGTCCTGGCCGTGGTCACCCTGAGCCCCCATGGCTGTGACAGTCCTTTCCTGGCTCTGCTCCACGGCGCCTCGGCCAGGCTGCTGCATCCCTCCTGCCCCACGGGCACATCCGTGCTGGAAATTCCTGCCAGGGCCTGGTAAGGGAGAGTTTTCCAGAGCGTGGTGGGCCTGTGGGCCTCCCTGGTTTGAGCTGTCTGCACCTGACCTGGCAGGTAACACTTGTTGGGGTGAAAACTCCCCAGCTGGGGTGGGTTTGTGGAACATGGAGCACCTCAGACGTCTGTGCCACCCAGGGGATGTGTAGGTGCTTCTGCGCTAGGAATAATTAGTGATGTCTCACGAGAAAACTCCCTGATTTGGGCTAAAAACCACTTCAGACGTGAAATCTGGCGCCATTTCTCCAAGCAGACAGAAACTCTGAGCCTCCAACACCTTTCTGGGGGAGAGAGTTTCCACCGTGCCGACCTCTCTTGCAGGGCGAGTGGGAGAAGCAGCCGCTTCCCAGCGTCACCGAGAGGCTGCGGGAGCCCGTCCCCCGCTGCCCGCCCGCCCCGGAGCCTCACCCTGCTGCCCCCGTGCCCCTCAGCCTGGGCCAGCTCCGCAGGGACTGACACCGGGACGGGAAGCGCCTCCAGGCAGGAGCATCCATCCGTGGGGAGCACCCCTGGGCGCCCTGCCCCGGCCCTGCCTCCGGAGGGGCTCGGGGCTCGTCAGGTGGAGTTCACAAAGTCCCCCGGGGATGGGAAGAACTATATTTAGTGCGTTATTAGCAGTGCCGGCTCTGAGTAATGCTGCTTCCCACCCCCGGAATAACAACGGCGAGGTTTTGCTTATTGTGCCGCCACAGGGAGGGGGGAAGGAGCTGGTTTGCCTGCAGGGAAACTGAGGCACGGAGCAAAAAGGGATGCGTGGGAGCAGCATAAAAGCCTGGCCGGCGTCCCGTCCTGCTCAGGACGGCTCCACAGGTGCTCCCCCCACGCTGGCAGCTGTGGCAGGGATGGAGGGATGGATGGAAGGAAGGAGGGAGGGGTGCCACAACACCCACCCAGCACTCCCCTCCCTCCCGCAGGGACTGCAGCTCCCCCACCACACCCCTTCCCCCCCTCCTCCCCGCTCGGGATTGTTCCTCTCGGTGCNNNNCGCTCGGGATTGTTCCTCTCGATGCCACCAGATGCCAATGGCTGGGAACAAAGGATACCTCTGGGATGGGGTTTGGAAAAGGGGAGGGGGGGGAGGGAGGATGACAAATCTTTTGTCAGGAAAAAATTGCTCCATTAAATATCTAAATGTAAAATAAATTGCTTTTTGCTGTCGAGCTCTGAAGGGAGAACATTCAGGAGGAGCAAAAGAGAGGCTGGAGGTGCTGCAGGAGAGTCCACGTCCATCCCAGCTTCCATTATCCCAGCTTGGTGCCTGTCCTTGCTGCCCTGGGACAGGCGGGATCCAGGCCAGGTGGTCCCCAAATTTCCTTCCCAGCCCCTTTGGGTGTAAGAGAAACCTCAGGTCAGAGCACTGCACGCCAGAAAAGGCTTTTTAAAGCAAAACCTGATCTTCAGGCACGGCGTGGATGCCTGGCTTGGCAGGGAGGCAGAATGTTCCTTCTCTCAGAACAGGACCACAGCCACGCCTCCCCTGCCCTGCCAGGCAGTCACCTCCTAGTCAAGAGAAAAATTCATCCAAATCTTGTTTTTTAATCTTTTCAGTAAAACCAAAGCCCTTCAGAGTTCAGGCTCCTGCCCGCGGCGCTCGTGGCACGAGGGTAAGGAATGGAAATCAGCTCTAAAGAGGGTATGACCCAAGCAAACCTAGTCAAGGGAAAGAAAAGGGACGAGCAGGGAGTGAGATTATTTCTTCAGGCGGGTGAAAGCTTGGGCAGAGAGGGGACCAGAGCAGGGGCCGGTGACGGGGAGCTGCTGATGCTTCCCTTCAGCACAGGCTGTGTGCGTGTGAGGGCAAACCCTCCCTGCTGCCCCCAGGGCTGGCTCGGAGCTGCCAGAGGCTGCAGGGTCTGAGCTCAGGGCTCTGCCAGCACCCCCCTCCCTGCCGAGAGCTAAAAGGAGCCGCCTCCAAGGTGACCTTTGGGAAGATGCCACAAGGAGCTGCCAGGGAATGGGGCCAAGGGCAGCTGTGGGGTCAGTGCCCCCCCCCGGCCACTTTACACCACAGCCTGTGCCAGGAGCAGCCCAGAAAAATCGGCTGGCCCATCCCTGGAAGTGCCCAAGGCCAGACTGGATGGGGATTGGAGCAGCCTGGGATAATGGAAGGTGTCCCTGCCCAGGGAATGAGATGAGCTTTAAGGTCCCTTCCGACCCAAAGTGTTCCACAATTCCGTGATTCTGACACACAAACACAAACTGCAGTGGCAGAGAAGA